>JBAMAX010001175.1:0-324146 GCA_037043745.1 Chymomyza amoena
TTTTTTATTGAAAAAATGTTTCGGTGAGTCCCTTGTGAACAGCATAAGATCAATTTTCATTCATATGTTTTTATTAGAAAGATATTCTAGTATCATATCATCTTTGACCACGACTCAGACTCACATCCAGCATCCAATTTTCCACACTTTTGAGTAATTGGAGCCGTATTTCTGTAATGGCACGTTCAATATTGGTTTCCAAGTCCTCAATTTTTGCTAGCGTGTCTCAAATAAAATAATCTAAAGGGGTCAAACCACACAACCGGGGAGGCCATTTGGTGGACCAATTCCTTGAAATAATATTCTCACCAAATTGAGTTTTGGTGCCCCATTCTGCTGAACCCAGAACTCTTCTACGTCGATATCACGTAATTTTGGAAGCAAAAATTCGTTAATCATCGCTCTGTCGGACAACGTTGACGGTAACACGTTACCCATCATAATTTTTAAAAATGAACACAGCACAGGACACCAGATGTTGCAGATATAATGGTGTTTCGGGTACCTGTAATGGATTATTATTAAGTTTTCGAAATTGAAAAAGGTTAATGGGAATCACATTCCATTTTAGAAATAATTTTTTTCATCAGATCCACTATCTTTCAAACACCCACTGCCGGAGCAACTAGGTGTTCCTGGTAACATTGCAAAGCAACCTTGCGGTTACGAATATAGGAAGGCTCTTACAGGACGTCGTGTTGCAAATTAGGGATACGCTCAAAGCTTAGGCGGAAAAACAATGGAACTCTGTGTCCAGTTGTTGTATCTCCCGAGTTCTGGTCGCGATATAATCCAAAGCATATATCTGAATTCCTGCGTTTTCACAAAAATAGGATGGTGGTAAATATTGTAACTGAGCACTGCACCATATGCCTAATGACTGAGGAGGAGGCAGAAAGCATCCAACAGCTGATATGCGACTTTCCGTAGCTTCTGAATAGATGAACCCAGTTTTTGGGTAAACCATTCTTTAAAGACCTGGGCAATCTGGCTAATGTGTCTATAGCGGATCTGGCTACTTTTGTTAAACCCTCAAAATGGTTCTGCAATTGGAGAGACTTGGGTGACTAGAAATGACAACAGTTTTTGATCCTTTTGTAAAACTTTACGACTCCTTTAATCCTTTCCTTAATAAGGTTTTATAATAGACCACATGGTCTCCGGGTGATTTTAGTTTTTAGATTGAGCAGCCTTTCCAATCTAGCCTAACCTAACTTCGCCATGATACATTCATAACACAAATATACGGCACACTTCATCCTTCAAATTAAGTTTGAACATGATCAATAATAAGACGAATTGGCTTTATCATTCTTTCACTGTTCTTTTCTGAGCAATGTGTATACTTATATAGATGTCTCAAATACGCTCAGTGTGGATAAAGCCTGCCTGAGAATAGTGCGCATCATTTGGTGTATCTTACTTATAGAACCTCTAAGATCAAGGTATTAAAAAAGACGGACAAACAAAAAGAGAGCCTGGCAGATCTCCTTCTGACAGTTATATACATATATTATAATGCACAAATCTATAATACCTTCAACGTACAACTGTTACAGCTTACTAACTGAAACCCTTTTCTAAGCCACTGTGTTTTTACTATAATATATATAGCTCTGCTAGACATCCTTAAGTAGCAGAAACTACTTATAAAGTTATGCCACTTTGAAAAATGATTGCCTAATATTAGGCGCACAGACATGTACACACATGCACACTTAAAGATACAACTTTTGAGCATTCCCGTCAGCTTTTCATAAATATTTATTTATGTTTAAAGGTCAACTGTTAAACATCCGTCTGCTTGGCCAAGTAAAATATACAAGCTAACCAAATATTTATAGTATGTCTATGGCCTCATTGTCTGGCTCAATGTCTAGTCCCATCTTGTGCATGATACTGAAATTAACTCGATTTGTGTCTGAAGTAGTAAATAAGCAACAGGTCAAATTTTTGCTTGTATAACACAAATATCATTAACTTTGATTCTGGGCCCAGTAATCGCCTGGCTAACAAGATATTGTTGGCGTTAACACACAGCTTAAGCCCTAAATTGTCTAGTAAATTGTGCTGCTGCATGCGAAAAACTTAAATTGGATGGCCATTAAGCAAGTCAGCTGTCATATGTCTCATGTTGAGTTCCAAAAACTGGACCTGAACCCGGACTCTGATACTAACTCTTGCTGACATGTTGGCGATTACTCGCTGACATATGAGTATGTGGACTCTGACACTGAGTTTTGTGTGTAATGCTATGTTTACACTGTGTCATGGTTTCAGTGTGACCATAGTATTGGTCACACTTCTAACATACAAGTGAGTACTCACTGTGGCGGATTTAAAAAAAAAAAACGTCAATAGTCACATTAAGAATCTAGTTCACACTGCGATCAGCAGAAAATTTTGTTTATTCAATTCATTATTCATTCATTATTATTATTATTCATTAAAAAAAATCGTCTTACCTAAAAGGAAAAATCTCTTAGTTGTGCCAAACTAATTTTGTAGATAATTACCTATCGATTATACTTGGAGCATATTTTTGTTAGATTTACGGTTTGGAAAAAAAAAATCAGTAATGGATTTTAAACGGAATAGTGTAGTTGCATTATATTTAGCTGGAAAATCACAACCAGCGATTGTTCGTGAGCTCGAACACCTTAAAGTAAATAAAGTTTTCGTTTATCGCACCATACCTCGTTACAATGATACTGGTAGCATCGCAAAACGTCATGGAGGTGGTCATCAAAAGACTGCAACGTCACGTGAGATGGTTCAAAAAGTGAAGAAGCGACTTGAGCGAAATCCCCGACGAAGTGCCAATCAAATGGCGAAAGAACTGAAAATATCTGACCGTAGCATCCGTCGCATACTGAAAAATGATCTCAAGGTCAAGCCTTACAAGATCCAAAAGGCACATGATCTCACACCGGAGCAGCAACAAGTCAGACTTGAGAGAGCGAAGGAGTTGCTTCGCTTGGCCGAAAGCGGTCAATTGCCGAACATTGTGTTTTCTGACGAGAAAATTTTTACAATTGAGCAATTCGTAAACTCTCAAAACGATAGGGTTTACTTGAGGGACCGTTCATACGAGAGTTTGAGTCATCGATTGGCCACCAGGAGGCAGCACCCGCCACAGATAATGGTTTGGGCCGCTGTAACCGCAGATAGGCGCTCTCCAATCGTTTTCATCGAGCCTGGCGTCAAGGTTAATGCGCAATATTATCGGGAAAGTATTCTGGAGGTTGCTTTGAAGCCGTGGGCAGACAAACATTTCGGTGGCAGACCATGGACGTTTCAACAGGACTCGGCACCGTCACACAAAGCTCGAGTGAACCAAGAATGGCTGAAAAACAACGTTCCGAACTTCATAACGTCCACACAATGGCTCTCGAATTCACCAGACGCGAATCCGATGGATTATTCTCTTTGGGCCATTTTGGAGAGCAAGGTCCGAACTAAAAGATACAACAGTCTCGAGGCGCTGAAAAAAGCCATTGTCCACGAGTGGGCCAAAATACCTGCAAGTCACATTCGGGCAGCTTGCGATTCATTTTTGGACCGTCTCAAGGCCATAGTGAAGGCAAAATGTGGCCATATTGAGCGAAAGTAAATTGTTTCTAAATTTCGTATTATTTTTACACATTTTGTACCTTGAATTGAGTAAAGGTAATTTTCCAAAATGAATTTATGGCCTTTTTAATTGGTTACACTTCGAGTGCTGGACCCTGTAATAGACTGTCAAATTATTAAATATTGTTTTAAAAAATTAATTGTTTCAATAAAATTTTTAGTTCATATTAGTTTTTAAACTACAAACCCTAAATTAATAGTCTAGAATAACTCTAAAAACAGTAAGCCGAAAAATACCGAAAAAGATGTTACAAAAATTACTACTACCTATTAATTTAAAAGTAGTATACATTTTCCTTACTCATCAAATAATCATCACACTGTGAAGTAGCAATTATATCAAATGTATTCCTTTACTTCTTTCTCAAATTTGTAACTCAAAATTCAAAACTCAAGTTTGTCTGGCATCATAGTAAACTACTTTGTAAATTTTGTAACTATTCAGACTGGTGTAAACATAGCATAAGAAAACGAGATGGTCATTTCTTACAACAGCCAACGTTTGATGGCTCCCAGCGTTCACTGGTATTGTCTTCAAGGAAAACACCTGTCATGTTTGATGACAAGTTTTGTGTATTTCTATGAGTTTGTTTCCATGTGTTTGTATTCTCTTTGTTAATGTCCTGAAAGCAAAGCACTCGAGTCTTTGCTATTGTCTTAACAAAAGCAAAAAGGACTTGCTGCGGACTTTTTGCACTCCACTTGGAAATTGTTAGGCCAGGCAATTAATTACTCATGAATAGGACATAGGCTAATAACTGAAAATTGGCAGTAGTTCAAGTTACTGGCCTTGAAGGAAACGCCAAGTTAATTTGCTTTTATACTCAGAAGGTGCATATTAACTATTTCATCAACTATGTCACAAAAGGAAAGCATTATTTTAGTTCGGGAGTTTCATTAAAATTTATTTTTTCGCGTAAAGAACGGTCTTTTTAAAAGGAGAGTTGGTATTTTTTGAAATACTTTTTTTCAACAAATACAATTTTTTAGCCCTGGTCTAAGATGATTTTTATCACTATAGGTTTTCGAATTAAGAATACATATTGTTTTGTAAATCAATCAAACAAAATTTTTAAGGATTCCGAAAAAAAATTGATATTTTTTTGTTATTATTATTATTATTTTGACATGTTCTAAAAAAAATAAAATTTAAGAACTTAGTCTATCTACAAAAATTTTCCAACTATTTCTATTTCGCGCTATTGCTCTAAGTTCGCTGACAGATTTGTTAGTCTCTCTCCTAATTGACCTTCGCAATGTGCTTTTTGGACGTCCGCGGTTTCTTCTGCCCTGGGGGTTCCATTCTAGTACTCTATGCGCCATTTCGTCGATAGGTTTACGTAGGGTGTGTCCAAGCCAACCACGATTCAGACCCGTACAAAAGCACACTTTTTAAGCAAGCATTAAATATTGTTATTTTGGTCATCAAATGTATGGTTTTCGAACGCCAAATGTTTTTAAGGCTAGCGAATGCACATCTTGCTTTACGTAGCCTGTTGGCTACATCTTCTTTAGTGCCCCCATCTGTTGTTATTACGCTGCCTAAATATTCAAATTTTTCTAGGTTTTCAATATTCGTATCGTTTATTACTATTATGGCATCATTTCTGGCATTTATGAGCATAGATTTAGTCTTAGCGGTATTAATCTTTAGACCAACTTTGGTGCATTCTACCGCTACATTAGTAATCTGGGCTTGCATATTCGCGTGCGTGTTCGTCATGAAAACCACGTCGTCGGCGTACAATAGGTCGGATAACTTATCTCTTATTCCCCAATTGATACCAAATCTTTCAGTATCCAGGGTTTCGAATACCACATCCAATGCCGTTATGAATAGAAGCCGGGAAAGAGCACACCCCTGTCTCACGCCACTGGATGATGCGAATGGGTCACTTAGTGCGCCATTGTGTAACACCCGACATGTAGCACCATCATAACTGTCTTTAATTATATTAACAATCTTTGACGGTATGCCTCTAGTTTCAAGAGCATTCCACACAAATTCACGTTTAAGAGCATCGAAAGCCTTTTCAAAATCGATGAAGGTGAGATGCAAGATGGAGTTAAGCTCTAACGATTGCTCAATAATTATTCGTATGGTGTTTATGTGGTCCAGGCAGGATTGACCAGCACGAAACCCGGCTTGATTTCGTCGAATTAAACTGCTCAGTGGTTCAGCGATACGATTCAAAATTATTTTTATGAAAATTTTGTTGATTGTCGGCAACAGCGATATGCCTCTCCAATTAGACCATTTTTTCCTGTCTCCCTTTTTTGGGACTTTAACGATGACAGCTTTTTTCCACTCTGTCGGCATATGCTCGGTGCTCCACACCTCAACGAATAAGTGATGCAGCTTTAGAGACATTGTTTCCGGGATTGCCTTAAACACTTCAGCTGGAAGGTTGTCGATTCCTGCTGATTTACCCAATTTTAGCGATAGAAGCGCCGCACGTATTTCTTCGACACTGGGTGGCCTGCAGTCAATAGATCTGTTGGGATTGCGCCGTCTAATGTGTAGCAGCTCGACATTGTCTTCATCGTCAATTATGTTAAGCGTTCTATCAAAATATCTCTTCCATACTGCCATCTGTTCGTCTGCATTTGTTACCAGACAACCATTCTCATCTTCAACAGGCATTGCGCTGAGATTTTTGTTACCGACTATATCACGACTCAGTTTAAATAGTTCTTTAAGGTCACCTTTATCAGCAGCAACCTGTGCCGCTGCCCCCAATTTCTCGTAGAAGCTCTGTTTATCGCGTTTTACTTGATATTTTATCATCCTAGAAGGGCGTCTGAATTCACTTTGCAATTCGGCTTTGCGGGTTTCGCTAGCTGCCCCTAATATTCTTGCTTTAGTTTGGTTTCTTAATTTAATCAGATCCCAAAATATTTGAGATAGCCATTCCTTTTTCTCTGTTCTCGCGTATCCTAATACTTCCATGCCGTTTATGGTCTTTTTCAAGTCCTCCCATAATGCATCAATACTGCCAGTGTTGGCGGTTGAGGTGGAAGCTATTTGATGTTTAAAAGATGCCTTGGTGGTATCACACTGAAGTTTTGCTAAATCGAATTTGCGCCGACGGGTATTTTGCCGGCGATTTTTTGGGCACCACCGTAAGCAAATTTCAGCTATCACTAAGTAATGGTCGCTTCCAATTTCTGCGCTACGTTTATTCCGAACATCGTGTAACGAATTAGCCCATTTACGAGATACACATATGTGCTCTATTTGTGTTGTTGTGAAACCATTTGGCGATTGCCAAGTGATTTTGTGATTTCTCTTATGGGATTTTTTTGTTATGAAAGCCAAAAAATATAGATTATTCCAAACAGCTAAAACTATCGTGTAAGTAAAATAAGTTGGTAAAACTATAATTATAACTAGGTTTGGTAATTAGTTCAAATTATAAGATCTTAAGCCCAAAACAGCTTCTAAACCTTCAAAAAAATATAAAAGAAAAATTATTTGCAGCTTTTTCGATCTACAGTATTTTATATTTTCATAAGTTACACTTTTTAGTGCATCTAAACTTCGGCAAGCTAGACCCATCTTTTCGTTCTGATTTGTTTATTATTGATGTTTCAAGCTATTAGTACTGAATGATTTCTTTTAAATTAATATAAATTAGGAAAACTTTGGACTAGTCACAAGCAAAACCACTGAAAACAATTATGTCTTGGCCAAAACTCATAAATAAGCAGCCAAAGCTAGTTCTGTGGTTATTAGAAAACCCAAATTGTCTGTGGTCCTTTGCAGCAAAGCCTCAACTCGAAAACAAAAGCTACAGTTGTGCTCTAAACAAATTAAATTAACCATAAAATAAGCAGATTTTGAAAAAACTTAAAAAGAAATTTTTCATTTGACTGCTTGACTGAGCTGGTTCTTGGTTTTTCAAAATGGCCACACTTTAGGGCTGTGGGGAGTAAACAATTATAAGAATTTTCACAAAACACAAAGCATATAAACTCACATAATTAAATAAGTTAATGTTATGTGGCTGTTGTGAGTTGTCTGAATGGCAAGTTAACAAGATTGCACTAATTATGTACAAATAAATTTACTTACACTCGTTTTCCGGAAAATCTTGTTGTGTAACATGGCGTATGCGTGATTTTGATATGTATGGCAATGTTTAGAAGCGTTAGTAGCTATAACTACAACAAGTGTTAATTGCCATGATAAATGTATAAATAATGATATATGTCTATGTTATTAGGTTTCTTACTCCAATTAAGTCATAAATTCATAATAACAATTTCGGTAGAAATAAATTAAGCTTTTGATAACAAAAACGTTCATATGTAATGTATACCGATTGTTATTAATCGATACGCATGTAATCGCTCTAGAATGAGCATTATCTTATTGAGAGAATTAATAAATTGTGGTCTGCTTGCAATCAGCTTGATTTTTAAAGGGGCTGTAATTAGATTTTGTTGGTTAGCTTTTCTTTCAATTATATAAAGTTGTGACCCTTTATTTTATGGAACTGACACAAATCTCATCAAATCTTATTCTAATTTATTTTGTAATTATTAAGTACATTTTATTTATGTTTTTATTATTATTTCCTTGACAAGAACAATATAACTGTAGTTGTCGCTCCTATACAGAGCATAGGGCGGAACAGAGCATAGGGCGGAACAGAGCATAGGGCGGATTATGTTATACGGTTAAAATTTGAATTAAATAAAATAAACTTAAATAAATGTAAAGATAAGGAGCTGGAGTTGGCAACGCGATCAACAGCTGGAGTTGGCAGCGCGATCAACAGCGGGAGTTGGCAGCGCGATCAACAGCGGGAGTTGGCAGGGCGTACAACAGCAGCGTGAGCAGAACAGAGTAGAGTCGAAAAGCGGTAGTCAAGAAAAGTTGTAAAGTCGTTTAAAGTCGTAAAAAGTCGTTTAAAGTTGTTACTCTTATAATTCATTATACTCATTAATTAATAAACAAATAAATATCAATCCTACATAAATATATTTAAAAGGATGTGGATAAGGGGTGTTTTAGATGCCATATTTTGTTTGTTTTTTGTAAAACAATACATCGGCTGAAAAGATGACGCCGCTTTTTGAAAGCCGCCTCGATAGCCTAGCGACAGTGCACAGAGTCCCCAGAGGTTGTAGTTTCGAATCCCACGTCAAGCACTGTCTTGCACTTTCCAATTTTCCTATTTCCTTACTTTTTCCTGTCTATTCTGTATCCTTGTCACTTACTGCCATTATCGGTATCACAAAGAGCCTGTTGTTGGCCTAGGTGTACCTAACCTAACCTTACATTTTTGAAGGATTTAGCAGCCACTCGAAAGACATTTAAAGAACTTTTAGATTTTATTTTACCTAAACATTTGCCCATGAAAAATCTGTTTTCAAAGTGTCATCACGTCGATCTTTGCCAAATTCCACGAATTATACTTCGATTTGCTTCCACAACCACCTTATTCTTCAGACGCACAAGGACTACCCATTCGCAAAACTAAATAAAGATCACTCTGATTCTCTGTGGAATAAGAAAGTGATGCCACAAAAGTGCATATACAATTTCCCAGATAATATTGCTCACCATAATGCATGATTCTCAAGATTTCGGACTTCTGCTTGGGTTGCTATATAACTAAGAGTCATAGACCTAGAAGAAATTCAGGACGTAGAGCTTATAATTTAGTGTAGATGGCTCGGCCTTAGTTTCAGAATTTGTTACTTTTCGAAGCATTTGAGGTAAACCAAATCTAAGCCGATTTTTACAACCACATGGCTTGCTTCATTAAATTTTAGCAAAGTGCAATTAGAGAATAACTTATTGCTGGAGGTGACGCTAGGATAAGCCTGGGACATTTTTCGGTGTGCATAGGCGATTTGTTTTTCTTGCAGATGTAGCAACCATTAACAAACTATAAGGAGTAACTAACTAATGTTCTTCAACTTCCTCAGTGAATAAGAAGTATAGTTAGCATCCTTGTTTTTGCTTTATGTAGACAGCTTTTGCTTTGCTTAGAAAATATTCATTTATGTAGTTCAAATTTGTAATAAAAAAGCTACGCAAAATACAATTAAGAGTAAAACGTGAGAATGGTTAATATGCAATAATTACTAATTAGCATAAAAGATTAAGCCAGGTGAAGGCAGTCGTGACCTTGTTTACATTAAGCTACCATGAAAAGTATTTAATAATATAAGGAGAGGTAATGACGTTATTTACGAGTTTTTTAACACGGTTAAATGCAAAATTAATTGCACGTGCAAAAAGTTTTGGGCACAAAATAAGTTCAACAAACGCTGAAAATGAAAATTTAAATCAATTTTTTTGGTCGATTTTATTTATATTTTTTCCATACTCACTGAAACTAAGTCCGTAGTATATTTTCACCAACAAGTTAAACTTTCAATTTTCTAAGCAACTTAAAAATAAAATAATTCTGTCCTGGAGTCTAAAAAGTCTTTAAGAAAGTATCTCATATGCCAAAGAATGTAAAATATATTTATAGGTATTATTGGGAGCATTACAATATTAATTATGAATATAAGATACTCTTATCAAGCAATTGAAATGAATAATTAAAAAAAATAAATAAATACATACATATATTTAATAAAAAAATAAAAAAAATTAAATTTAATAAAAATAATTGATTTAATTAAATTAAATAATATAATAGTAAATACATAAATATAATGTTTTCGTAGAGTCAAAGGCCTTTTTGCTGCCAGTGCATATATGTACATATTTAAGTTAAGTTAGTTTTTTAAATTAGCTCAATCTGTATTAAATAAATAAATAATGTTTTCGTAAGAAAATAAAAAAAAAAGTTTGAATAAAAGATTTCATTACAAAAAAATAATCCATAAGCATAATTATAATGAATTAAATCGGTTTACAACAATACAATTTTTCCATTATCGGATATGGTTTCTTCTAATCTACAATTCTTAACCGATTTTTATGATCTTAGACTCAAATTGTTGTCTTAAGAGAATTTAAGCTTTAAGCTTAACGTAATTTTTATACCCTGTACCGTATGCTACAAAGGTTATATTATATTAAGTTTGTGCAAGCCGAAAATTACGAGTATGTAACATATAGAAGGAGACGTCGGAGACACCCAAAAGTTACCTAAAATATGATCAGGGTGAATAGAGAAGTCGATATACCCATGTCCGTCTGTCCGTCTGTCCGTCCGTCCGTCCGTCTGTCCGTCCGTCCGTCCGTCCGTCCGTGTGAACGCCTAGATCTCAGAGATGGTAAGAGCTAGAGTTACCAAACTTTCACATTAGATCCCATATTATTCCATAGGAGGCAAGTTTATTTTATTTTTTTGATATCGGGGATAAATTATATAGCTCCCATGGGGGTGTTTGAGACGACCTCGACAAAAAAAAAACGTTTTAGATAAATAATTCGTTTGTTTATGAAGATATCGTAACGAAATTTGGTATTCGAAAGTTTTTTATAGTTCCCAAGCACTGTTCCAAATTTGATTAAAATCGGTTAACTATATCATATAGCTCCCATAGGACCGATAGGCCAAAATAATTTTTTTAAAGCAAAATTCGCTATATTTCGTTTTTTAATATAGATATCGGTACCAGATTTGGCGTTTGGAAATTTTTTAGACCACTTAAGCAATGTGCGAAATTTGAACAAAATCGGTTGACTATATCATATAGCTCCCATAGGGCCGATCTTCCAAAAAATCGATTTTTGAACAAGATTTGTTGTGTTTCATTTGTTTATTGAGATATTAGGACCAAATTTGATATTCGTGAGTTTTTTATAGTTCCTAAGCACTGTACTAAATGTAATCCAAATCGGTTGACTGTATCATATAGCTCCCATAGGACCAATCGGCAAAAAAAAACCTTATTTATACAAAATTCGATGTGTTTCGTTTGTTTGTTAAGATATTTGAACTAAATTCGGCATTCAGAACTTTTTTAAGGTATTTAAGCACTGTGTCAAATTTTATTGGAATCGGTTGACTATATTATATAGCTCCCATAGGAACGATCGGTCAAAAAAAAAAGTTTGCTTAAAAATTCTTTGTTTTTGGTTTTTTGGATTTTATTGCAAGCTAGTGGTACAGGGTATCCCAAAGTCGTCCAAGCCCGGCTTTAGGCGATGGTAACAGCCCCATACACACAGAGTAGGGATCATCCCATTACATAAGATTGTACCAAGATTGATGTACAGCGTCTTAAATATATTGAAATACCATTTTGCTTTTGTTCTTATATGATTTATTAGTTTGAATTATTACCATTTGACAGCTTTGTCCATCTAGAATCAATGACCTTTAGACTTAGACCCAAGTTACATCTTTTCTTTGGGAAACTTTCTATAAATGAATAGCATATGCTAAATTCCCATTTATTGCATCAAAGACCAATTGCCTAGTGATATAAGTCTGCCATTTACTTATGCTTACATATTCGTGAACTTTGGCATTTCGTGCTATGTACCTGAAATATGTTTATGATATACAATATATAGATATTTATGCACGACTACATATGTTGACAAAGCCTTAGCAATTGACTCAAGTTCCAAGAACCAATTATATATTTGACAAACATTTGCCATTTGGTAGTCAATAAGCAAATAAATACAACCCACGCAGCTTCAGCTTCAACTTCTTAAGAGCCTGTTTACGACTTAAGGACTTCTTGGGCCACAATAATTTATATTATTTATGCACAAAGCTTATAAAGCTTATTAAAAACAAATAATATGAATATTGTTGAATATTTTGGCATTTGCTTTAAAGTTAAACAACAAGAAAAAATTAACTTTGCCATACCACATGGCGTAAGCTTAATGAAAATAAATTAACCACAAATGACACTGGCTAAGAGTCTACGCAGCAGACCTAGGGGGCATGGTTGGGCACTGCTTTTGGGGCAGGATATATGTGGCATGCATATTAATTGCTTGGCGGCGAATAAATTGAATTTCCTGCTTGCGGTTTTTCTTATTTTTTGGCGTTGTTACTTGACAATTTTTTGGGGCTTCACTTGATAATTAATATGAAGAGCATTCTGGAGCTAGCTCAATATGGCCAGACGAAAATAAATTGACACTTTGACATTGAAGTACAGTTTAGTTCAATTTAAATTTGGCTTAAATAGTGGCGGCCAAATCATCTGGGGCACTTAATGCTCATATAGGCATAAGTACCTAATTGAATTACAGCAACAAGTTTATTAATAACTAAGCCTGAAGCATAAATAAAGACTCAAATGCCTCAAGAGCCTGAAATATTTAACAGACAGTGAGCTGTAGCAGGTTACCCTTACTTACTGTTCCGAAATTTATGAAAAGTCCTTTTGTAGCCTGTTTTTGTAAGCAGTTGTTGTTAAGGATGCAGGAAGCCGCCACTGCAAAGTCTTATGAATAAATTATGACCAAGTCTTATAAGGAAAGCCACGAAAAAGCTGTGAAAGGTGAAAGATTGAAAATTTCTTTAAAGAACACACAAATGATACAAACTTTTGTTAAAGGCACAAAGTTTTTGGGTTCAAAATATTAGCAATTTAAATTATTAGGGCTCAGAAGTTCTGATTGGGCTCATGTGGTATATTTCAATATAAAGGTTTTGTTAATGTTATGCAGCTCTTACAAATTTTATCTCATGCAGCTTAGATGATCAATTTGTATATTTATAGCGTTTTTTATACTTTTTGACACCATTTATATTTTATTTTAAACGCTGTCCATATAAGGTCACATTGCGTATACGTAATTGTATTTACAATTCTTAGTATTTTTAAACAATCTTGAAAATCTTGAAACAAAGTCGTTCCAGATCACATGCCAAAGTAACTCATAATAGCATCCCTGCAGTCGAAATCCAGTTGACGAACAAATTTATAGAAATTAAGGTAGAATAATATAAAAAAAAAAGAAAAAAATCGGTTAAAATAGTACTCAAGGGTATAAATTAGAAAAAATTATAAAAATGACGTACGTAAAGTCGGCGCGGACGTCTTCGGGATACCCTGTAGCACTAGCTTGCAATAAAATCCGGTTCTTTCATAAAAAACCAAAAACAGCAGAATTTTTAAGCAAAAATTTGTTTTTGCCCGATCGCTTCTATGGGAGTTATATGATATAGTCAACCGATTTCTATCACATTTGACGCAGTGCTTTAATACCTTAGAAAAGATCTGAATGCCGAATTTATTTCAAATATCTTTACAGACAAACGAAACATAACTTTGTATAAAAAACGTTTTCTTGGACCGATTCCTCCTATGGGAGCTATTTGATATAGTCAACCGATTTTTATTAAGTTTAGTACCGGTGCATAGGAACTATAAAAAACTTACGAATATCCCAATATCTTCATAAACAAACGAAACACAACAAATTTTGTTGAATAATCGACTTTTTGTAAGATCGGCCCTTTGGGTGCTATACAATATATTCAACCAATTTTGTTTAAATTTGGTCCATTGCTAAAGTACTCTAAAAACCTTCTGAGTGCCAAATCTGGTTACGATATCTTTATTATAAAAGGAAATATAGCGAATTGTGTATACAAATTGTTATTTTGGCCGATCGGTCCTATGGGAGCTATATGATATAGTCAACCGATTTTGATCAAATTTGGTACAGTGCTTGGGAATTTAAAAAAAAAATTTTGAATGCCAAATTTAGTTACAATATATGGGTAAACAAACGAATTATCCATCTAAAGTTTTGATTTTTTCGAGGTCGTCTGAAATACCCCTATGGGAACTATATAATTTAACCCTGATATGAAAAAAATAAAATAAACTTCACTCCTATGGAATAATATTGGATCAAATGTGAAAGTCTGGTTACTCTAGCTCTTACCATCTCTGAGATCTAGGACAGAAGGACGGGCGAACAGACTGACATGGGTATATCGACTTCTCTAGTCACCCTGATCATATTTTAGGTAACTTTGGGGTGGTTCCGACGACTCCTGCTATATGTTGCATACATTTTCGGTTTGCTCAAACTTAATATACCTTTTGTCCATACGGTACAGGGTATAAAAATCGGTTAAAATAGATGGTACTCAAGGGTATAAATATCATCAGAACCCGTTATAAAAACTTTTAAATAAAATTGTTTTTTTATATTATAAAAATGTTAAATATTAAATATGATTCTGAATATTAAATAAATTGTATTTAGTTAGGAGGACACAGTTCTTATATATTTAAAAATTTTAAAATTTCAAAGCTTTTTAATTTTTCCTTAAGTAAGGGCAAGTGTTAAGAAATGTCATAAATACTTGCGTATTTTTCATCTAAATAAATCAAAAATCTGAAAGAGTCCAAGTCGCTCGAAATCGGATTGGAACCGTAGATGTTATGGAACCATCACTAATCAACTTTCATGGCGATAAAAAATGTTATTCAAGAAATACTGATAAAAATGTCCCAAATCATGTTGTTCATGGCGTTCGCCGAAGGATGATAACTCGATCACAAAAGATTAGATTTTTCCAGTAAGTGCGCTTTTAATTTATTGTTACTTGTTGCAGTGGCAGCATCTTATAAAGTGCACGTAAAAAGAGAGCTTAATGCCGGCCTGTTCTGATCCTTTATAAGCTTAAATTACTTTAACATTTTATGTATCTTCTGTTAACATTATGTTGTGATGTCTTAAGAGAAAATTATATGTTGATTTACATTTATGTTTAGCTTAGTGTTAATGTTTAGACTTATTGCTAGGTGTACAATTCTTTGAATTAAATGATACGAGAGTGGATTGATAAGTTTCGGCCTGACCAAGAAAAACAACGTTTTTAAGAATTTTTTTTTTATTTCTCAACATAATCTCCTCCAAGGCTGATACACTTCTCATAGCGGTGTTCTAGTCTAGTAATGCCAGCTCTATAGACTGATTCGTCAAGCTCCTCAAAATACCCATTTACAACTTCGATTACTTCTTCATTTTCCGCAAATCTCTTACCGCCAAGCCATTTTTTGAGGTTAGGAAACAGATAATAGTCACTCGGGGCTAGGTCTGGAGAGTAGGGAGGGTGCGGCATCAATTCAAACTTCAGATCGTTGATTTTAGCCATCGCAACGATTGACTTGTGCGCTGGTGCGTTATCGTGATGAAACAAGATTCTTTTCTTCGCCAGATGAGGTCAATTAATTTTCACCTCGTGGCTCAAACGTTGCAATAAGTCTGCGTAGTATTGAACAGTGATAGTTTTACCCTTTTCAAGGTAATCAATGTATATAATACCTCTTGTATCCCAAAAAACAGTAGCCATAACCTTGTTCGCTGAAAAAATTGTTTTTGCCTTCTTTGGAGTTGGTTCCCTGGTCCAATCCACTGTTTAGACTGTTCTTTGGTTTCAGGAGTGTAGTGGTGGACCCAAGTTTCGTCAACGGTTATGAATCGACGCAAAAATTCGCTTGGATTACGCTTATACAACGTCAAATTGGCGGTAGAAATGTTTTTTCGAATTTCGAATTTTCAAGAAAAACACAGAGGCGTCTTGTTCATTGTGCTCTCAAATCTAAGCTAACATGGCTATCGGGCTGAAACTATAGCTACAAGCTATCTAAGGTTGATACTATAGAACGCCACCTCAAGGTAGGCCTAGTGGCGCCATCTCTTGGTCAGGCCGGAAACTTATCAATCCACCCTCGTATAATATTTTGTTGTTGGGCTCCAACACATGTTTTTGTGCTTAAGAAAACCCAATATGACCATAAAAAGCACTCTTAAACAAAGAATCACTCGATGACCGTTAAATTTGTAAGCTAGTGTAATCAAAGGGTGAAAATGTAGATCTACGATACCATATTTTTATACTTGTTAGGTAAAAAGTGTATACTAGATTTGTTATGTAAAATATCGACGAAGGCGTTGCAGACGCCGATAGAATCCGAATAAATTATTCAATTAAATAAGGTATTTTAAGATCATGCTTGTCGACTATTTTCAGGTCACCATCGTTATCGAAATAGGTTTTATTGCAGTCATAATTGAATAAGTCTGCAATAGGTAGCTGTCGGATTTAATCAATACCTATATAGTACTTGTTGAGTTCTTTAGTTGTTTAATGAAAAGTTAATGACAGTTTAACAGGCAAAGCACCAAAAGTAACCGTTACCCACAAACACACATACCTATTTGGTCCTATATTTATATACAACAATTATAGACACCTTCTGTAGTTTTTCTTTTAAATTGTACAGGTGTTAAAAATTTGTGACGCATACACAATGGTAAATATGTAAAAAATGAAGAAGAAAGAAAGCAGCATAAGCATAAAAGAACAGCTGTTTGCTTTTGTTTTTTAAATTATCACGTGACAAAAAGAAGCAATTAATTCCTTTCACGTTTTTTGGCAAAAACAATAAAACATGGTTCCTACCACAATGCCAATAAGCCAAGAGCCTCAAATAGCTGCATAATAAATATTTAAACAACTGTCGACCTCTTGCGATTAGTTGTTTATATTGATTTCAATAACGACATTAAGGCAATAAAAACATCAGTATAACAGTATAGCAGTATTATTATAACGCATACGCCACGTAAGCAAACAAACAAACCAACAACCCAAGCAAACAACAACGAAGTGCCACTTCAAATGAAAAACATATAAATCAATAGGCGCAGTGAAATACCCTGCACTCACTATTTTCCAAAAAAAAATAGAGTAATGTTACATATTAGTTAGTAATAATATGTTTTAAAAAAAGTCAATGCTTTGCTGTTGATTAGGCTCACACTAAATTGCATAGCTTCTACTTGTTTATACAGGAGGGCTTTTAAAATAATATAGCCCATTTCTTTCTACACTATTAAAAGTTATCTGCTAATTTTATTTCTCAATACTAAGCATTTTGTTACAAAGAACTTCACGTTACCTTCCGCCACTTTAGCACTTTCCACAAATCTATACTACCCCTTGTCGCTCTGTTTAGAGAGTATAAAAATATAAATAGTATAAACCGCGGTAGCTAAAAATGTGCGTCAAACTATATCAAATGTTGCATATTTATGGACGCCCAATACCAAAAAATCCATTACCATGACAATGAACGACCTTCACAGGGACTTGCAAACAGTTGGGCCTGAAGTATCAGCCAGTCCTTCATTGACACAATCAATGTTAAAATGCGCTAAAATCGCGTATATGCCTCGTTAAACGTTTGGCGGTTACAATTTCTTTTGATTTCTTGTTGGGCTTTGCGCGCCTGTTTTGCTTTGCAAATTTTTATTTGTTTGGATTTCGTTGCCTGTTATTTATAGAGTAAAAGGATAGATTTCGTTCAGCCACAAATATGTGACACCATAAAGCAAGCAAGAATATGAACTGTATCGTCTACAAATATTCAAAAATATACTGCGTTTGGTTTTAGCGCAATTTTAGAAAAAGTTATAGATTTAAATTCAAATTTTTTAATATCCAACGTTATCACTTAAGTAATGAATACTAAACTTCTTCTTATGTGGCCATAACAACCCGATTACCGGGTTACAGCCTGCCTTAAAACTTTTTTCCAGGCGCCTCTGCATTGCGCGCGCCTTCTCCAGTTGGTCACACGCGAAGACAGGGCCCCTTTCACTTGGTCTTTCCAACGCAAACACGGTTGTACTCTCCGCCGACGGCCGCTGACTACCGCATCGAACACACGTCTAGCTGGAGCATCATCGTCCATCCTAAAGACGTGTCCGAGCCAGCGAAGCCGCTGGATGTTGATACGCTGAGCAACGTCCATGTCGTTGAAGAGCTCATACAGCTCCTGGTTGGTGCGGATGCGGTAGTCATCGCCAACTCGAATCAGACCAAAGATCTTGCGCAGTACTTTCCTCTCGAAAACTCCCAAGGCAGCTGCATCAGTTAGCGACATGGTCCAGGCTTCCGCGCCGTAAAGAAGCACTGGAAGGATGAGTGCCTTGTAGAGTGATAGTTTTGTCGCGCGAGAGAGGTCTCTACTACTCAATTGCCTATTGAGACCGAAATAGCACCTGTTGGCAAGAGTGATTCTGCGCTTGGTCTCCAGGCTGACATCGTTGTCGATGGTAACGGCGGTGCCAAGGTAGATAAATTCCTTGACAACATCGAAAGTATAGCTGTCGGCCGTAATCTGGGACCCAAGCCGCCGCACGTCCCTACTTGTCGACAGCATATACTTTGTTTTGCCCTCATTTACCGCCAGACCCATTTTCGCAGACTCCCGTTCGATAGCACTGAAGGCCGCGGTGGCATCTCGCTTGAATACTAAACACTGTCTATTATTTTTGTAAAAGTTTTAATAATGGATCTAGCTGGATAAGTTACTGAAAACTGCTCCCAGTGATTTTATAAAACTAAAGAAGTTCAGCAAAAACAAATTTTCTTCGCAGAATTTCAGTTTTAAACTTAATGCATTACGGCTTAATATAAAAAAAAAATCAAATCGCGTTTTTTATTTCGCATTATTTGTGACTAAACAACTGCATTTTTTTGAATAAATTTTGATCTAATAATAAATAATAGGGCTAATAAATTAAATATTTTAAAATTTAAAAAAATTTAAATTGATCAAAAACGATTTTTTAATTAAAATTTTGCAGTAACAATAATAAAAATTAATGAGTTTACATTTAACATAAAATATTAAACCAAACAAACCACTCTCAATGTAAGAAATTCTATATATACAATTTTTGGGGAATTTTTTTGAGAAATGGTTTGTGAGATTTGTGATAGAGCTAAAAAAAGTAAAAAAGAAAGTTTTTCCCAAGCTAGCCTGAAAAATTTAAAGTTTTATTTGTATACTTAAAATGGTTTGATGAAAATGCAGAGAACTACTGATTTTAAAAAATAAATAATTTAAGACGCCTTACATAAAAACAGTTTTAAAAATTCATTTGATTATATAAAGGGAGTGCCTCTATTCATTTATTACACTCTGCATAATCTTGAGCATCGGCAGGCGTACTTCAATAACATTGATTGAATATTATTTTCAGAGCTCGCAAACGCTATTCCGACACGATTCCCATGAAATTTTTTTTTTTAATTTTTATACCCTGTACCGTATGGTACCAAGGGTATATTAAGTTTGTGCAAGCCGAAAATGTATGTAACATATAGAAGGAGTCGTCGGAGACACCCCAAAGTTACCTAAAATATGATAAAATAAAATATGATCAGGGTGAATAGAGAAGTCGATATACCCATGTCCGTCTGTCCGTTTGAACGCCTAGATCTCAGAGATGGTAATAGCTAGAGTTACCAATCTTTCACATAAGATCCCATATTATTCCATAGAAGACAAGTTTATTTTACTTTTTTTGATATCGGGGATAACTTATATAGCTCCCATGTGGGTGTTTGAGACGACTTCGACAAAAAAACGGGTTTTAGATGATTAATTCGTTTGTTTATGAAGATATCGTAACCAAATTTGATATTCAAAAGCTTTTTATAGTTCCCAATCACTGCACCAAATTTGATCAAAATCGGTTGACTATATCATATAGCTCCCATAGGACCGATCGGCCAAAATAACTTTTTAAAGAAAACTTCGTTATATTTCGTTTTATAACAAAGGTATCGTAACCAGACTTGGCGATTGGAAATTTTTTAGAGCACTTAAGCAATGTGCCAAATTTGAACAAAATCGGTTGACTATATCATATAGCTCCCATAGGTCCGATCTTCCAAAAAATCGATTTTTGAACAAAATTTGTTGTGTTTCGTTTGTTTGTTAAGATATTAGGACCAAATTTGACATTCGTGAGTTTTTTATAGTTCCTAAGCACTGTACTAAATTTAATCCAAATCTGTTGACTAGATCATATAGCTCCCATAGGACCAATCGGTCCAAAAACACGTTTTTTATACAAAATTCGATGTGTTTCGTTTGTTTGTAAAGATATTTGAACTAAATTCGGCATTCAGATCTTTTTTAAGGTATTTAAGCACTGTGTCAAATTTTATTGAAATCGGTTGACTATAACATATAGCTCCCATAGGAACGATTTGTCAAAAAAAAAATTTTGCTTAAAAATTCTTCTGTTTTTGGTTTTTTGTGAAGGAACCGGATTTTATTGCAAGCTAGTGGTACAGGGTATCCTAAAGTCGTCCGCGCCCGACTTTACGTACGCCATTTTTTATAATGTTAGAATTGTCCGTAAGTTTCCGTGATTAACTTCCCAAAAAATATCAAAGAAATACGTCAAAATTTTTAGAGTTACGTATTTCGAGAATAAGCCCAAAAATATTTTTTTCATTAAGAGCTTGAATTCAACCGCAGTATTGGGAATAAATAATATTTTGAAATATTTCAATCATGAAGCACTTCTTAAACTGTGTGAATAAAGGGTATTCCACAGTCGAGCGCTGCCTTGACCTTACATTCAATGTCACAAGCTATAAAAATTTGTGGTATAAATTTATTTAGTGAATAAATTTGAATTTGCATTGTGCATTAATAGTGGCCTTTTGATATTTACGAATGTGAAGGTAAACTTTTCAAGGAGCGCTTACTATTTTTTATAAAAATAATTGCATAAAATGTAGCATATTTTTAAGGGCGCCTTTTGAAAATAAGGATCTTATTAGAAATAAGTGTCACAATATAAAATATATAGTAGATGATACAATATATAGTATTCAAAAACAAGGCCTTGGCCATCACTTCCATATGTGTTGGCCGCAACAATATAGACCAGAAATGATTACGCCAAAACAGTTAAAACAAGTGAAATGTTTACAGTCAGGATGTAACGACTGTACAATACCCTGTATACTTGGTAATTTTCACGATTTGCATTAAATTTTAAAGTCTTTTAAAGTAATGCGTTCAAATCGATTATTTTAAAGTAACTATCTATGAGATAAGATTTGCTGGTTAATACTTTTGTGGAGAACGGGGAAATTAAATTTTTGCCTATTATTAAAATATTTTACTCACAAAGTTCTAAACCGATTCTAATATGATTTGTACCAAAAGATGGCTCATGTAAAAGGGAAAGGTCTGTGGCAGATTTCAATAATATAAATTAAAAAAGTAAACCCAATTTTTTTTTGGAAAAAGAATGAGTGCTATTTTGAAAAATTTCCTATTTAAGCTATTTTGGTCTTTAAAAATGGGACCACTCGGAGAAACAATTAGACCTAGAAATCCACTGCTTTTATTATTTAGATCATTATTTTTAAATAACATAAAGCTTACAGCTTCTTACTTGTTTCCTTGGAGATATTACCCTGTAGTCCTTAGTGTATAAGGTATACGAAAAAAAAAAGGCTCAGCTCCAATTATGCACAACGTTTGTATCGCATGTGTCTGACAGTGCGTGAGTGTTTTTGTATGCGTGTGTATCTGTGTTTTCATATACTATATATATTGCTGGGGTTAAAAGTCTAGCTCTGCCATTGTGTTCATTGTTGTTGGTTTCAAGGACATTTTTTTTGGAAACAAAAAGCTTGGCAAATTGGCAAAGTGCTGCTAAGTTGGTCATCCTTATCTTAAACGAGCAGAAGATGTACTATATATGCAATTAGCCATAAACTAGCAACGGCCTCTTCAAAAGGAAAGATTAAATATTTATAAATTTATTGATTGGAACACATTTTGCTGGTACAGCAATTGAAGAAGCGTTCTTTACTCAAGTGTTTACCTGTTTGCAAAGATAAAATTCTGGCGAAAACAGCGTAAACAAAAAGCGAGCTCTAAGCAGAATATTTTAAATTGAACATTTATTAATTGTAATAAATTCGATAATTTTGTAGCCTTTTTATATTTAATCTATAATCTAAAATTCTGATTCGAACTATATCATAAAAGCTTGAATTGTAATGCAAGCAATTGGTCTATAGCTGATTAACTATTATTTTTATAGATGAATACATTTTATATATGAAATTATAATCAAGACTTTAGGTTCCCTATAAAAATGAAAAAACAGTTTGAATTTAAGAATTTATGCCATAAATTTGAAACTAAATGGACAACAATATAAAGACAGCTTTATTTTCCAACTACAGAATTCCATTCTAGAATAAAGATTTTTTGAAATAAGACTAAAAAAATTAATTTTAATTAATTAATAACAATTATACCAAAAAAAAGTAAAAAAAAAGAATCTTCTTCTTTGTAGAAGAAAAGAAACTTTTGATACCACAAACTTTAAAGCTGGCCATTTTTAGGATTAAAATAAAACTACTACTACTTCTTAGATCGTCAATATCTTAACATATTTTAAATATTTTTTGATTTAAAAAAAAAAAAATGGCGTACGTAAAGTCGGGCGCGGACGACTTTGGGATACCCTGTACCACTATCTTGCAATAAAGTCCGGTATATTGCTTAAAAACATCAAAAGGCATTTGATTGCCAAATTAGGTTCCTTCATAAAAAAACAAAAACAACAGAATTTATAAGCAACATTTTTTTTTACCTATCTTTGCTATGGGAGCTATATGATATAGTCAACCGATTTCGATCAAATTAGACACAGTACTTTGGTGCCTTAAAAAAGATCTGAATGCTTAATTTGCTTTAAATATCTTTACAAACAAACGAAACAAAATAAATCGATATATGTATATAAAAAAAAATTATGTTTTACGTGTTACGAAGGTTCTCATGAACGCATCGATAAATTTCAAATCTGATTTTTTACGGAGGTTTTTTAGACCTATTGCTTGCCATATACTAAATAAAAAGACAAGTATTGTTGTTAATCAATGTTCCGAGGTCCAAGATCATTTCAATCATTGATAACAGTGAATGGCGTATAGTGTGCAACGTATCGAGAGGTATGCCAAAAATTTAATTTGTTGGAAAATGATTTTCACTGGGATCAAACTTTAGCTATTACTGCTCATCCATATCAAATAAGTGCTCTTTTTACGATGTTTTCCATCAAATCCACCTGAATTGTGGATACAATATCAAGATTATTTATCAGAAGATATTTTGTTTCGAGTACTTCAAGCAAAACGTAATCCACTGATGGAATTTGCGCCGGAGGCTTACAATGAAGCTTTAATACATATTGTGCTCCAGTGAGTCCAATCAATACACACCAAACTACTTGCTAAAGATTATTATACATTATTTTACAAATCGATCTGGAAGGTCCAGAATATGAAATCTATTCAGACATCAATACTATTATCAATCAATAAAAAAACAAGTTTTTAGTTTTTTTAAATTATGCATAAAAAAATTTGCTGTAAAATTTTAACTTTTGATTCGATTTGATTTGATTTTCGTCAGCTTTTTAATTAAATGCAGTAAAGATGGCTTTGGGCATTTAGTAAATCAATTAAAGTGCAGTATATAAAATCAGTAACTTACCTTTAATTGCCCATTTTATATATACATACATATGATGTTGAGCTCGTTACGACTCGAAAACTGAACGAAACGCATTAAACGATACTATTCACTTACATAGAACGAACTGATATAAGTTCATACAAACATCGTTCTATATCAAATTCTCGTGTCATAATGTTACGTTCCTATTCGAAGTCGTTCGTTCTTATTCACGTACGGCTCGTTCTGATTCAGCTCGTTTGTTCTTGAAATATTCATGGTAGTCCAAGTACTGTTTAGGGTCGATCATATATATCAATCTTGCTACTGATTGTTCGTATCTTGGATAATTCGGTCTTCCAATACATATTGTTCGTTCTTATAATTTAGTTGGCATTGTGTACTGTTGGTCAGATTAACTTATATAGGTCTTGCTACTAGTTTGGTCGTTCGTATATAATTATTTTTATACGATGCATGTTCTTTGACTTTGCATCTGTTTGGTCTGTTTTTCTTAGAATGGCCACATATTTCGACCGATCTCTTTTTTATTAGTAGGGCAACTCCATTACAGTATTTATTCCAGACGCAAATGCAAACAATTCGCTTTGGCATTGTATTGATATTTTAAATATAGTATAAGTATAGACAATGTCTCTGATAGCGAAAATACAGCACATTGTGGATCCACTTTGAATGCATTGGATGGATGACGAAATCAGGGCTATCAGAATCAATCAGATGAAATCTTTGCAGAATCAGAATTTAATCCAAAGAACATTCTGGTAAATGCGCAAAGTAATTCAATCTGACAGACCGCATTAAAATACAACAATCCGACCGATTACAGCTCGCGTCAGTCTGTTGCAACTGGAACAAGGAACAAGGTATGTGATCAGTGCCAAGCACTGAAATTGCCCAATGCGACCGCAGGCCTGCTTATTATCAGAAGCAATGTATTCGGAGAGGTTCGCTGTGATATATTCAGTTTAATGGTTTTTCAGAGGATTATATCATGCACACATAATTTGATATTAGTATGATTAAGAAAGATACTACCGGCATGAAAACGAACGATGTGATATCGACAAAGAATCGACTTCAGTTCACATGAAATGATACAGAATCGATTCGAACTTATCACAGTGAATATGATAGGACCATATGGTTTACCTCAATCCTACTAATACATACATATGATTTTTCGCTCTTACGACTCGAAAACTAAACGAAACGCATTAAACGATACCACTCACTTGCATACAATTTATTACACAAACACATAAAAAAATATAAAAAAAAATTTTAAAAATATTGAACTTTACACGTAGAATATATGTATATGAGATATATATAACAACAGCTAAATTAACTAACTAAATAAAAATCAAAACAGCTCGCACTTTGCACTTGTTATTACATACATAACTATCACGAACACAAACACACACGCGCAGCGCAAAAAACCCGAAACCCGAAACCCTAACCCGTCCACGCACTTCGACTTATCACGAAAGACTAAACGCATCTAATGCGTAATGAGTGCAACGAGCATGCGCATGAAAAAAAAAGCTCCGCCAAATTCTAGACAGAAAGCAAAATGGCAAAAAATTGCACAAACAACTTGAGTGCATTTAGAGAAACTTTAAATATGACAACTGCAACTGCGTTGAGTGATATTGAAATGAGCTAGAATTAGGCAATTAAAACTCTAAAAACAGTTAAGTCATTTAGTTTGGTTCTGAACCTTTTTGCATTTGCCAGTATTGGCTATTTATAGCCAAAGTGGCTATATTTGATCAGCTGTGGCTAGAAAAAATATCATTCTTGGCTATGGCTATTTTAATGGCTATTTTCTCAAAATCTTGGCTACTTTTTGGCTATTATTCTGATTTCCCGCGCGTTTCGTCACTTATCAACTCTCTTCGCATATATACAAAAATATACATCATATACATATGTACTGTAGTACATACATATGATGTCAGTTCAGTGGTCTCTCTTCTCTACTCTACTCAAGTCCAAGTCCTGTTTAAGGACTTGCCGTTTTTGGAAACGTTTGCTGATAAGAACGATCTCGGTAAAATGGAACTGCAATGGCACAAACTTGTGACTGTAGATTGGAAAAGCGTCTGTGGGAATAGGGATATTCTAGAAAACAGTTACAAGTTTTGGCCATTTGCTTATGAATATAAGAATGCGGGCGGTGTTCAAGCTTTTCGAGAATTGGGTCAATATGCGTTGAAACTTCTCATATTACCTATGAGTAACGCTGTTGTGGAACGGGCTTTTTCGATCATGAATTGTGTTAAAAATAAACTTCGTAACAAAATAAACCAAGAAATGCTTACAGCCCTTATGCGTATTAGGCTGTACTTTTTCGAAAATAACAAGTGTTGCGAAACTGTCGAGCCTTCGAAGCTAATATTGAGCAAATTCAACTACAAACAAATGTATCCGCAATCTTCAAAAAGTACCGAAACCACCGAAGCGAACGATTTCACTCCCGAAGAACTCGAGTTACTTGATATTTTACGTGATGCCCAATATGTTTGTGCAATTTCTGAGCTGTAAACCAAGTATTTATTCGTTCCTCAAATCTGTGAGCTTACCTAATCTTTGTGATACTTAAAAGTTCAAAATATGTTGTAAGCACAGATTTATTACTTTAAGCAGAGTTCGTACTGTAGACGGAGATTTTAAGCAGAGTCTAAGCAGTTTATAAGCAAAGATTTATTGTACTTCTAAGCACAGATATTTAAACAGAGATTAGTGAAGATAATTTAGCTCTGTTAACTATAAGATTCTTTGCGATCCATGTTCCTTGAGGTTGTGACTTGACCAATAAAAAAATTAGAGCACTGAATTTTTTCGTCGTATTCCCAAAATTAAAGTAATTACCCAATCCCAAAATTAAAATAATTACCACCAATAACTACGCAAAACATAATTACTAACAAGTATGTATGTAAAAAATTTTATTACATAACTTAATATCCACAGTATTGCGTAAAAAGTACTCAACTATCAAAAAAGGGTTAGAAAATAAATATGAGAGTTAATTTTCGATTCATAATTTGGCTATTTACTTTTAGCTATTTTATATAGGAAGTTGGCTACTTTTGGCTATATTCCGTCCGCCAGATGGCTATACTGCCGTAACTTTTATGGGCAGTGGCTGTTTATTAGAGGATTAATAGGTGAGTGATACTTAAATGGGCTAGAATTGGGCAACTAAAACTTTAATAAAATGTGGTACTGTCGAGGCGGGCCCGAAAGTGAAATAGCCTGTACTTTTTCTCTCAAACAGTTTTTTTTTGCATATTACCACCAAAAACTTTCCAATTTGAATTCATTTTTTTTTTTTGAAATTCTATATTTATAAGCTCCGTAAATTTTTAGCAATTATTTAAAAGCTATTTGAAGTATATGGGGTAAGTTATAAGTTGATATGTTGAGGGGTGTGAGAGAAAACATCGACAAAATTTGGATGTTGATATGTTCATTATAGCCACATGAACCAGTTCACCAAAAATTATGATTTGAAGTCACTTGTAACCATAACTAGGTAGAGTCAAATATTGATGCAGTTTGTATATTTTTAACTAAAGCTTTTGCTGTATTTGTCCGATTTCCAATAAAATAAAAATAATAAAGTCCGATTTTTTCACAAAAAACCAAAAACAGAAGAATTTTTAAGCAACAATTTTTTTTTGACGGATCGTTCCTATGGGAGCTATATGATATAGTCAACCGATTTCAATAAAATTTGACACAGTGCTTAAATACCTTAAAAAAGATCCGAATGCCAAATTTATTTCAAATATCTTTACAAACAAACAAAACACATCGAATTTTGTATAAAAAACGTGTTAAAAAATATTTTTAGCTAGTGCTCGTTAACTTAAATTTTATGTAATTTATTAAATACCAGATTCAATTTGTTAAAATAGAAAAAAATTAGAAAGTATTAGTAGTAGTATTTTATTGAGATGATATAGCTCAAGCTATTTTAAAGTCTGTCAAACCTAATTAGTTACAAAATCCCATTTCAGCAGCATTTGTATAAACTTTTTTTAAGAAGATTAAAAATTTCATTATAATACACAATTGCCACCTGTTCAGTTGGTGTTTGTGAAATTAACCAACACTGAGCACTCATTAAGCTCATTTTTGCATAATTTATTCGGTGTGTAGAAAAAAAAATGGCGTGCCGCAAAGTAATTACATTTCCTAACGTTAATTTAGCGTTCGCCTCAGGTGACCGAAAAACCCAAATGCGGCAAATGAAAATCAAGTGTGAGTGTTGAAAAGTGGCAAATTTAATTAACCGCAGGATAATTCAACGGATAAATAATAATTTTCAACATTTGCTTGATCTTAAGCGTCTCATAATGGTAACCTCGCCAGATTCTTGCGTCACTTTTCTGTGCCTTAATCGCTTTCTTTATGGAATTCAGATCCCCTTTCACGCAGTTGAAAAAGTAGATCTGAAGATTCATACGAGCTGCTAATTCATAGGAATTGCCGAGTCTTTCATTCCAAATGCTAACCGAATTAAACGGTACTGTCTCGTTCAGGTGCGCCACTGTGGCCTCCTTAGCCGTGCGAAATATATGCAAAGTTATGACTCCAGTAGGTCCCTCACCTAAATATTTATGTGGCAAATCGAAGACAAGCATGGGCGTGGCATTGGCAGGCACATGCTCCTTATTAGCCACCACAACACGTGGCTTAAGCTGTGCCAGCTTGCCCAAGCTGCGTAAATAGCAGTAATGGTTTGCTATATCATCGTGCAGCTTGTGCAATTTAAGTTCAATGCGTGAAAGAAACTCCTCCAGCAGGCACTCCTCCAGCAATAATGTGGCCACTGCATTTGGGGCAAAAGGATTATGCAGTGACTGCAATAGACGGTGTAAGGCACAGTTGATATCCGATGTTGCGAAAATTATCATTAGCTGCGGATAAGACCATTCATACTTTGGTTCTTCAGGCTTCTCAACTTTTGTTAGTTTGGACACAAACATAGGAGCCTCTGTAGTTACAGGCTTATCCATGTCATCTTTTGTTTTAACAGCAACTGGTAGACATGGCTTAAAACTGCGCTCAAAATTCAAATAATGTATCATGTTACAGGTTATTACTGGAGCCGGCTTAGACTCATGCTCATATTCAAAATAATACTCTTCTTCGGATTTGGTTAATATTAAATTGCCTACCAAATCCACCTGGATTGCGGCCATTTTTGCGCTCATTTTTGCATTCATTTTTAATTTTGTAAAATAATAAACAAACCACAAACAAAAATATATTATGTAACTAAAAGTAGTTGTTAAATTATGTACAATTTGACAATTTATGCCAAGAGAATTTTAAAATACAATACAAGTATAGACATGCCCTCATAATGAACACACCATTTTGTTGCTCAGTAATACTATACTAATTGTTTTAATGGCCGCCATTTTAGAGACGGCACCATTTATACATATGTATGTCTGTTCCAATTTAAAACCATTCAACGACCTAATTTATTGCGTCAAGGCCACAACGTGCTGCTCCAATCCAAGTCTACTCCCGCCGAATGGGTTCCAGAATGACCGGCAATGGGATGAAAAGCCAAGTGAAGTCAAGCTGCATTGAATAGCAATAAAGACTATGCTGAAGTAGTAGAAATTTAAAATTTTAGGTGTTGACTTTAAAATACTCTTTTAAATTATTTATTTATTCAGTGAATATAAAAAAGCTCAATTGAGCTAGAATAATATAATTTGAAAAAATGGAAAATTATTCAGATCCGAATTCAGAATTGGTCAGGGATGCTCAAAGAAGCAAGTTCAGGTGACTTAAGATACAGACCGTTTGAAAGACAGGAATTTTAAAAGCTTTGTAGTTAAAGCATATGGCCGGAAAGGATTAGATCTACAAAAAGGACAAAGGGGCGAACATTTTGAGTTACTCTAGAAGAAACGACAAAAGTAGCTCCAGCATGAAGTAAAAGTTCATACAAGAATAAAAAGCCATGACATGTTGTACATAAATATATTTATGGAAAACAATTTTATAAGTCAAAGATTGTCCGAATATGGTAACAGTCGATAATTTGGATGCCAATTTAGTTCACAAAGTGCAAAAAGATAAAATTGCTTCAGTACCGATTCTATTCTGACCTGATAAAGACTAAACGCAGGAGCAGTAGTCCAAAATTGAGCCGATGAGAGAAATACAGGGTGCGCCATTTGAATGTGGTCGATGGAAATATTGAGTAACTTTGACAGATTTCAACCGATTGACGTCGTCGAACACATTTTGGAAAAGTTATTGCATTACAATTTTAACCATGAATCGATTCACGCCCAAAGAACGCGGAAATAGTGACAATGTTCATTAAATGTAATTTCGCTATATTTCGTTTTTTAATAAAGATATCGTAACCAGATTAGGCGTTTGAAAATTTTTATACCACTTAAGCAATGTGCCAAATTTGAACAAAATCGGTTAACTATATTATATAGCTCCCATAGATCCGATCAAAAAATCGATTTTTTAACAAAATTTGTTGTGTTTCGTTTGTTTGTTAAGATATTGGGACCAAATTTGACATTAGTGAGTATTTTATAGTTCCTAAGCACTGTACTAAATTTAATCCAAATCGTTTGACTAGATCATATAGCTCCCATAGGACCAATCGGTCCAAATAACACGTTTTTTATACAGAAATTCTACTGTGTTTTGTTTGTTTGTAAAGATACTTGAAATAGAATTTGGCATTCAGATCTTTTTTAAGGTATTTAAGCATTGTGTCAAATTTTATTGACATCGGTTGACTATATCATATAGCTCCCATAAGAATGATCGGTCAATAAAAAACATTTTTGCTTAAAAATTCTTCTGTTTTTGGTTTTTGACAAAGAAATCGGACTTTATTACAAGCTAGTGGTACAGGGTATCCTGAAGTCGTCCGCGCCCGACTATACGTCCGCCATTTTTTATAAAGAGTTTTCCAATAAGAAGTGTTATTTTGGTACTCAAAGAAAAATTCAATTTTTTTAGATAATTGATCGGATGTTTATTTCATAATAAAGAGGAAAATATGCCGTTAATAATGAAAAACAACATCAGCCAAATGGCCACCACAACCACGCTAACAGGACCATATCCTTTTCATGAAATTTTACATAACCAAATCGCAAAGTGGCTGCCCTAAGTCCTCGATAGCCTCACGAATTCTATCTTTGAGGTCTTGAATCGACGCTGGGCTGTTGACATAGACCTTATCTTTCAAGTGGCCCCAAAGGAAGAAGTCGCAAAGTGTTAAATCACAAGATATCGATGGCCAATTGTGATCTCCTCTTCGAGAGATAATACGGTCCGGAAACTTTTCCCGTAAAAGAGCAATGGTTTCGTTGCTTGTGTGGCACGTAGCGAATTCTTTTAGAAAGTAATCGTTGTCCAGATCAATACCATCCAACTCCGACCATAAAAAATCATTTATCATCTCTCGATAGCGCTATCCATTCACCGTAACTGTTGATCCAACCTCATTTTCGCAAAAGTAAGATCCAATGACCCCACCGGACCATAAACCGCACCAAACAGTCGCACGTTGAGGATGGAGAGGCTTCTCAACAATAACTCTTGGGTTTTCCAAGACCCAGATGCGACAATTTTGCTTGTTGACGTAACCACCGAGGTGGAAATAGGCCTCATCAGTCAAGACGACGTTGTTGATAATCGGCCGGCTTGAGTTTTTGTGTTAACTGAACTTTATAAGCCTTAAGACCCAAGTCTTTATGCAAAATACGGTGTAGTGACGTTTGTGGATTGCCCAATTCCACAAAATGACGAGGAATGGACAAACCTGGGTTTTCTTCAACACTTTGGGCTACAGCAGCAATATTCTCAGTTGTTCTTGAGCGACGTGCACGGGTTTTATTCTTCACATCACTAAGTTGTCCCAACAGCTCGAATTTTTCCACCAATTTCTGTATTGCGGTCCGACAAGGTGCTTCACGACGACCCAAAAATGCTTTAGTTTTGCGAACTGTGACTGCAGATTTTCACCATTTTTGTAGTGACTTTTAATAATTTCAATGCGTTGTTGAGGCGTGTATGTTCCATTTTTAGTAGTGGCGTAGTTTCTACTTGTCAAATTTCAAAGAATAAAAGCTTCAGAAGAGACAGCTACTGAAATACCGAGTGATTCAAAATAACACATCTTGTTGGAAAACCCTATATTTGTGGGATCGCTGAATTCTACTCCGAGCTCCTCAGAAATCGAAATGCTGTGGCAACGTTCTCGGAAGAGCATTTTGTGCGGTTTTTTTAAGGCAATATGCCATTTCAAGTCGGTTTCATAGGGATAATATACTTATACCATTGCAAACCGTCCAACAAAATACATAGCCGCCTTACAGAGTATACAAAGCCATTCCTACATGGCGCCCTTTTTGTGCTGCTGCCGTGGCCACTGTCATTGCATTATAATCAAGTGCGGCTCATGGCATTGATAGTGAGTACCACAGATGGATAGTTTGCTCAATTACCGACCCACTATGTGCCATGCCTGGCCGGCTTGCGCTTTGAATTACTTAACTCTCGTGTTGGGCGTGCTATAAATAGTGGTAGGACCCAAAAGGCTTCCCTCCAAGCGTCATCGTTGGTAGGGGGTAAGTGCAACACTTGACAGCTGCTACTTTGAGGCAGCCAAGTCAATGCAATTTATGTTCATTATGCTGGCATTTGAGTAGCTTAGGAGCAGTGTGCGAGAACTGAGCGTATTGAAAAGTTAACCAAGCACAGAAAGAAAGTTACTCGAACTTTGAAAACTGCAAGGGGGTTTAACTATTTTAAGATGGCCTTGTCTGAGCCAAAGTTAAATTGCTTTAAAATACATAAAAGATTAAATTTGAAAACATGTTGCCGGTTAGAACAGCTGAAAACTGTTGAGCTTGTAAGCTTTAAATTAAGGATGTATGAAAAATAAGAGAGTTAGATAATTCTGAAACTCGATACAAAACTTTGAAACTTTTGCAGTTATCATAGTAAATTGTAAAGCTTAACCCACCCATCTAAATCACCAAATAAGCTCAGGAGAGGAATTATAAATATATTTCTTTCTGTAAATTTTGGGTGATTTCGGGGTCGAGGAACCCATCCAGTGATGAGTTCTTTAATCTCTAACCGTCCAACCATTTCTTCAGGTTCGGAAAAAGAAAAAAGTCAATTAATGAATTTTGCCATGGTGACTAGTAACGCTTATGCTCAAATTTCCGCACCTTCCCGGAATTTATTCAGAAAATCCAAAATACAGCTTTACAACACGGTTATAGTACCAATAGCACTGTACCGTACCGAGTGTTTGCCGCTATTAGAAAAACATCTGAGTAAATTTCAGGCAACAGAAATGAAGTACGTACGAAGGATCGCAGGAAGGACCAGGAGAGATATGGTCAGAAATGAAAGAATACGTTCAGAAGTAGGGCAGAAGAAGTCGATTATACAAGAAATCGAGGAGAGACAGCTAAAATGGTTCAGACATCTACGTCGGATGGCCGAGTCAAGAAAAGCCAAACAGGTACTGGAAATGAGAACGAAAGGCAACGCACCGAGAGGAAGACCCCGAAAAACTTGGAAAAATCGCATCCAGTATGTGGAGAAGAGAGAGGCGGGACCGATCTGATTGTAGAGGCTACCCCGACGCCTAACAGCAAATGGGAATTAAAGAAGAAGATGAATCCAAAATACATACTTGATTATTCATTAAAGTCGATATAGTTCCCATCAAAGAATTCCGTATCGACTGAAACGTACGTATGGCAGCGCTTGATGCGATCCTCGAAACATTTTTATAATCAGTTTGCAATATGGCCTTCGATCTTCGAATTTTCGATGGCCTTATATCGGGTGTTGTAATGCGTTCCACGAAGTCGCGGTTGTTGGATGGTAATTGTTCCGTTTTTATCCAAATGGTCTTGGAAATTACGTCTTCTGCGCTGTCCTTTTTTCCAGGAAATTTCGGGTTTTCGGCAGCAGCTTTGTAGGAACACGTCTGAGGACCAAATCTTTAACCAAAATGTCTTCAACGGATTCAAAAGCAATGCCCCACTTCAGTGCCAACTCTCTAATGGTCAATTTGAGGATTACGGTCATCCATTCATTGATTGTGTCGATGTTATTATGACACGGGACATAATAATAAAGGACATTTTACACTGTTCCAAAATTGAACTCCTGCTAGAACTTACCATAAAATCTATTCCAGAAGAATATCGTAGACCAACAAATAAATCATTTCACTTTTTCTTATTATACGCTTACTATGAAATGGGGACCAAAAATTATTTATGTCGAATATAAATTCTACTGACAATGTTGGCTTTGATTTTTATCGTACTTCCTTGAAATAGTTGTTAAAGCTATAAACTTCAATACTTCAAACATACAAGCTGTGTGATTTTTTTTAATGTTATATAGTAGCGTGCAACATTCAGAGAAATTCAATCCAAATCGTTATTCTTGGATTTTATTAAAAACCAGAAGCTTAAGTTAATACATATAATGAGTACCATATACCGAATCAATAATCACACTAATACAAATATCGCGCTGGTTCGGAGTCAAAAAGTCTGTTGGTTTCATATTCGAGGAATTTGCCGATATGGTAACCTGTGTCGTTATTCACATGCCTGGGGCCATGATCAAACTGATAATGCACCAAATGCCGAGTCCGCTGGCACTACAGTAGACATTATTTCCAATCTTAAGCCTGGAGCTAGTCGACGCAACTGGGCAGATGCTCCGGTTTTTGTGCCTTCAAACAAATTGCTATGCCATGGTGCAAAGAAGGGACCTTTTGGTGGTATCTCCTGGGTCGAATTCGTCGGCGGCCTATACAGTGTGCCAGTTGCACGGGATAATATTTGCCCATATGAGAGCCCCTGTCCCTATGGCAATTATTGTACGTATCGCAACCATATGGAACTCTGTGAAATGTGTCGTAATTATGTGCTGCACCCGACGGATAAAGTTCAACGCAAAAATCACAACAGGGAATGTTTGCAGCAACACGAGCGGGCAATGGCAATCGCTCGTTCCAAAGACAAAATCTGCGGCATATGTTTCGAAGAAGTTGTGGAAAAGGCGGGACGCGAGAAACGTTTTGGCATCTTAGCCAGCTGTATGCATGTTTACTGCTTGAACTGCATCCGCAAATGGCGTCAGTGTAAAGGGCTTGATCGTAAGGTTGTTAGGGCTTGTCCCGTGTGCCGCGTATGCTCCGATTATGTATGCGCCAACGCCTTCTGGGTGGAAACAAAAGAGGAGAAAGACAAACTTCTAAGTGATTACCGTGCTGCGCTAAGTCGCAAGGACTGCAAGTATTTTAAAAAAGGCAATGGCAAGTGTCCCTTTGCAAACAAGTGTTTCTATAAGCACGCTCTACCCAATGGAGACGTTGTTGATGTGGGATTACCGAAACACGCACGCCGAAATGAACTTTTGGAACTATTTGATATTGATGGTACAAATGACTCTGAATATTATTGTCAGCTGATGTAAGCTAATTTTCCGTGTTGAACAAGTGTTAAATATAAATAAAAAAATTTAAAAAAAGTAAAAAAAAAGATCGCTTTAAAAAAAATGCATAAGGACTAAACCAAAACAAAATTGTCTAGTATAAAAATGTTGCAAGCAGCCTCTGATTAGCAAAATTTTCGTTCACTTTATAAACAATAATATTCGAATAAAAAATTTGACGTTTCGGAGAAGTTATTAGTGTTGCTTTTCGCCTAACAAGGGTTGTGGGGTCCACTGGACATGATACCTGTTAAAACCAAAGCAGAAGATTTGTTTTAGCACAAATTTTACATATATATATATATTTCAAGTTAAGGATCTGAGATTGACTTTTATACTATAGTTGTAGAAAGCGAGATTTTAATACGGGGAATGGCTCATGATATCAAGATAAATCGACCAACTTCGCCATCGTACTTATTTCTGTTTTTATACCCTGTACCGTATGGTACCAAGGGTATATTAAGTTTGTGCAAACCGAAAATGTATGTAACATATAGAAGGAGACGTCGGAGACACCCCAAAGTTACCTAAAATATGATCAGGGTGAATAGAGAAGTCGATATACCCATGTCCCTCTGTCCGTCTGTCCGTCTGTCCGTCCGTCCGTGTGAACGCCTAGATCTCAGAGATGGTAAGAGCTAGAGTTACCAAACTTTCACATTAGATCCCATATTATTCCATAGGAGGCAAGTTTATTTTATTTTTTTGATATCGGGGATAAATTATATAGCTCCCATGGGGGTGTTTGAGACGACCTCGACAAAAAAAAAGCGTTTTAGATGAATAATTCGTTTGTTTATGAAGGTATCGTAACGAAATGTGGTATTCCAAAGTTTTTTATAGTTCCCAATCACTGTCCCAAATTTGATCGAAATCAGTTGACTATATCATATAATTCCCATAGGACCGATCGGCCAAAATAACTTTTTTAAAGAAAAATTCGATATATTTCGTTTTTTAATAAAGATATCGTAACCAGATTTGGCGTTTGAAAATTTTTTAGACCACTTAAGCAATGTGCCAAATTTGAACAAGATCGGTTGACTATATCATATAGCTCCCATAGGTTCGTTTGTTTGTTAAGATATTGGGACCAAATTTGATATTCGTGAGTTTTTTATAGTTCCTAAGCACTGTACTAAATTTAATCCAAATCGTTTGACTAGATCATATAGCACCCATAGGACCAATTGGTCCAAAAACACGTTATTTATACAAAATTCGATGTGTTTTGTTTGTTTGTAAAGATATTTGAAATAAATTTGGCATTCATATCTTTTTTAAGGTATTTAAGCACTGTGTCAAATTTTATTGAAATCGGTTGACTATATCATATAGCTCCCATAGGAACGATCGGTCAAAAAAAAATTTTTGCTTAAAAATTCTTCTGTTTTTGGTTTTTTGTGAAGAAATCGGACTTTATTACAAGCTAGTGGTACAGGGTATCCTAAAGTCGTCCGCGCCCGACTTTACGACCGCCATTTCTTCTATAGTTCTTGGCGTTTTTTCGATCTACTTCTTGTGGTAATATTTGATTTGGTGTAGATAGATCATATGGTTTTTGAGGTCTCCAGCATTTTTGAATAAAGAATTTAAGATGTGCACTGCCTTCTTTTATCTGATGGATTGCACAAATATGGTACATTTACACTTGACCCAAGGTATAGATAGGTATAGGGACTTATTATTAGCAGAGCTGTAAAGAAAATGTCTAGGCTTGGAGGATACATAAACCGGTTCTCTATTATTCATATTAAGTATTTGGTCATATCATTAAACTTCCACAATAAGATCAATCTTAAAAGCCTTATAAAAGAATTCTTAAATATTGATATTTTTGTACTGTGCTTAAAGGTGTCACCTGCCTTTAAAGAAACTAGAACGACACAACTGTCGGCTCTCATAATCGTCGAACTAAGGAAATTGGGCTGTATTTTGGAAAGATCTCGTTTTTCTTAAATTTAAAAAGATCTAAAGAGGTATCATTGCTCAAAAATACTTAAATAGTTCAAAGTGAGCTAGGTAGTCACAATGATCGTAGTAAGTAAGAGCTTAAAACTATATGTATCTCTAGAGGATTCGATTTATTATACCTATAAGCATAAGAGTTTCATTATATTGAATTAATAAACAATGTCTTTTGACTCTTTACAGGCTGAATCACCATTGCTGCCCCTAAAGGACGCAGTCCCACAGAGCACCGCAACAAACGTCGCACCACCTGCTAACAACTCGCACATATCAGTAGCACCTAGTCCAAATTATAACTACGGAACACTAGCCACCGAGCAGAACGGTCTAAACACAAATGAATGTCGCAGACGCAGCTCCTTAAACAACAGTCCTGCATTCACGCCTCCACTAGATAGCTGCACTGTAGATTTAGCTGACGAGTTAGCCCACAACAACAATAATAATAATAATAATAATAATAATAATAATAACAACAACAACAACGATACTTCAAAGAAGAGTATCCAAAACGGTGACTTTTACACACCTTTAGCCACGCACTCGCCCAACCACACGCACGAGTACAAACTTTATCCTCACGATACATTTGCACGTCTGGAAGGCAAAGCTCCTAAGCCAAATAACAAAATGCAAACTAAAGTTGATGCAGTTGGACGCATTACGGGCGAGTGGGGTAAATGGCAGCTACGCACTGTGCTGCTTATATTTTTATGCAAGATTCCATCCTCCTGGTTTATGGCCTGCATTATATTCACTGCACCTGCGCCACGGCATGGCGAATTCTTTTGCAAGCCACCAAACACAATCGGTGCACAGAATCAGACACAATGGATCAAGGTATCACATCCAGCGAAAGAGGAGGTCGATGATCAAGAGTTTAGCATAGACTTTTGCAATGTATATCAGGATGCACAACAGCATGCTCATCATTACTATCACTATGCAAATAGCGAACAGGAACCGCGCGTTTGGGAACAACCCGTCGGTCGCAACGCCAATATTATACCCTGCAATGAGTTTCAGCATAATGCCGACTATGAATCCATTGTAACACAGTATGATCTGGTGTGCTCACGTGATATTCTGGTTTCGGTCACACAGTTTTTCCATCTCTTTGGCGTGCTTACGGGTGGCATTCTGGCCAATCATTTGCTGAAGTAGTAAGTGGACATTTTTTATATTATATCTATGTCAATTGTGAATTAATGCTGGGCGCTTTAGTTTCAGTCCGCGCAATGTTATGCTCTTTGGTATGGTCACGCAAATCTTTTGCGGCAACCTAACAGGTCATGTGGCTTCCTATGAACTGCATGTGTTCTTCCGCTGTTTATCAGCAGTATGCTGTGCCCAGATGTACACCGCCGGCGGCATGATCAGTAAGTTTGCAAAAATGTACGGTTGTTGACATGATCCTCATAATCTGCTCACTTCTTTTCCAGTGGCAGACATAACCGGCGGCAAGTATCGTACCTGCGTATCTACCCTGTTTGAACAGTTCTGGTCTATAGGCGTTATGCTATTGCCGGGTGTGGCCAGTTTTTGGACCAGCTGGTCTTATCTTTACATGGCAATCTCTTGGCCTACTGTGATACTCATCTATTTATGGCAGTAAGCATAAAAAAAGCTTCAACTAAACTGTTTTTATTGATATGCTACTTATATTCCCAGATGGATACCCGATTCACCACGCTGGCTCATCGCTCGCGGTCGCGTTGAGGATGCCAAAAAGATACTGCTGCAATGCGCCGAGATAAATGGCACGCGTTATGGTCTGCCACATGATATTGATCAGCAGCTGCGACTGCAAGCTCAGACAGCCATGGATGCGCCGCCGCCTAGCGGCTGGTGGTCCATGTGGAAGGGCAAGAAAGCGGTGCGTCATATAATCTGCGTGCATTTGGCATGGTCGCTCTACATAGTCATCTACTATGGCATGCTGCTCAACATACGCTCTTTTAGCCGTGAACATCTATATATAAATACCGCCGTAGCTGGCTTCAGCGAGATGATGGGCACCTTCATTGGGCTCTATCTAATACTTAAGACAACGAGGAAATGGCTTTGGACGGGCATTTTCAATATCATAGCCGGACTTATAGCCTACTGCGGCTGGTTAGTGCCCAAGCCGCCTGTTGTGTCCATTGATGGACGGGTTGCATTGCTTATGCTGAGCGCCATGATCTCTAAAATGGCCATATCCACCACGCTCTCTATACTTACCACTTGCACGGTGGAACTTGTAAGCGACGACAAAAAGAAAATCACCGCATTCTCAACCATCTGCTGGGCGCGCTTCTGGCTGCTGGGCGCGCCCTTTATAGGCGCCTGCGTTGTTTTTGGACAGCTGATACCACAGACTGCCTTTGCTTCGCTGGCCATTCTGGGCGGTATTTGCACCTCTCTTATAAGCAGTGGGCGCACGCATCCAATATCACAACCCGGCTCACCCACGAACCAAGGCGCACAGAACATGGCATCGCAGTTCACGATCATCGATGGGGTGGACAACAAGGGCTATGCGCCGAGCGCAACGAATATTTATACTACCAATACTATTAAGAAACTGACCACACCACAATCGAATCTACCTCCACAACTAATGCCCGGCATTTGGACGACCAAAATTAATGAGGACGGCGCATCAATGTGATATGCTAAAAAGTTAATATTGTTGAAGTTGTTGTAGTTAAAGTATACGGAGTTATGGCCAGATGTTTGGGAAACAGCTTGAAACTGCAGAGCACTTGGATTTGTATGGAAGTTAGTTGCTTTTGCTATTGCTTTGATGATGCTGTGACTCATGACTTGCTGAGATGCAATTAGAAGTCTTGAAATTTTATATAATGTACTTACTTTATGAACAACTAGCTGAGTCTTATGTAATAACCTGCAGGTTTTTGTATGCACATAACCTTAAAACCCGACTTGGGAATATTTCAGAGCACACTTTATAGTTTAAAGCAAAACTCAAGAACTAGCTCAATGCTCAAAAAACCTAACAAAGCCTATAATATTAAAACTTATACTTAAAGATAGTTGAACTTCTTAGCTTAGAGCTTAAGGATTTCCAATTAAAAAGACGCTCGAAATATATAGAATGACATATACCATATAAGCTTAGTAAATGAACAGTCATATAATTAACAAACCATATTTAGTTAATAGACCTACCTAAATTGAAACTAATTACTGGGTTAAACGCCCAAACTTCATTTCACCCCTAAAAAAAAGCGGAAACAATTTCCTAGTAACACACAAATTAACATAAAGCACAGCTTCCCTTATATCAAAAAAAAAAAAAACTGCTGATAGTCCTTTTAAAGGCATCTAACTGAACTCCTAGCTGTTCCACATTTAAGTGATTGTGTTGAAAACACCGGAGAGAATTACATTAAAAAAGACATACACATAATTTTCCATTATTAAAAAGTATATAGTTGAGAATGTAACCAAAAATAAATTTTAATTAAAAGTCATACATATGTAGTTAAATAATTTTAAATTTAAAAACAATAATTTCTTGTTAGAATACATAACAATTTTAAATTACTTTATTACCATTATGTATTAAAAATGCAGCAAAACAATGCTTAATTATTAGAAAACTCAATTAGTAGCAGTTTAAATAATAAACAAAAATAAATAATATTACCTATATACATATATTAAAAATGCCATAAGCATTAATATTTTATAAACTATAATATAAACTTAATGAATGCGCTTAGAAACTCGTTGAATGTTATATGATAAAGTTTAATATATGAAAAGAAATGTTATCTATGGCAAACAGAGCAATATTTTTCTAATAAAGCCAAAAAATCCACAAAATTAACAAATGTTTTATTATTAGAAGAAAAGCCAAGAAAATCAAGACACCACTATTCGGATTCGGTTATAAACTGTAGGTCCCTGTTCTAAAATAAAAATGTTAATACATTATTTACATTGAATTTAAATTAAATTATTTTCCGTAAAAGCACAGTGGGCATAACAACGAAAATTTAAATTTCAAAACAGCTGTTAGCGATGCGCAACATGTCACCAAGAAGTTGCCAACACTTTTTTAGTGTTGAATAGTAATTATTTTTTATTCAGCACACGAATACAGCGCTGCCACACTGCGCATATTATTGTTTATTTTATCTTATAAAAATGGGGTAACACTTACACAGTTACAGCTGTGTTTTGGTGGAAAGTAAGAAGTAAAATATGCGTTTAATTTTAACTAGTTGCTTTAGATTATAATTAAACCTTTTAAGTTAAACACTCTACCAAGCAGTAACTGGAAGCAGAGGCAGAGCAAGCTAATAAATGCACTCACAGCACAAAAAGAAGCCCAGTACGGAGATACATGGGCACTATGGCAGCCAGCCTAGCCATCGAAAGCCAAGTGGTAGTGTACTCGCTTTGTAACACAATGGTCGCTGGTTCCATTACCCGCATTTTGGCTATCAACTGTAATTGAAATTGCCATGCTTCACCTAGGGGCGACTGACTAAACAGTAAAGTCAAGCAATTAGTATTATGACAGCCGATAATATACTGGAGTATCGACATAATGGAGGAAACGGAAGGACTAGCTCTTATTTTCTAGGGAAAAAGCATTAAAAATTAAAGTCCTTCGGGAAAAGGTACAGTGCCTGACGGAAGTTTATTTGAATCGTACTTAAATGGATTATACCTACAGACGAGAAATTTTCCCAGAGTTGTTCAGGTAAAATTAAGCATTAACCTATCAAATATACAAATAATAAAAATCTGCCACCAACAGAAAACAGTTCACTGAAATATCTCAGCCACGGCAACTGGAAATTAAAGAAAGAAATATCGACTTGGAGAAAAGAAGCTACATATAAAATAAGATAAAATAAGAACTTAAAGCTGGAAAGGGTTTAAATTTAAGCCGAAATAAAAGTTAATGAAACATGAATAAAAACAGCTGGCATATACAAATAGGTAGTTAGTTTTAACTGACTACGGCAAATCAAAAAGGAGATATCTATACTAAAGGTCTTATCAAATTATTTTAATTCGGCTCATTATGCATGAACATATATTTTAGTGTAGAAGTTAATGCATAAATTCAATATTACAAATCCTTTAACGATACATATTACAAAAAAATTAATTAGCCAAGAGATAATTGACAACTAAATATGCAATTTGCCGGAATCTGTATCTTAAAAATGTTTTAAATTGACTGCTGACTATAAAAAGCGCGCACAATGCGCGCGTACATCTGGCAACACTCTCAGCGTTGCCATTTCGGAAAGACCAGAATGTGTATAAAAACAAAAAATTACAAAAATCTTGTTCGCGACTTTATTTAAAAAAAGTAAAAGAAAACACAAAAGAGGTTGTCAAAAAAACAATCAATGATTTGTATTTATTTAAATTGATAGAATTATGTGGTACTATCGACACTATTCAAACTCAACTTGTCGATAACAAGCAAGCATCAATTGCATCTCTGTTTAAATTAAAGCGGCATTTTTTTCGCACATAAGATATATCTATTGTCAGAAGTTTTTGGTTATAAAGTGCTTTATTATATGGTCGTGATATTATTATTATTGCATATTAAGCGCATTTGTTATAACATCAATATCGCAAACTATGGAACTGAACGCGTCCTGTATTAAGGCGCAGACGGCGGCTGCTGCGCCAAAGCAAAACAATGAGACTGCGCCGGCTGCTCAACCTGAGGCCAGTTTCGGTAATCGCAGCGTGCTTAGGGAACTAAACACAAATGACGGCGAAATAATGGTAACTATTATTAAATTAAGCTTTATTGTTGTGTGTTGAGCTCGGCGTAAATTAGCTATAACGCCTCTATGGGCATGCCGTAAGTAAAATATGGCGGCAACGCCAAACATTCACTTTCTCAGCACAACTAAAATTTTGCCAAATACAGATCTCTTTTTCCCAAACAATTCTTTGCCTGTATACCATTATTGGCAATAGCGACGGTGGCATCGCCGGCGTTTGTGATCGATCGTTTGCTTTTACTTTTGTTGGCGCCCGCCTTGCAGACTCCACAGCACATACACAATTATATAGACACCTAAAGGCAGCTCCCCGCAACGCCCCTCGCACAGATGTGTTGCTTTGTATGCAACAATATTCTCGTTTTCCGCCTGCTTTTACATTTCGCTGTCTAGTTTTTATTATTATGGTCTGTGACGGCTGCCGGCTGATTTTTCCCCTATTTAATTCTGTTGTATTTAGTCAGTGTATTCTATATGTCAAAGCGATCGGACGTCTAAGCATACAGTACGAGTACTCTTTTAGCCGCCCATCCTACATATCGTTTAGTCATCCATATCTATTTACCAATATAAACCCTAATGGGTAATAACACTGGTAAACACTTAACTGATCCCAAGCAGGAACAAACTGTCTGGCAACAAAGTACGGTATGCAAATATATTTTAATTCTGTGTGACCCCTAATCCACTTCCTTAGCCCGTGCCTTATCGACAAACAATTATGGCATATTCAATGATCATATAGTAAAAATCCAGATGTTCTCAAAGACGTCAAAGATCCGACAGCACGGAATCGTTTAATATCACATATGTTAAATAACAAAGAGTAACTTTGGGAAACCGAAACTGAAATACTCTTTACTGTCTGGTACGATAGAAACCACAGACATTTTTTAGTGCTTATATGAAACGTCTTCACAAATGTATAACAAGATCGTTTTAAAAAAAAGTTTAATATATCGGCGGTGTTTAAAAAATTACAACTCACTCCAAATAAAGCATTATTCTTAATAACGCTTTACAGCACTTTCTATGGCAAGAGGATTTCAATTGTGAATGATAGTTCTAGATAAGCAAACTTAAAAAGAGTTGGCATTCTAAGGCCAAACTCGTTGCTACATTACAACAACTGTGTTACCGAAGTTCTCAGAACGTAAAATCCATTAAGAATTGTACTTAGCCTAAGAATTAGAAGTATTCCTATTTAGATGAGCTGGTTCGCTCTGCTATTCAGCTAGAAAACCAAATCTGAATATGACGTTACAGGCTTCTTGGTAAACTCTTATTACACAAAATAACATAAAGCGTGTAAAAATAGATCGTGCCAAGTTTACTTTTTGAAAACGAACTCTTTAAGAATTGCTTCCCGTTTTGGTTTGAACGGCTGTGTGTCTAGCTATATGTCTGTCTATCTGTCGTGTGTACAGCTGTAGCAAAGTTCATTGAACATGCGCTCTGTATTCCTTCTTAATAAGGCTTTAGCGTCCCTCTTTCGCAGCTAAACTATTTTTAGGATGGGTTCATATGTTATGAGTATGCTTATTGCATTTTTATTTTGATTTTATGCTCGTCTTTGTTTGTTGTTTCTTGTGGGTGTCTTTGTAATACGTTCCACTGTGAAATCTTTTAAAACGTCTCAATGCAGTTAGCATTCAGCCACTATATCAAATGGCATATCACATATCTTGTCACCTGTCATGCATTACCAGGCTAGCACTTGGCTTGCTAGGCTTCAATGAGTTCACATCGTGTGATATTTCGCATACAAGAAAGCGCTCTTCTGTCGTTTCTCTCAAAATATGCAAATCATGCAACCTCTGTGGAGCACTTGCAAAAGTCGCATGTCTGCTATCACTGCGGGCATCCACACAGGCTACAAAGTCTACGTTGAACGTTGCATACATCGGTAGACAGTGTGCTGTTTGCCATATCAATAGGATATGTATAAGCACAATACTTAAAGACAGTGCAGCCTTGATGAAGTGACGTTAAAATCCAATTGGAAACTGCTAGTGAACTTTAAGGCATTGGCACAATATTTTCCACCTTATTCTTTACAAAAATACAAATTTTAGGAGCAAATGCTTTGAGGGTACCGCATGGTTGGGCATACAGAAACGGTCACTTCATACCGACTTATGAATAATATAAATTTGTGTTATATATGACAAGCAGAAGGCGTGGCAGATCATAATTTCCCTTTGCAATTTTGTATACCATCAACTCATCACAGTGACTACAAAATATACGAGGTGTGTTCAAAAAGTATCGCGAATTTTGTGTTTTTTTAAAAATTATTTATTTATTCATGAATACCTATTTTATCCTTTCTATCTTGTTCTGCTCCTCCTTCGTTGCCTTCTTTATCTCGTCAATCGTAGCGTAGCGTCGTCCTTTCATGGGCCTCTTCAGTTTAGGGAACAAGAAAAAGTCGCAGGGGGCCAGATCTGGGGAATACGGTGGCTGCGGCATCATTAGTGTGTTGTTTTTGGCCAAAGTGTCGCGCACAAGCAACGATGTGTGGGCAGGGGCGTTATCGTGGTGCAAAAGCCAATTCTTGTTCTTCCACAAATCCGGGCGTTTCTGGCGGATTGCTTCGCGCAAATTGCGCATAACTTGCAGGTAATATTCCTTATTTACCAAATTTGGGTCGTCGCGGACAGAGTCTAACATCTCATTAGCAATGTTCATGCGATGCTGTTTTTGGTCGAAATTGAGTAATTTTGGTAGGAATTTCGCGGCGACCCGTCTCATGCGCAAATGATTGATAAATATCGAATGGCACGAGCCAATCGATATGTTTAGGTCCTCAGCAACTTCTCTAACGGTGATTCGACGATTGGCCAATACCATTTTCTTCACTTCATCAACTTTTTCGTCTGTTGTTGAAGTGCTTGGGCGTCCGGCACGCTCTTCTTCGTTCACATTTTCTCGGCCTTCTGAGAACATTTTGTACCACCGATAAACGTTGCTTCGGTCCAAGGTGGCTTCTCCGTATACCTTAGTCAACATTCGGAATGCATCCGCGCACTTAATTTCGTTTTTCACACAAAATTTGATACAGGTTTTTTGATCCATTTTTTTGAAAAGGTAAAAATCGAAGACGAGCCAAAACACGTGCAAGCAAAGCAGCTGTCAACAATTAAGTGAACATTCAAAATGGCCGAGCTTGTGTCATAACATAGCGCCACATAAAAATCTAAATTCGAATAATTCAAAATTAGCGATACTTTTTAGACACACTGTGACAAGCAGAAGGCGTTGCAGATCATAATTCCCTTTTGCAATTTTGTATACCGTCAACTCATCACAGTGACTACAAGATAGAGGTAGAACACATGAACATGAAAATCTTCATCACAGTATCTATTAGATACAAGAACTCATTTTTCAAAAGATGCACATTGTCAGAATGTTGTTGTTTGTACTAACTTCCTACAAGCATCCACCCTCGCAAACCATTTCCGTTAAGTTCGCCATGGATAGGGTGCGCCTCTGTAGACTACCGCAGCATTCACTAAATTGAAAGACCACTGTACTTGGCTTGCTGCAAGACGTGCATTAGCCTACTCTGATGACTTGCCACCGACGCTAAGACCAACAGCGACGCTCTAGCTCTTGGTAGTAGAAGTAACAGCGCCCTATTTTTGCTCACATTGCTTTTTTTGCATTTTTTGTACCATACTTTCTGCTTGGCACTTTGCATTTCGCTGCCGCTCTATTAGTTTAAAAGTGCAACGCGTCTAAGACGGTCGTGTGACAGGGCCAGCCTCTCGAGTGCTTAGTAAATTGGATCAGTAAATACTAGAGCATTGCATCAATTGCAATTAATGCCAAATAAACACCTACACAATTAATTAAATCAACCAAATCGTGCAATATAATTGAAATAAAAACAAACGCTGAGATCGTGAACGTGAGAGAGCGGCTGGATGGGTCGATGTCGATCGACTGCCCCAAACATGACAAGCAATTAGTGGGGTGGCTTGTCGGTGCGGTGCACAACAATACGTTCCACATGTGTGTGGATGGCATTGAAACACTCACCGGCTGACAACACTCACAACTCACACACGACGCTCTCATTGTATGAAAAAAAAAATTGAACACGAAAATAAACATTTTTAAATTGATTTCAAACAGACGAAAACTAAAGATCGGAGGCTACGGAACGTAACGCAGCTTTATTTGTGCGTCGTGTGAAAATCAGAGCTATATATTATATTTAATGGGAGCAATAAGAAAATATATAATTTTCTTTGTGCCAAAGTAGGCGAAGTCAAAAATATTTCATTATACAAATTCCACTAAACATAATTACAACAAAATAACTAAATTCGTCTTGACTTTGTATTTTATAATTTTAAGTGCTGAAAACTAAGATTGTGTCGTGCAGTGAACTGTAAAGTCGTAGAACTCTTGTGCTTAGCGCGATTCCGGAAATTGTGCTCATATATAGAGCAAAGACGTATAGCGCCATTCGTGCATGCAAAGAAGTTAAAGATTTACGATGAATTTCATAAACAACATATTAGGCGGACCCCTGAACATGGCAAAGACCGATCAAAATAACAGCAATGAAACCACAAGCTCCAAAACATATGCGACCTCACCAACTTTACCAACTTCTGAGCAATTGGCCAGCCCAGCTAAAAGCAACGAATCACCACTTATTGCTGTGGCTATGAATCGCTCGATCAACACGGAGTTGATAGATTTGCTGGACTCGGCTACAAATGATTTGGAGCAATTGGAGGAGCAGCATAATAATTTATTTCAAGAAAATGATAAATCCACGCCTCAAACATCGACAAGCAATCAGGAGGTTCAGCAGCTACTTTCTGAGATTAATATCAATTTAAATCAAGTGAGCGCTAATGAAATGGAGCACTTACAGGCTATGAGCGGCGAGGTAAATTTCAGAAATGCACTCTATAATTTGGTGTTAAATTTGTAGTTTGCAAAAGTCGCCAGCTATTTAGCAACATGTTAATTTAGACCTGGTTGTCTTATTCACCAATATGGGTGCCAGTTGTTCATAGGAGTCCACCTTGCACCTTAGGATCACCAATAACATGAGCCCTGTTAAAACCCTTATTGTCGCATACTATTCATTAATTTATTTGATGTTGTTTCCCCTTCCTTTGCGTATGACGGCTCTACAGATCTTAGATTTCTATTTATACTTTTTGCGATGCAGAAATCATATTATCCAGCTTGTGGATTGTATTGCAATGCTTTCCACAAACAATATAATTACCTCAAGCTCCAACAATTTGTCAAGCTCATTTGCATATTCACACAAAATGCCCAATTTGTCAAAGCTGCTTCCCTTTCTACTCACTCATCCCTACACGAACTACTCTTCTTTTTGTTGTTTATGCGTCCAACTGTTTCATCTTTTGACTTTAACCTTGTTGCTTATAAACAACATATTTATTTGTGCTCTAATTAAATTTCGCGTGCATTGCGCCAAACTGCAAGACCTTGCGCCTGTCGGTCACATCAAATCGGCCGGCCACACGCCGATGTTTCTCACTTGCTCAGATTTCTGTGCCATTTTCATGTATATATAGAAAAAAGCAGACAACGGCCTAGTTCGCTGCCCCGTGCCTGGGCGCTGTTGGAGCTTTTAAATTAATGACATTTGCTAGGCAAACAACCCACCGACGACAAAGAAGGTGAGCGAACATGTGGCCGTCCAACTGCAGTGCAAAGCAAGCAAAGCGTTCGTTTTGTAATAGTTTTAATGACTTGACGGTAGAATACACTTTAACGTGATTAAATTGTATGTGCTCAATATATCAGCACCCGAGCTTAGCTTAATTTTTGTTAAAAATGTACATAAATTTGAGTAAAGCGTTAAAGGAAATATGTTTTTAAATAATCCCGCCATAAGCCATCCTCGTATTCTGAACCGAATTCTTAAATTATTCTTTGTATTGCTTTAGTTTCTTTTAATCGGACACCATACCAGATTCTTAAGAACATTTGTTCTATGTGGATTCAGCGAACCATTAAAAGAACCAATGAACGTTAGTAAATTAATCAATTCAAAAGTCATCACTGCCTTACCTATTCGAGTTTGTCCTGTATACTCAGCTTGGTTATACTTAATTTATATCCATATTAATCTTATAAATCTGGCTAGTGTCCCTTTGCCCTTTAAATTTTGGCAACTTATATAAATCTTGAAATCTGCCACATTTTGTTTACGTCAATTCTCATAAACAAATGGCAAAACCACAGCTGTTGTTAAGTTTTTCTCATGTTGTATGTTTTTATTTTTATAAATTTTCAACGTCTGACAGACATTCAAGTTGCACTTTTACATGCTACACGCGATGCTCAAGTTTGTTATAAATTCAAATACATTAATTTACGTTGTATGCACATAATTTCGATTAAAACATGATTATTAAATTACGTTCTCTCTTAATTGCAACCATCTTAGCTTAGCCCACTAGCTGTAAAGCCGAACAATGCCAAGCAGCAGCTATGTCAGCAATCAGATCAACAAAAGTTGTTGGGTACCATGGAACCATCTCAACCAATCCCCTTACCGCCTACGGGGCTAGCAGCGCCCAAAGATGATTTCTTCAACTTAACATTTAAAGGTCTACCGGAGTTTGATGAGTCTCAAATACCTGAACTGGCTTTGGAAGGTTTGTACGGCGCATTTATATTTTAATTATATTTTGGCTCACATACGCGGTTTTTCTGTTTTAGCTCAACTAAAGGACAACATACGCCGTGGCGATGTAGATTTTGTCAAGTTCCCGGATCACGACTACAATTCGGATTCAGATATATTTGTAGAATGCATGACCGAAAAGTTTTCAGCAGAGCCATCCGAGCTAGAATCCTATCGTAGCGCCATAAATGATCAACTGGAACAGCAAGTCTCGGAAGCTTTGGATGAAACTTTAGATCATAAGTTAAGCAATGTGACAGAAGTAGCACCCAATCATGGCGGCTATGAGCCCATGGATGTGGATGATATAAACGAAACAATTGAATTATTAAAGGATGTTTTGGAGCCAGAAGATCACAAGCTGCTGCAAGAAGAGGTGTTCGCTGAAACTTTACATGTTGCTGACACTCCACGGGGACCACAACAGGAGCTTCAAAAGGAGGCCGCACATCAGTTGGCAACACAATTATCACCAACAGCGAATTTAGCTGGATTACAAAAAACAGAATCTTCAACCAAGGCTGCGCCAGAAGGTTTACATGAGTTTAAATTTCCGTCCAAATTTCCAAGTGACTTGGATCTTCATGTTTTAAAAGATGTACCGCTACCCGAAACTTCAGAAGGGGAACAGGAGATGCCTAATAACTCTAAAGATAGTTACCGCCACAAGCGTCCCTCTCCACTTACTATTGATATGAGTGGCTCTCTTGGCAGCGCTGGGCGCTCCTCAACACCTTCCTCGCCCACCTTTCCTCTTAAAACCTTAGAAGACAACAGCGCACACTTTCCACGTTCTCCTGACACAACGGCGGAGTCTAAACAGATTATATATCTAGAAAAGGCTGTGATAGATCCAACAGCGGTTGCTCCCAAATCGCCTGTTACCATACAAATAACGCAACCAAGTCCAATAAAAAATGAGCAGCAGCTAGACAAGACTATGTCCATGTCGAACTCTTCGCAGGCTAGTAATCCCGAGCTTAATAGTACCTTCAACAGCGGAGTTTTGCCAGCTGAGAGCCAAACTTCCCAAGAACCGAATACCTCTAACAGACGCACCTTCAACAGCGATGCATCGCCTACCGACCCTAGTGCCAATTTAAATCATAGCAATTCAAACCGACTTACCTTTAACGTAGTAGACAACGAGTTATTGGCGAGTGCCGGCACCGAACAGCAAAGTACTTTTGCAAATATTAAGTCAACAGTGGAGAATCCACCAACTTTAAAAGAAACTCTGAACGATTCTCAGGGTCAGCACTCGCGACGTACTTTCTCAGTGCCTCCCGAGCAGGATAATTCGGAAGCATTTTCATGTCCGAATATACAATCAACAGTTGAGTCGTCGCCAAATTTGATCGAAAAACAGAACGACCAGCAAACTCAACTGACCTTTTCAGTGCCTTCAGAGCAAGATAATTGTGAAAATCAGCCTCTTCCAAATGTACAATCAACAGCTGAAACACGGGAGCTGATTGAAACTCTGCTGGACGCTAAGGAGCAACACACGCGTCGCACATTTGCAATAGCACCAGAGCAGGACAATTTGGAAAACATACCCTCACCGGCATGGGAAGCCAATGAGGAAACTGTTACTAATGAAGAATATGAGCCAATGGACGTCGATATATCTTTATGTAAGAAAACTGAGGAGGATATTGGTGTACCGAAATCACCAGCACAAGTTCTTGCTGCAGCTGTAGCGAATGTACCGTCATCTTCCCCGCCAATACCTACGCACCAAGAGAAACGTCTATTTAAAAATGAGGCGGACGCAGCTGAACAATTGGGGCGCTTATCGCCCCCGCTTCCAACAATTCAGGCTAAACCGCCACAGCAGGCAGCGGTACCGCTGCAATTAGATGTATCACCACCAGTTCCTGCCCGTCAATCAAAGCCACAAAGCCTGTCGCCGCCCATACCCACACATCAAGAAAACCCACGTGAACAACCTGAGTCACCGCCCATACCCACACATCAGGAAAAACCACAGGAACCACCAAAGTCGGCGGTCATACCCACACATCAAGAAAAACCACAGGAACAACCAGAGTCCCTGTCACTTCAGCAGATACCAGTACAGCTGTCGCCAACCATACCCTCACATTTGCCTAAACCACAAGAGGAATCGCCTCCAATACCCGCAAGGCAGCTTGAAACCCAAGCTCTTTCTCAATCACCACCTTTGCCTACACATCAGCTAAAGCTACAGGAATTTTCACCGCCCATACCCACACATCAGCAAAAGCCACAGGAATTATCACCGCCCATTCCAATACGTCTGCCGAAACCACAGGAACAAAAACCACCAATCCCGGCACGGCAGTTCAAAACAGAAGAGCCTTTTCAATCACCGCCATTGCCTACACACCAGTCAAAGCCGAAAGAACTGTCTCCTCCATTGCCCACACTGCAGCAAAAGCGGCAGGAGCTTTCGCCTCTATTGCCCATGCATATGCAGCAACTAGAACCATCTCCTCCAGTCCCAGCCTTGATGAAACGTCCGCCCATACATGGATTACCTGCCTCACGTGAGAGCTCACCTAATAATGCCACTGTTATTTTGGAAGAACAAACATTGTCTGCAAAAGAGCAAGCCACACTGAGCGCTAGCGATGAAAAGGATGATGTATTCATGGATCAATTTGGTGCATTGTCGCCAGTTTCAGATGATATGTTTAAAGCACCGCAGTATACTAGTAGCACATTTGCCAGTATGGCTGCCGCAGCTAAGACAAGTGTAGCTGGAAACGTAGAGCAACCTACGGATGCCGATTTTAATATCAGTAACAGAAATTGTAAGTAATTTTTTATTTGATTTTTGATTAGTGAGACCTGTTGCACTATTATAAGGCATTTGAAGAGTTTTTTCATTTGCCAAATTAATTATAAATTAGCTTAAATGATATGACCAGAGTATGCAGCATGTTATAAAGAGTACTGAAGTATCGTAGTATCGTTTAGATCGTGGCTTTAATACTCAACAATTAAAGCCACGATCTAAATATAATTTAGCCACCTTGGGTTATAAATTATATTGCAAATAAGCTTAAATGGTCAAAATGCATTACAATATATTTTTTACACACTGGTGATTTGATAGAAAGGATCCAGAATAGAGTATACCCAGAATATGATACAAAAGAGAACAGAAAGACGGACAAGACCTTTATAATAAAGAATAGTACGTAGTAGATCGTGATGTAATTGTCATTAAACTTAAAAGGTTTTTTTTTTGCCATTTTGATTAACCACTTTTCGTTTGTAAAATTTGGGCTTGGAAGTCTAACCTTGTGTCTGTAGTGGTTCGCGAATATTTAATATTTTGGGGATTGGTTTTTTAGAAACCCAAACATTTGGAGTAGTTGTCATTTACTTAGCGGGAGACTTTACTGTTCCGAAACCGCAAAACACAATTGAGCTTCAAAATCTTTGGTTATAACTTAAATTAATATTTAAAACAATATAATTGGCCGGTTTTACAAATGATAAATACTATTTTATAATGGGAATCCTGTCGACCCAAATGAATAGAACAGAAAACTAGCATAATAGCTCTTATAAAACCATACTTTTCAGTATGTAGTATATGCATGCAAAATCGATTTTATCCTCGGGCTTTTTTTAAACGTCACATAACTATATCATGTGCACTACTTACCCCCTTTCATATGTACATAAGACCCCCTTACGACTTTTGAACATGAAATATGCGCCAGCCGAGGTCATCGTCTATTTGCATGCGTTTTATACCCTTTATTTTTCGTTTTTCCCAATAGTCACGTCATGGCAATAAAAGCCTTTGTACATAAAGCACCTAATCATAAATCACTGCATGCAAGGCAATGAACCTGAACTTAAACATAATGTAATGTACATAGTGGGACTGCTGCAGCTAACAACAAAAATAACAGTCAAAGGCATGGTATCAATTAAGCGCATATTTTGACTTTGCTGCCCTTCACAACACAGCTGTGTGTTGTAAAGTTGTTTATTTATTCTCTTCTTTGTTTTCATTTTTTTTTATTTTGGTGAATGCATTGTCAACATCCTGCCCCAACTCCTTTTCAATGGCCGCATTTTTATGCTGTCGGTCGAAAATGCCGCATTGCCGCCCTTTTTATTCCCGCACACCCACACCACCAGCTAAATATACAACACACCCAAGCTAAGCTCTCTCGTTAGCTTGCGCTCTTTAACTTCGTTGCTCTCCACATGCGCTCTATTGTACTCAAACCCTTATCAGTAGTTTAGTGGTGCTCCTATGCGGTAACCGCCGCGCCAAAATAAACGCAAAAGGCAAAAAAGTGACGTCACAGTTGATGATCTGTGACGATAAACACGCTTCATTAACAAAGTACATATGTACATGCATATGCATATAAGCATGTGTGATTACGTGCTGCCTTGATGAGCACATTTATATTTCTGAAAGATGATTAGGGGCGTTGTTTCATTGCCAATTGAGCATAATTTATTCACATACATATGACACATTTTGTTAGTTCACCTATTTAATTCATTTAGGGCTATATACTTTAATTTAATTTGAATAATTTGCTTTTGGCGCGTAAGTTATCGTTATCGTTGTGCAGCCCTGAGCGCACTTATCAATACAAAATGAGCGAGAAAGTCAGCGTATTCAGCTGGGAGTATACAATATGTTTAAATCTGCCCACTCGCTCACCTGCCATTCACAGATGCCTTGTCGTCTAGCACAGTGAACACTTAACAGATGCGAAACAATCATCATGTTAGAATTTCGTTGTATTGTATACGCTTTAATTGCATATTAATACTTCGTTGCTGAAAGTTCAATAAGGATGTGTAATCTTGTTTGCAACAAATAAAAATTTATTAGGAATCTAGAAAGTGCGTAATATAGGTAGAATTGACTTTTTATAAATGTTATATTAACAAAAGTTTTATGAACTAATTATTAAGTATCCAAATACCACTGCACTGGGGAAACTGTGTTAAGGCTCCTCAGCTTTATATTGCTGTAATATTCAGACTGCCGAGACCATTGAAAGATGCAGGATTATTTGAAACAACGCACTGTTGATCGCGCGTGAAAGAACCATGTTATTGCGGCCGTTGTTTCATGATCATTTGACTACTGTTTCTAAGCAATAAATATAGTTTTTGTCTGATTATAAATTTTCCAATTGGCTGCACCAAAGCAAATCGTAGTTGAAAGAAACAAACTCCGTAAATTGAAAAGTTCCCAATCTAGCATATTTTGCTGACCTCGTGGCAATTGGGAACCTTCTTTCTTTGGTTGTACTGTAATTTATACGCGCGCTCTCTCTTTTCGTCTCAGAGCACAGCCCATTGGAATCTCACAACATGCATTTTTACAACTTTTACAATGCAGCCCCCAAAACATACAACGTGTACACACCAATACATATGCAAAGTTGGCGCTCAATGCGCACACACGCTCGCTCTGGTGGCTCTCAATTTTACGCTCACTCGCGTCATACGCATCAGTGTCGCTCCAGCAAGAATCCAAGTAGACTGACTCTTGGCAGTCTGTTTCAACTTGCTTGCGCTCATTCCATTGCGTGTGTGTGAGTGAGTGAGAGTACGTTTATTTGGCGTGCGTACGCTGGTTTTCCTATTGGAAACGGAGAAAAGTAAGAATTTCGTTTCAGTTAGTTTTCAACGTTCGCCTACGTCGCGGCGCTTTCGTCACTGTTGACGTCTACGGTCTTGTTGTTGTTCGTCCAGTTGGAAAATTGCTTAACTTGCAATGTAATTGAATATACCAATGGGAATTGATAATTTTCCTTATGTGTCACTCTAAAAACGGTTTATATTTTCTAGTTTGTGTACTTTAAAAGCATAATATTGTTGAAAAAATACACAGCTGTCTACAAACAGCAGCTTAAAATTGACGCAAAAGTGTAAAACAGCAACAACAAATAAAATACAATAAGAAAAAAAACACGAATTCAAGACATTGAACGCAGAAAAAAAAAGTTGTATATTTTTTTATACACACGCTCTCACACACAAGACAAAGTAAACGCCGAGAGCTCCAACTTCATTGTCTCTCTGGTTTATTGTCGTGTTTGTGTGTGTGTGTGGGCGCTGCGTGTCTGTTAATAACTGTAGAAAATCTTGAAAATGCAAAAGTTGTCAAAATAAGAAAAGTTGAAAACTCTTTAAACACGCAATTTTAACGCAGTCAGTGTGAAAAACTCTTTTATGTCCATGGAAAATTTATTATTATTGCGCGCGCGGCATTGCTCTCTCAGTGCTCTCTTGACGCTGCGCGCATTGTCAATACGTACATCAATTTGTCAATTAGTTCAATCAGCAGACATACCAACAAAGCAACCAACCCACTTCTTGAACAAACCCCAGATTGCATAAAATGAGTCAGTGCTTCTAGTCGGCTTCGTTTTACTTTGACGCTTGGCCTGGCTGACTTTGTTTTTGTTTTTAATTTGCCGTTGTAACTATTTTCTGCTGCACTTGAGTGACCCGCTTTGGGCCAGCTTTAATATATGCTTCACATGATTTTTTTTTTTATACATGCATGCGCCTATTATATAGGTCTGCCCGGGCTTTACTATTTTTAAAGCCCTTAAATGCTGCATATTGCGCACAGTTTGCCACATTTTGTTTGCACACCTCAATGCGGCAACCACCAACGACAATGGCAATCGTACTTTGAGTCATCTTGTTTTTCGAAGTATGTATGGCTGGTCTTGTCATTGTCTTCCTTCCGTTTTTTGTTGTTTTCCCCCAATAAAAACAGAGAATACGAGTTGGACACTTACGCACAGTCACACATGCAAGCACTGTGACAGTGACAAAGCGCTAATCGCTTCTTGTGCAAGCCAGCTAGAAATACAGCTGGAACTTGCACAAAGATCATTTATAAAGCGCAAAGAAAAGTTAACGTTGCCCAGACCTGTCCGTCATACGCTTCCCAATGCCTTGTGTTAATCTATGCCCAACTATTTTTGGCAATCGACGTCATTAGATTTTGCTTGTGGGACCGGGATCTGGCTCTGCTTGTGTGAAAGAACTTTAAATTGACCATAAATACAAAAATGACATAAAATGAGGCATTACGTTAAAACAAAAAAAGACAAGTAAAAGATCTGACATGCTCCTAAAAATTAATATAATCTTTTAATGTTATAAATGACCATGTGTTGGTTCTATTTATTTTGTGTGTACGCAGTTGCTTACATGCTATACAGAAATAAAATTTCTAAAAATCCTTAGCAACCTTAAAAACTGTCAAATTTTGACTTGTTTTAAATAACGTTTTACTTTCTATTTCATTAGGCGGCTACTTTGCATTTTTAAATTATTATAAATTAAACACCTTTTAAAATTTTTAATGTTTAGAACTTGCGCGGACAAATTTGAGATAAGATACCATATGATATATTAAACCGATTTTGGTATAGTGCTTCCGTACACTTAAAAATTTTTCAAAGCCAAGTTAACAATATTTTCATAAACAAACGAACTATGATTCTAAAACCGGCTATAACCTTACGTGACAAAACGGAAGTTTAGTTGTTTTAGCTCTTCTGAATCCTAGGCATTAGTATGGGCATACATCTCCGTCACCTTGATCATACCAAAACTTTGGGGGGCTACGTCTTCTTTCATAAGTTTTATGTTAATTACATTTTCGGCAGGCACGAACTTAATATACACTTTCTACCTTATAGCAAAGAATATAAAACTAGTTACAGGGTGGTGTTGGCCAAAAGTATGATAACATGTACATACTCTATTTTCTCAAAAGAATTCATGCTCCTTTCTCTTAAAAGTTTCCTATCAATACATTTATTTAATTGCAGAAATAAGCCAAAAATATACTTTTTTGAAAGAGTCTGAGGCTTTAAGGCCAAATTTAGAGTATAGATTAGGTTATATAGGAAAAGCGCTTTATGAGAGACAGCTTGTTTGCTCTATTGCAGATTTGCCAGACAGCTGCAAGAAAGACTACAGATATACTATTTTGTCCAAAAAGTAGTTGGATTTTTTTATAAATCAAAATATCTTATGCCACCGCTTTTCCCAGTCTTCGATGCATGCCAAAAATTCTTCTTCCGGTGTAGCCTTCAGAGCGCGCGCCGATTCACGTTAAATGTCTTCAATAGATTCAAAACGGTTTCCTCAGAGTGAGTGGTCTTTTGAGTTTTGAAAATAGCCAGAAGTCATACGGAGCCAAATCAGGTGAATAAGGTGGCTGCGGAACGATATCGGGTGCATTTTTAACGAAAAAGTCACGAAGAATCAGTGCTGTTTTTCGAGAAAATTCAGCATTTTTGGTACCAATCGAGGCTTGACACGTTTGAGGCCCAAAACATCTCAAAATGGTATTAATTGATCCTTTTGATACTCCAATTTCATCGACGGTTTTCAAGCACTAATTCTTTTACTTTTTGGATGTGAGCATCGTCAGTTGAGGTCGATGGTCGACCAAGGCGCTCTTCGTCTTCAACGCGTTCTCTTCCTTCTTTGAACAATTTATACCAATCATAAGTTGTTGATTTTGGTAGAGCTCGGCCCCCGTAAGCCTTCTTCAACATTTTTAACGTTTCTGCAGAATTTATTCCATTCAGGAAACAGGAAACTGCATACATATGAACGATCATAGTTTTCGAATTAGGGTATATAAAGACTTAATTCAATATAGACTATGCGTATATTCTTGCAAAATTTTCTATATTTTTTTATCCTTGTATGCATAACTAACTCTATGTAAATTTGGCCTTTGCGATATAATTTGCCCATTGAAACGTAATCGCATTTTCCCGATTTCTCAGTTCTTCCTTTAAAAAAGGGTATCAAACCCTTTCGATGAAATTTGGATTTAAGAAAGATAGTATTATGTAAGGAAGAAACTCTCCGTTAAATAAACTTCATAAATATAAATCATAACAGTTAAGATCATTTTATAAACTGTGACTAACTTATATTTCTTTTATTTTTCTTTACAACTCTAAAAACAACAACAACCATGCACGCTCATTTATACAAAAACACACACTTGCAAAAAACATTATGCACGCACACATACACCACATATAGTAATACTGAACTCATCCGATTTGGATTATCTGTATACAAAAGGCAGCAACAATGCACCAGTGGATCGTAGCTCATTGCTTTTGAAATTCGATCCACTACTTGGAGCACCCGTGCCGGTAAATCAGCATATACAACAGCAACAATTATCGCTGCTCAACGCTTGGGGTAACGACAACAATAACAACAACGATACCCGCGCATTAAGTCCCACAATTGAGGAGCCCGAATCTAGTGGTAGCAATCAATCCTTTGTTATCGAAAAGTCATCAACTAGTGCCAAAGCTGGAAAGGATTTTGAATTTAAACAGCCTGTGAGTCGAACAAAAGTAAGTCAAATTTAAGAGACTTCAATACCAAACATTTATTAATCAACTTATGTTTCTTTGCAGAAGCATGCTAAAATGAGTGTCGACGTAATTGATAACGATTGTAATAAAACCTTTGATAACGCTACGTAAGTAAAACTGAAGTTGCTTATAAAAAAAAGGATGCCATTAAATTAATTTGCATAATCTTGCTTTCAGCCTAAACTCAGAAGAAAAGGCCAACAATTACAACAATATGGATGAGAAGAAAATAAAAAATGAAGTGTAAGTGTGGCGTTTAAAGTCTTATAGCGAACATTATCAAATTTTGTTTTTTTTTATTGTAGCACCAAATCGGAAGACATAGAAAAGAAGCTAAAAGAGGCAGAACAACGGGAGGAAGCGCTTATAAAGCGCATAACAGAAAAGGATAAAACAAATTCAAAACTTAAGTACGTGATAAAGCCAGCTGCTTACTTTGTGCTACCTTGCTAATTATTGTTTTTTAACTTTAGCGGTGTCATTGAAGCCTACGAAAAAGCCATTGCGGAACTGATTAGCGAGAAGGAGCAACTGGTACAAAGCTATGAAAGACAACTGCAAGAAGTTCAAGCAGATCGCGATTCCAATTATCACCATTTAACGTCGCTGGAAACGACATTCTCAGATCTGCATGTGTAAGTAACACCTATATTAAAACTCTCCAGCTGAAGGTGTTAGACTTGTAGCTTCAGGCAGCTAGGATGTATTACTAAGGCTAGAAAATATATTTTATATTATTGTTGGTTAAAAAGGCTTTATTTAGCCTTTTGAAGTTGGAAGTTTCTTTATAACAATAAGGCAATAACTTCCATAGAAATGTGTTACATGCATTGTTAAGGTTATACTATTGTTCTTGTAGGTCCTTTTGTATGTAATCTAATTTATTAGTGAACAGCCTTTGTAAGTCTACTTTTTTTTAAAATAAATTCGTTTAGTCATTAAGCTAATTGTTCAGCAGTTGATTGTTCAATGACGCCATGAAAAATAACATTAAGCATAATTCTTAAAAAGTAACTTTTATTTCATTTACATATACAATTCTTTTAGTAAATAATGCTAATCTAATAACGATCTTTTGATGCATTGCAGTAAATATGAAAAGAGCAAAGAGATGACCTCACAGCTAAAACAAATTGAGGAGACCCTGCTTACGGAGAAAAAACAAACAATGGAGAACTTGAGGCTGCAGGAGCAGCGCTACGAAAAAATGAAAAGCCATGCCATGCAACAGTTGGAAATGTAAGAAAAAACTAGACACTTTGTAGTTACATAAAATTATTAAAACATTCATTTGTTTCATAGTGCCAACAAAAAGCTGGATACGATCACAAGAGAGCATGCCGATGAAGTGAAAAAACTTAATGCTTTACTCAAAAAGGAGGAGATCTCACGTGTTTCTACAGCAGAGCAATTACAACAGAAATCGCGAGAGAATGCGGATTTATTAAAAATATGCGAGGAGCTTATTTATGGCAAAAAACAAGGTGGTAGTAGTTAAACTGCGCAAGCTGTATTGAAGCAGAAATGTTTTGTACGCTGTTATAAACGCGCACTATAAACGCATACCATAACAAAAACACACATATTCTCACACACTCATAATACACATTAGCATGCATGTCGCACAGTGGAACGCATTGAATATTCATTGAGGCGCCTCATACTTTATGTTATGTATTAAGCATATGGATACATCATTTCTCGAATAATTCTACATCAATTAAAATGCGTTTGTGTATTATTGCCGCCTAACTATAACATAATATATATTAAACTATTTCTAGATTATTAATTGCCGTTTATTTATTTACTGTTAATTAATATTAACAAGTGAAAAAGAATCAGTATCCCGTTCCCTCCAACTACCTTTATGTCTCACACTCACACACACACACATTGTACAAGATGGAGCGTGTTAATGGCTGACAATGAGTTCCACAAACTGCAGAAAATGCCAATAGGAACTTTTCAAACTGAAACTGAAAATATAATTGTTATTGTTTTCAAATTTGTTTGCTTTGTGAAATGATATTATGCGACTTACTATATTTGCTTAAAAATTCATTGTAATTTTTATGGTAAAAATTGTCAAGCACTACACAAACTGTTTTTTTTTCCTTAATATTTATTGCTATAAAAACAAAACACTTCGAAAGAAGTGATGGAGAAACAACGCACGCTTGCGCGCGTCTTTACTAAATGTCTAAGTTAAAATTTAGTTTAATTAAACATAATACTTTTTCATAGTTGTATTAAACATAATTCTTACCACTTAATTATGTATTTAGTACTAAAACCCCCCCAAAAAAGCATAAGCATAAAAAAACAAAATGGAATCATTAAAAAAAAAACTAAAAACCAAGTTAAAAAACAAAATGTATTTGTGCATAAATATTCAGAATTAATTTTAATAGCAACTTTATGGAATTTTATTTGCTTTGCAATAGACAATGTTGCCTTAAACAAAGAGTAAAACAGAACTAAAAAACTATGTTTTGCTTTAATTGTGTAGAAAAGCCTGCTTGTTTCAAGATAACTATACGCTCTCCCCATACATAACGCAATGTATCAGCAATCGAACAAGAAGTTTATTGCTCTTAGTGGTTGGTTTTAATACAGAAAACTTCAACAATTTTACTTCCATTTGAACATTTACTAAACTATAAGGAAAACACTTAAATGGAGCGCAACAAAAAATGTATACAAATTTGTACCCAGTCCATGTAATCATATTAATATAGCTACTATACATATGTACGGCTCATACATACATATATTTTTCTAAAAGATGAAGCCAAACACACATGGTTTACATACAGACAGTACACACGCGCTTTAATTAAAGAACAAAAAGAAAGAACATAAAAACACAGTTGTTTGTGGTTTGAATATGAAAGAAGTAATATATCAATGCGCTGTAAAAAATACACATACGTAGTATTAACAAAAAGAAATATATAAGTTATTACTTGAACATGCAAAAGTGATGAAAAGAGTTACATAATTAAATTAATAAATATAAACTTGTAAACTAAACGGAAAGCTAAAAAGAATTTATTTTGAGGTAAAGTGAAACTAACCGACTGGTATGTATGTTTTAATATAAAGAGAGATCAACCGACATTTACACGCTGCTTTGAAATTTGACTGCTACTTTGGTAAATCGATTATTTTAGTGATCTATCGATAAGCAATAATGTTGTGATTGTCTAATTTCTGAAACACCCTGTAGGCTATTTATGTTAGTTAATAAGAATCGCGAGGCACATGTATCGTAAGCGCTATATTGCCATAGTTTTGATTCCCCATTTTCCGTGGCCCAAATTTGATAGAGATCATGAATGAAAATATTATAAATTTTAAATAGTAGCCGTTATTCGATAATTGAAAACATTTCGATCGATATCAGCGGCATGCTAGTTATCGGAATGACAAACAACAAGAAGAAGTTTTGCAAATAAATATTTACTTATTGTTTGATTAGTTAGTACGCAAGTTACGTGATCATGAACTTTGCTGGCAAAGTTGTGCTTATCACCGGTGCTAGTTCCGGAATTGGGGCCGCGACAGCAGTAAAATTAGCTAAGCTTGGCGCCTGCTTAGCCCTTAACGGCCGCAATGTAGAGAATCTAGAGAAGGTGGCAAAACAATGTGAGAGTTCGCCTGCTCTGGTTGTTGGTGATATCAGCAAGGAATCAGATACCGAACGCATTTGGAGCGAGACACTGGCTAAGTACGGCAAATTGGATGTGCTGGTCAACAATGCTGGCATTCTAGAAAGTGGCACAATCGAAAACACCAGCCTGGAACAATATGACCGCGTTATGAACACAAACTTACGTGCCATTTATCATTTAACCATGCTGGCCACACCAGAGCTTATTAAAAGCAAAGGCAACATTGTAAATGTTTCTAGCGTGAATGGCATACGCTCCTTTCCTGGCGTGTTGGCCTACAATATATCCAAGATGGGTTTGGATCAGTTTACACGCTGCGTGGCTCTAGAGCTTGCCACCAAGGGGGTGCGCGCCAATTGCGTAAATCCAGGTGTTACTGTTACCAATTTGCATAAGCGCGGCGGTATGGATGCAGAAACATATAAAAAGTTTCTGGAACATTCAAAGACCACTCATGCTCTGGGTAGGCCAGGAACTGTTGATGAAGTGGCCAATGCCATTGCATTTTTGGCTAGTGAATTGGCTAGTTTTACTACAGGCCTCAGTCTAGCTGTCGATGGCGGGCGTCATGCCATGTGCCCTCGTTAGGCTTATAAATCCATTGCCTTACATTTGTTGCATTTATTGTTTGTTTGTTGTGCCTATTAATAAAAGTCTGATTGCAATTAATTAGTTTTTTATTGTATTTAAGTAGAGCTAACTAGCGTGGACACATAAGCTGTTTACCGCCATCAACGGACATTGTAAGGCCGGTCACAAAACTTGCCAAATGACTTGCCAAAAAACAAATGCAAGAAGCTACTTCCTTGGGCTTACCGATGCGACCTAGCGCATGCGTTTTAGAGGATCTCTCTATAAACTCATCGTAGCTCTTTTGGTCCATGCCACCAGCGAGCTGCAGATTTGTGCGTATGACGCCCGGATTGACGGCGTTAACACGTACCCCTTGCTGACCCACTTCCAATGCTAGCGATCGTGTAAATTGATCTACAGCCGCCTTGGACATGTTGTAGGCTATGAGGTCAGGAAAAGCACGTAGACCGCATACACTGGAAATGTTCACCACATTTCCTTTAGATTGTAGCAAATGTGGCAGCATTAGTTGGGTCAAATAAAACATGGATCGCACATTTGTATTAAATACCAGCTCAAGGCAATCCAAATGTGTGTCTTGTAAAGAATTCATAGGCATAAAGCCAGCACCATTGATCAGCACATCACATTTCTCGAAGCGATCAATAACCTTCTGTGATACGCACTCAATGTCCGCTGGGTTGTCTAGGTTAGCGGAAGCTCCGTAGTTCTCAAATCCACTCACATCAGTACATTTTCGCATGGTCTTTTTCAAGCCCTCTTCATTCCGATCAACTAGCGCCAGGCAGGCACCAAGCTGTGCAAACATTGCCGCCGTAGCGGCTCCTATACCAGAGGCAGCTCCGGTTATAAGCACCACTTTGCCGGTAAAGTCCAAGGCTAACTTGCTACTACCCATACTACTGTAAATTTTGTTAGTTAAATTTTGAAATAAAAATCGAATTTAATAAATTTGGAAAAGTTTAATTTACTTTCGACAACATTGTCAAGTATCACTTGAGCCTAGCGTGGACACATGGCATGCCGACCGCCATCTACGGGTAAATTAACGCCTGTAATAAAGCTAGAAGCATTACTAGCCAGGAATGAAATTGCATTTGCTACTTCCAACACTTCGCCTGGTCTACCCAAGGCGTGTGTCACTTTGGAGTGCTCCAAGAACTTTTTATAATTTTCGTCGTCCAGTCCCCCGCGACGCTGCAGCTCAGTAACAATGACGCCCGGGTTGACTGAATTCACTCTCACACCTTTGGGTGCCAGCTCCAACGCCACACATCGCGTAAACTGATCCACAGCCGACTTGGATACATTATAGGCCAATACGCCAGGAAAAGCGCGTAGACCGCAAACACTAGACACATTAACTATGTTGCCCTTGGTTTTAATTAGCTCAGGCGTGGCCAGCATAGTTAGCTGATAAACTGAACGTACATTCGTATTCATCAGCCGATCGTACTCTGCCAAATTGGTTGTCTCAATACTGCCCATCTCCAGAATGCCAGCATTATTAATTAAGACATCAATGCGCTTAAATTTAGCCAGCGTTTTATCAACAATGCTCTGCACATCACTCTCCTTAGTCATGTCAGCTTCCACCAGCAATGGTTCTGCGCCACCTGCTTCTTTAATGTTTTGCGCAGTCTCTTGCAGCTTCAGCACATTGCGTCCGACAATAGTGAGCAGTCCGCCCTGGCTCGCTAAGTGAACAGCAGTGCAAGCACCTATGCCTGAGCTAGCGCCCGTCACAATTATTACTTTTTCCTTAAAGGTGGACATAATGACGTGACAACGCAGAGTGTTTGAAGTGAAATAATACTGATAACTCTCTGTTCTAACTGTTGGGAACTTCAAGTATGTGTATAACAGCCCTGCTTTATGTCATGCTTTGCAAACTCAATCCATGGGCGTAGTCAGTATTGTTGGTAGGGGAGCACATAAGATAAGCTTCAAAAAATGATGTCTGTTTTTATTTATATATTAATAATTCTTAAAGAAAAAAACAGATCCATTATTTATAACCTTTTAAGGTATTAAACTTGACGAGCTAACGAGGACAAGATGCATGACGACCGCCATCCACAGGCAATGTAATGCCCGTGGTAAAACTGGATGCATCGCTTGCAAGGAATGCAATAGCCGCTGATACCTCTTCGACTTGACCAGGTCGGCCCAGCGGGTGTACGATCTTTGAATTCTCAATAAATTGTGCATAGGCAGCGGCGTCCATTCCGGAGCGCGTGAATATATCAGTGAGAATAACACCTGGGTTAACTGCATTGCAGCGTACACCTTTAGGAGCTAATTCAAGGGCTACACAACGTGTAAACTGATCAACAGCAGCCTTCGACATGCAATAGGCTAACAAACCAGGAAAAGATCGTAGTCCAGCTATGCTAGAGACATTTACTATGGTTCCTTTGGTTTTAACAAGCTCTGGAGTTGCCAGCATCGTTAGTTGATACAATGCGCGCACATTGGTATTCATTATACGATCGTACTGTCCTAAATTGGTCGTCTCAATGCTATCCAACGCTAGAATGCCTGCATTATTAATGAGCACATCAATCCGACCGTGTTTCGCAATAGTGGCAGCAACAATTTGTTCAACATCGGACTCCTTGTCAACGTCGGCTTGTAGCTGCAACGGTGCAGCACCTCCTACTGCTAAAATATTATTTGCAGTTTCCGTTAACTTATCCACATTGCGTCCTACAATTACAAGCAAGCCTCCCAGGTTTGCCAAATGTACGGCAGCATTCGCACCAATTCCAGAACTGGCACCGGTGACTATTATAACTTTGTCCTTGAAGTTTGCCATTACTTAGCAATATATTTGCAGCGAAAAATCAAAACTCTTAAGGTTAAGAGAAAGAATAATGTTCTGATAAAAAAGGTTGGGAACGTATTTGGCGATCGGATAAGTTAAAGCTTTTGCAGTGTTGGCCAATCTTTAAAGTGACAAATAGTTTTACAAAGCTACGATATGATGAAAAATGTATCTTTTCGAATTGTTAAATTCTAGTCTTAGAATTAGGAATAATTTAAAATGTATTTTAAAAAACAAATTATTAAAATTTTAAAACGCCTTGCTACCTACACCTATGCATACCTGAACTAATTAGTTTACCAGCTTTTTTCCAATGTACGTAACGTCCCTGACTTTTTTGTCAGCTGTTTGCTGGAGTTGTGAAATTCAAATGCGATTTTAATATTAATTTATGTTATACAGCTGCTAATTATTTTATTTTTAGATTTATAAATGCCATCATTTATATAATTATGCTTTGTTTTTTTTTTAACGTGGGCACATGGCATGGCGGCCTCCATCTACGGGCAAGCTTATACCAGTTGTAAAACTGGATGCACTGCCAGCTAGAAATGCTATCGCTGCTGCCACCTCCTCGACTTGACCAGGTCGACCCAAAGCGTGTGTGCTTTTTGAATGTTCTAAGAACTTTTGATAGGTAGCTTCGTCCATGCCGCCTCGCTTGTGTATATTAGTGATTACAACACCAGGATTAACTGCATTGCAGCGCACACCTTTAGGAGCCAACTCCAACGCTACACAGCGTGTAAACTGATCGACTGCCGCCTTTGATATGTTATAGGCCAAAACACCGGGGAAAGAGCGTATGCCATTTACGCTGGATACATTTACTATGGTGCCTTTGGTTTTGATTAACTCGGGTGTAGCTAACAGTGTTAACTGATATATTGAGCGCACATTGGTGTTCATAACACGATCATACTGGGCCAAACTGGTTGTCTCAATGGTACCCGTCTCCAAAACGCCAGCATTGTTAACAAGCACATCGATGCGTCCGTATTTGGTAAGCGTAGCGGCAACTATCTGTTCCACATCCGATTCCTTGTTCATATCAGCCTGCAACTGCAGTGGTGCTGCACCTCCCGCAGCCACAATATTGTCAGCAGTTTCTTTCAATTTGTCTACATTGCGTCCTACGATTACAAGCAATCCACCCAGGCTGGCCAAGTGTACAGCGGCGCCTGCACCAATACCAGAGCTGGCACCGGTAACTATAATTACTTTGTCCTTGAAATTTGACATTGCACAATTCACACTGCTAAGCAAATAGTTTGCGGTCGCATTCAATCAGATAAGTTAAATAACAGCAGCTGAGCGTAACAGCTGGTGCAAGCTCTTAAGACGATCAGCTGTGTGAAAGCTTGGCTAGTGTTAGACAACATCGCAAATGCAGCTTCAATCCGCTTTAGCGATTTAACACACTCAAATAATTGAAGCGATCCCAAAACAGCCAGTAAATAAACGTTTAGTGTTTCACTATTTCTGTAAACTTAGTTGTTTATTGTTTAAAAAACCGTTTAGCTTATTCATGTACACCTTGCTGCTAGTGTTGCTATTGTACATACGATTGGTGTACTTAAACCTCGTAGCCGTAGGATTTAATAATCTTGTTGAAGGGCTCAGCAGCCTTGGCAATGTTTTCGCGTGCCTGAACTGTCAATTTCTTCATTTGTCTGTTGTGCTTCAATGTGACGCGCAACTTGGCCTTGCGTTTACGTTCCAAGCTCTTCACGACATCCTGGTAATGCCAGCCTACTTCGTGCGATAGACGTCCAACCTGGCAGTATTTGCGATCGGAGCGAAGTGTCAACACGCGCAGAGCAATTGGCACAACAACGCGACGACGCTTGTCATAGGGCGATGGAATGCCATCGAAAACACGCAGACGAGCGAGAGCAGCCTGGCCACGCTTGGTCTTGTGTGGGATCATGCCTGCAAAATAAAAAAGAAACTTTTAGTTTGAGGAACATTGCTTAGAGATTTCAATCATTCATTTTAGTTAGTTGCACGTTCAGTTCGAGGTTGGTTACATGGTTTCTCGTTCAAATAATGTAGGTAAGAATAAAAATCATCATTGCAACAAGTTTGAGGCGTCAAATATTAGTTTTTCTAGACATACCTAAAAAAAAAAGAAATAACTATTAGTATTTGTTTGCATGTTATCATTACGTATAAGGTGCACAATGCGTGCTCAGTTATGTTTTGTTTACATGGTTTCTCGTTCAAATAATGTAGGTAATAAGGTTTAGACATCATTGTAAACACAAAATAATCTGATTTAGCGATTTCAATAACTATACGCACCTCTAACAGCCTTGAAGAAGATTCTGGAGGGGGCACGGAAATGGAAAGGTCCACGCGCTGGGTTCACATTGCAACGCTTGCGCAAGTAGGCCAAGTACTTGATTTTGTTTCTGTAGAAGTGACCAGACAGGTTCAGCTCCTCGCAGCGCACAACAACAACCTTGCCACCCTGCAACAGGTACTTGGCGACAACGGAAGCCAGACGGCCAAGCAAATGGCCGCGACCATCAATAACAACGGTCTGTAATATAAAAGACAACAATTTATTGGCAACTGTTCAAAAGTGAGGTTAGGATGCATGTGCAACGACGGACCATAAACAAATGTATGCAATGTCTATATTTTTTTGTATTTTCTATAAAACACTTATTAAAAAACACTGGTAAACGCAGCATAAAATAATCATTGCACTAATGTTGTGAACATTTGCAGCTTTTGTTTTGCGCGTCCACACAGCCAGCTTTAGTTTTTGCTACTGCTGCCTGCACGTGTACAATTTTTTCTTTTATAAATTTCACTCTTTAGCCATGTACAATTCACAAAAAATATAGTTTGCACACTAACATGTAGTTTTGGTAACACTTTGCATACATTTGTTTAATTTTGCCGTTGTGGTAATGTTGATTTTATATCAAAAATCTCGTCACTTACCCTATTCGTTAAACCAGTCATGTTTAAGAACCGCACGGAAAGAAAGCGGAAACCGACTTGACAGCTCAGGCGTCATACAACAGCGTTGCTTTCGATAATGCACGCAGAACGAAGCTGGCTGCTATGTCCGACGAATATAAGTTTGCTAGCTATCGAAAAAATTTAATCCTCACTCGACAACAGCGTATTAAAATTTTAGCAACCGTATAAATTTTATTTATGTTTTGAGAGCGTAATTAACAAAAATTCAATTTAGGATGAACAAAGATTTAATTGGCATATAACAAAATGGCAGGTTAATACAATTTAATACATATTTTTTTCATTTCACCGAATTAAAACCATTACAATCTGAAACTGAATCTATTGATCAAAACATATACTGATGAGCACATTTTTTTAACATTCTATTGTTAGTAATAGTTTAAAGATCTTTATCGTTAAGCAAACTGTGACATCTGTATAAATAATTAACTGTGTGTTCAAATAAAAATTTATAGATAATTTAAATACTTGTGATTTTGAAAACGTAGAATGAGGGTAAAAATAAGAGAAACCAAAATGAAAAAATATTTTGTTTTTAAGTATAACGACATTTTTAAAAACATTTTTTGTTTTTAGGTATAACGATATTTCGTAAACTAGAACCCCCTTACTGTTATCGCGTTTCCAAACCAATGCAACTCTCTACTAATATTAAATTTTATTTAAAAAAGTCAACTTTACCACCTATATTAAAATATTACACAATTAATCTAAGAACAAGAGCATTCAACTATATCACATTTTTATACTCTACACTTTTAGAATTAGTTAGCTAAAGGCCCTGGTAGCCATGGCTTACTATTTGTAATTGTTAGTTTTTGTAATTCAAGTATAAGCTAGCTTTATATAAATAAATAAGCACAACGATATGTTTTAGTATTAACTTTGGTTTTAATATACTGTTAATGCGGTTAAATTTAAACCTTTAAATGACTGTGCTAACAGTGCAGAGCTAAAAAGCTTTTTAACAGTACAACTAACATTTAGAAAGGAAAAGCAAATTATTACATTTAATGCGTGCGAAGAGTAGCATTGCCGAAACTCTGTTACAACTCTTTAACATTTTAGCTCTGAACTGTGAACTGAAGAAAACAGAAAACACAAAATATTAACTTTCAACAACAACGGACTGCGTGTGCGCCAAAACACAAAAATTTAATTCGTATCGTTAATGATAATAAAAATTTAAATAAATATTGCACATTAAGCGCTATATATGCTATGTATAGCTGAGATGTATCGTCGGTGTGTGTGTGTGCGAAAAGTGTGTTAAACTCACAAATTTGAGATTTAAGATTTGTGTAATTTTGGTGCTTTTGTTTAAAACCAAATCTCACTGCCAAATAAATAAGAAAACAACAACAATCGGTTGTGTTGTTGGTGTTGCTGTAGCAGCATAGTGAACGGAAAGCAAGAAGCATACACAAAATCTGAAGCTTATAGGCAGCGGCAACGGCACAAGTTGCAGCGGCGGTCGGCAGGAAAAAGTCAACACCTTATAAGGCAAGTTTTATTTTAATATGGGGGCATAAACAGTATAAATTTATTTATATATGCGCGTATGTTTGGATTTTCTAACCAATTTATAGTTTGTTGGCTTGGCATAATAATTAGTTTCATTCTTTTTTTTTTAATTTAATGCAATCAACACAAACAAATATCTTGGCATATTTACTATTCTTATATGTCCAGCTTTGCCCGCATATACAAAAGAATCAAAATGCCGTTTTTATTAATTAAAAAAAATGCTCACAACAATACAAAAAGCAAAGAATACATTTTTATCGCTATCAAGTCGTCAGCACTCCTTGTTGTCGCTTCCGTTATAAGCCCAGCTACGTATATAATCATATACATATGTATATATATGTATGTACATGTACATGCATAGAAACAACAGCATCAACAAAGGAAAGTGTTGGCTGTTGCTTAGTTAATGCTTTTATTATATACTGTGGAAAATTGTGTGTATTATATATTGATTTAATTTTACTTTCGTGCTCAATTTAAATTGGTTTGAAAACGTCAAGTTTTGCAGCATGTAAACAAACAATGAACAGCTGTTTTATATAGAACACAGCCAGTGCTGGTAAACGTATCATTAAATATGCGCTGCTGATCGCAGAAAGCATTTGGTTTGCAAACCAAAAAGCATAATTTTTGAATAACCCTGTCCAAAACTAAGCTATATACAATAACACATGCAAAAACTCATCAACTTTTATAGTTTGTTGTGTTGTTTGACCATCTATTACTTATATATGCGCTAATTTACGCTGGTCACGCAGGACACATGTGCTTGAATTATAGAATTATTGTGGCATATCTATAAAACATAAAAATCAACAAAGCCGCACCTTTTTAATATAATGTAAGTATGCATATTAATTTACAAACATGTGCCTAAGTATATGTATTATATTGTTGCCCTTTTTCAGACAAATTAACTGCTATCATGCCCAACTACTATGAGCTGCTCAATGCTACAGCAACGGCCACATTTGATGAGCTCAAACGCAATTACAAACAATTAATACTACAATGTCATCCCGATAAATTACAGCAACAAGAAGAACCAGAATTAACAGCCATAGCTGTAAATGCGACTAGTGTGAGTGACCCAAATTTCAATGCCATCAACAAAGCTTGGAACACGCTTAAAGATCCCATAAAACGCAAGCTCTACGATGCCGAATTACTGCAAACGAAATTTCAAACACATAGCAATATTTATGCCAGCATTAAGTTAAACGACATGCAACGCATACAAGTTAATTTGGAAGAGATGGATGAGGAGCAGCATGGGCAACAGCAGCCTGCTGACAACGCAGACAAAGAGTCGACGACGACGGCAAGACATGCCGCCTATGCGTACGATTGCCGTTGTGGCGGTCAATATGTGCTGGATGGTGGCGGCAACAGCGATGAGTCAGCAGACGTTTTAGAGCCCGCCAGTGAAGTGATTGTAGAGTGCAGTGAATGTTCTCTGGTTGTTATTGTGAAAACGTAAAAAGCAAATGTATAAATAAAGCTGAATTGTGCCGGCAAAAATTATGACAAACCGCAGCAAAAGCAATAATAATAATAACAGCAGCAGCAAAAATAACAGACCAACAAGCCAATCTTTTGTATACCCTGTACGCTAGGGTCAAGGGTATTAAAGTTTTGTGCTAAAGAAGGCGTGGCAGACCAGAAGTTTTTTCGAATTAAAATGATTAGCGCAACTCTAATAACCGTAAAAGCAGCAGACGCCAAATTTAACCAAACGATTTATACGTAGATTTTACATAAATTTGGATAACAAAATATATAAATTATAACAATATTCGTGTTTGTTTCATTAATAAGCTAAATATTGCGAAGTATTATGAGAATGACGTAAACTTTTACAAAACATCAACGTAATACTTTTCATTGAACAAGCCTAGAATCCTCAAATGTCAATGCAAATTAAGTCAGAAGCAATTTTTTTTTTTCGGTTGCGCAGGGTATCTCTGGCGCGGAGCCAAATGATTCACATTTTTTATTACTGTAGTAATTGATTTTAACTACAGTCTGCTTTTGTGTTTCTATCAAATTAAGCGCTTATTGTCTCTGGGCTTAAACAAAACAGTTTATGAGCGTTGTGTTTTATGTATTTAAGTTCTTGAAGTTCTTTTGCATAACGGCTTGGTTTTAAATATGGCACGAAGTTTTATATGCAAAACTTGTCAGCAAACTCATGTATATTTTATGCCTGGCTGTCCCATGATGTAATATATTTTTATATAGTATATTTTGTTTAAATTAAATTGCAGTCGAATTTGCGCTCACTTTGCTTTATTTTGTTTTGCATAAATTTCATTTCCGCTGTGCAAAAAAACATAAAATAAAAATGTCTTCAATTCGTTGTTGATAGCTTTATTGTGCGCCTTTGTCTATTGTTAATGATTATACGGGCTTTATAATGTTATGTTTTTTGTATAGCATTTGGGTCACTTGAGTTGTGCGTGAGTTTTAATTAATGGCCAGAGCTGCCAGTTAAGCTTAGCTAAAGTGAATGTGTTGGCAACTCTTTCGATCTTATTTTTAAAAGTGCTGCCCATGTAATTTTGAGCTCAAAACTTTTATTTATTAGTGTACAATTAGGTGTGGGTGTTTTCGAGAGACATCGATTTTGAGATAAAAGTTTCGTCTTAAACTTTGACTGTGTCTAAAGGCGGGCGACTGGGTCCATAGATCAGTATTGCGGATGACTTCAGGTAAAAATATGTGTAGTGTTTTGAATAAAAGCTTGTGAGACTTGCGATTTACTTTCTTTTCTTGAAAACTTGCTATCTTCATAACTTACCAATAAATGCTTATAGAAACGAATGTACTTTGGTAATGCGTTAGTTTTAGAAACATCCATTTGAATACTGTTTTAATTTCAAGTTATTACTAGAATGGTCTATGAGCAGTAACACTTGGAAACTATATCAAAGATCAATAAGGTCATTAAATAAGGCCAGGAGGAACGACTCATCTTAAGTGCTTCACTTAAATTCAGTTATTGATCCTCTTTAGAGCTATTCAGCTTTATACCTTAAAGCTTGACAAAAACCTTTATTTTGTGATTGTCTTCAAAAATCTATTGAGAACTGTTAAATTTATTTACAAAAATTTCAAAATTGAAAGTATTTCGCATAAAAGCCCTAAAAATCAAATATTTAAAAAAATATATGTTAAAAAGCTACCATATCAACATTAAGGCATGAAAAATAAAAATATTATTGACTTTTCGTATTTATCTCCCAACAAATTTGATCTTAAATTAAAGCCTAACTTGTGAACGTTGTAAGTTTAGCCTGAACCATGAGATTAATTTAGCCCAACCCAACTACAAGCATTGTAAATCACTTAAAAAGTAGAACAACTTTAAATAATTAATTTAATTACGTTTAGTAGTTACAATAAGGTACATAATTGCGGACTCTGTAGCTTTATAAAGTTTTTGTTATAATCTCATGTATATTAAAACAATATTTTCCCAATCAATTAAATAATTAATATCATACCAAGATCAGAAGTGTTTTGCTTTAGATTTCATAACTAGTATAGATTCAGCTAAGTTTAAAATTTACTTTATATGCTGTAATAAAAAAAAAATAATGCTTAAAACTAACTATGCATAGTCAAACATAGTATTATATTAAAAAATATAATGGACTTCAACTCGAACATTTAATATAACAAAAAAAAAAAGAATGGCAAGAAAAAATACATTAATTATGGTGGAAAAGTTAAAAAGTGTTATAAATTATGTAGGTACTTAACTGAAGTTAGTATCCGTCAGCACAAAAATATGTTTAATATATGGTTTCTTTTAAGCGAAATTGCTGATAGCGCGAGATATGAGTTCATCCATCTTTTAAATATAAGATTCCTCATGTAGTCGTTTTAGCGCATAAAAGAATGGTTTATCAAGAATCATATTAAATAATAATTTTTGGGAAGTTTGCATTTTTTGCCTCATCTCTTTGATTTATATAACTTTAGTGAGCCCGACAGACGTTTTCCTGCCCAAACTTTTTGAATACTCTTAAAGTAAATAAACATCGTAAGGTTCACTAGTTTGCTTATTTGGAAAAATATAAGATTTTTAGATTAGTTTGCAGCTCGATTCAAACTTGCACCATTATTAGTCGAATGTCGAGCTTCAAGGGTCTGTCTTAACCGATTTCTTTCACGTTCCTGGGCAGTACGATTAGATTGATAACTAATTTGATACGTTGCATTTCTTCCAATTGACATACATCAGGCATTGATCGATTAGGAGACGGCATTCCCAATTTTCCTAATGCTCCATTAGCCATCGCCAAGCATAGATCTTCAATATGTATTAAAGCTTCATTGTAAATTTTCGGCGTAAATTCCATCACTGGCTTACGTTTTGCTAGACGTACTCGAAACAAAATATCTTCTGATAAATAATCTTGATATTTTATCCACAATTCAGGTGGATTTGATGGTAAACATGTTGCCAAAATAATCGCAAATAGAACACGTATTTGGTATGGATGAGCAGTAATTGCAGAATCTGCTAAAGTTTGATCCCAGTGCAAATCACTTTCCAACAAATTCAATTTTTGACATGCCTCTCGATACGTTGCACACAATATGCCATTCACTATTCTCACCTCGAACATTGATTAACAACAATACCAGTTTTTGTATCTATGGCAATATATACACAAAAACCGATATTCACAAAAATGCGTGTATCTCACGAACCAATACACACGAACACATCGCAAAAACCTCCGTATTGACAACCTCTAAAACACGCAAAAATCAGATTTGAAATTCATCGACGCTTTCACGAGAACCTTCGTAACACGCAAAGCAAAAGTTTCATTTATATATATAGATTATAGGTAATAATATAGATTTGCTATGTAGCGAAAATTCAGATTTATAATTTATTAAATGGTACAAAAAACATGTAGCTATTGATTTTATCTCTATTTTTACTGTGTTCTAAAAAAAGAAGCTTTTTATCAAAGTAAGCTCCCAAATAGCGAACGCAACTGTACCCAAACTATGTGATCCAATTTTTACAACTTTTGGTCCTTTTTAATCTGATATCAGTTCTGCCTGTTATGGTTTTGTAGCATGATTTTAAATTGGAAATAATTGATATATAATCTGAACACACAAGAAACCAATTTTATGAATTTTCTTTTTTTTTTGTTTTTTTTTTTCAAAATCCATTCTGAGACTTTGTATATTTTCAGCAAACTGAATAAAAATAATAACGCACAATTATTTAATAATTATAAATATTTGGGATAAGCTTACAAAAAAGTTAGGAAGAAGAAAGACAAACTGCTTTGCTGACCATTTAAACGATTTTGAAGCGTAATTCAATAAGCCACCCCAGAAGAGCTTTGCTAGCCGCAAAATGCGTCTGGCCATGATGATGTCAGCTGTAAAAATATATAAAGAGCCAAGTGCTGTTGCCAACTACATAAACATTGGTCTCATGGATTCGTCTAATATACATTTGTTTATGATTATTGCAAAGTAATTTGCAATCTTTTAGCCAATTACGTCGGCGAGTTATTTATCTTTCGCGTACTCTCTAAGAGCTTCGTCTGGTATGGTATTGAATCTGTGCGTAAGTCTATGGATAATTAACGGTGTCTAGCTTTCGTTTTCTTTATAGACCCGCGTATGTTTACATAAAGTTGCAACATTGTAGCGCACAAATACACAGTTACCAGATTCATTTGATAAACACTTGATTACAGTATAGACAAGAAAATAAGAAAACAAATTGTCAGTGAGACAGTGGGATACCCTATAAAATTTATCTATGCCAAGTTTTCTATGCTGAATTGAGGGTTTTGAGGGGAACAAGGTTAAGGGCGTATTTGGGAGAAAAATCTCTTTTTTTTAACTGCAGTCTGTTAATGTACAGTCAAACTTCCCCATAGCGAACATCTCTATAGCAAATCAAAAACATTTGTACCTCTCTAAGTACATATTTTTATACCCTGTACCATATGGTACAAAGGCTATATTAAGTTTGTGCAAGCCGAAAATGTATGTAACATATAGAAGGAGTCGTCGGGGAAACCACAAAGTTACCTAAAATATGATCCGGGTGAATAGAGAAGTCGATATAGCCATGTCCGTCTGTCCGTATGTCCGTCCGTCTAAAAAATAAAAGTTTTAGATGAATAATTCGTTTGTTTATTAAGATATCGGAACCAAATTTGGCATTCGTAAGTTTTTTATAATTCCCAAGCACTGTACCAAATTTGATCGAAATCGGTTGTTTATGTAATATAGCTCCCATCTTCCAAAAAATCGATTTTTGAACAAAATTTGTTGTGTTTCGTTTGTTTGTGAAGATATTAAAATCAAATTTGGCACTTGTAAGTTTTTTATAGGTCTTAAGCATTGTAACAAATTGTATTAAAATCGGTGGACCATTTCATATAGCTCCCATAGGTCGAATCGGTCATAAAATAACGATTTTATACAAATTTCGTTTGTTTGTAAAGATATTTGAACTAATTTCGGCACTCAGATTTATTTTAAGGTATTAAATCACTTTATCACTGATCGAAATCGGTTGACTATATCATATAGCTCCCATAGGAACGATCGGTCAAAAAAATATTTTTGCTTAAAATTCTTCTGTTTTTGGTTTTTTATGAAGGAACCGGATTTTATTGCAAGCTAGAGGGTACAGGGTATCCCAAAGTCCTCCGCGTTCCATTTACCATAATTATAAATATTATTTTAGAGAGCTCCAACACATAGACTTATATAAAAAACGTAGGATTCATCTTTAAAAAATGACAGATTACACTATATAAAATTTGAATTTTTACTTGTAATTTTAAAATAGACTGAATTTGCTTAGCTACCAGAAGAGCCCTTTCGACCAACTGACCAAACATTTGGACAAGCTTAAGCTACCCGTTTTACACTATAAGTAACGGGCACAAAAAACTCGTAAAGTGCATACTACATGTATTTGTATGGTCATATCTGAGCATCTCTCACTTTAATAACCTTTTGACATACAAAATTGAAACGCTTTAGCGCATTTGCCGCTAGTCTCTCGTAACTTGGCAGACTGGCGGGTCGGATCAGGTCGGCTACGTGTTATATGCTATTTGTGTGTGACACGCGCCGGGTCTTTAAGATGCAGAGTTATAGACTCGATGGGGCCGCCGCCGCCACATTATAACCAAGCCAAGTCAACCACTTTCATTTTGTTTTCACTGCACATTAAAGACGCTTGAGCTGTTTTAATTGCTCAAGAAAATGAGTAAAAATGGCAGAAGTCGAGGAAAAAAAATACTGCCTCATAGAGTGGCATGTTGGACAGAAAGAAAGAAAGAAAGAAAGCTTAAGCCCAAGAAGTTTAACGCTGTCTGAAGCTCGTAGGAGTGCGACAACGGCGGGTGTTAAAGGCTTTGGAAAATTTTGTCACTTTACTGAAACAGTAAACAACTGTCTGGCCTGGGACAGCGGCACACAGCGGTCTATTAAAGTTGATGAATTGGAGCGCACGCGCTGTAAATTTCTTCTCCAGTTGGCAAACTATCATCAAATCATTCACACAAATGACTTGTTCGAGAATTACTCACGGAAATGCAAAGTACAGAGATAAGACATAATGGCAAATGAAGGGGCTTATTAATATTGTTATTGTTTCAAGACTTACAGCTTGTGTTGCAATTAAAAGCAGGAACACAATCTTAGAAGTTGGAATATATGAATCAACACTTTGTTAATGGCATAGCAAGTGACTTAGATAATGGTTTTACACAGTGCAAAATCATCAAATTAAAGTGTTATAGAGCGAGCTATAAGAAATTTTTACAACTTGAAAAACCAATAGGAGTTACTTATTCGAAAACTTTACAGCCTATTGGTTTTATTCCAGGTTTGGAATAAGACTAAACTGGAAATTGCACAATAAGAGCACTTAAATCCATGTGCTCTTGCATGTGACGTTTCGGGAGAGCTCATAGTGTGGTTAACAAGGACGGGTGGCTGACCTTGTGTAGGGGAAAAAAATGACTTGATACTCCGTAATTGTCATATTGTTTGCATCTTCAACACACTCTCAAAAATTACCAATTGATGAAATCGGACCATGCTATCCATCCTTTAAGCCTAAAAGATTCTCCATGACCTGGGGAATTCATACTCTTTTTAAGTATCTATGGTATACTATGGTATACTTTTAAAATTCCTCTGTTGTTCAAGTTAAATTTTCTTTTGGGTTAGGGCTCCTCAGCTAATCCGATTCTTAAAATTACCTTCAGTATCTGGGATGATTCTAGTTGGGTGACTTTGTGCATCAAGATCGTATGACTGCCATTATTCTCGTCAGGCTGTATTAGTATTTTCGCTGCGTCGTTGATTCATCATTTGCTTCGTTCATGGTAAGTTCTTATGTCCTGATATCGATTTTAGGGAAAATTTGTTCCATTTTTCCATTTGGCTTTGGTTTCCTTAAACAATTTAGAGTTAATTTTTGATTCAGCTATAGCATTTATTGCTAGATCACACCTCGAAACAGGTCCATGCACTCGTACTAGTACCACTTTGAAGTGGTCATCTGCTTTGTGATAGATTAGCCAAGACATGTGCTATCTTCAAGGAATGGGTGGTCATAAGTTGAACAATCGATAATTTTTATAAAGGCGGAAAGGCTGCATAAAAGCGATATAATAAATATGTTCAAAATAGAAAACCACCTGTCAATTGCACTGTAACGAAACAAATGGAGCAATCTCAAGGAAAAATTGGATATTACAACGAAACAGATAAGATTTTCAAATTGAATTCTTTATTATTTTAAACTAGTGAGCCCGGCAGACGTCGTCATGCCCAAACTTTTTGAGTACTTCTAAAGTGCATAAACATCAAAAGATTCTCTAGTTAGCTTATGTAGGCAATCATTAGATTTTTGGATTAGTTGACTTTCATGACTCTAAAAAGCCGTATGGACGAATTTAAGTATTCTTAATAGATCTCTAATCTCTAATAAATGCATGCCCCACAGAAACAACAATTCAACCCCTTTGCGATTACGCTTTTGTCTGCACTTAATGTCCTATACGCGGTGTTGAACAATTTTCTACTATGCTGTATTTACGATATTCACATAAATGCGTATATCTCACGAACCAATACACACAATCACATCGCAATAGGCTTAAACCCTGCGTATTGACAACTTCTAAAACACACAAAAATCATATTTGAAATTCTTCAACGCGTTTATGAGAACTCCCGTAACACGTAAAACATTAGCATTACTTAATCTGACAATTTACACAATGCCACACAAAAAAAAAATTTTAAAATAATGTTATGGGTGGCAACCCCCTCCTTACAAATTACTCAAAACTTTTTTGCTATACACTTTCTACACACTATAACAAATAAAATAAAAAAAATTTGCAAATTCGTCCAGCTGATTCAGAGTTATGCGATCATAAACGTACAGCATTTCATTTTTAAATATAGATTATAACTATAAGAATTTTAAATTGTTTTTTACTTTAACTTTTGGTTAAGTCCAAATTGGATAGTGAATGATCCAAAAGGCCTTTCGGGCTCGGACCCCATTTTCTTCGAAGACCTACCGTAGCTTACCAAATAGGAAAATAACATTTAAGCAAGATCGAAGGTTCAAACCAAATTCAAAGATTTTTTAGTCTAACGTTGCAAGGCCCTATTGCCGGAGCTGTTTGAATCTAGTTTCTCTTCCTACCGCAACTGAATTGTAATTGATTCTGTAAAAAACTAGCTAAGGAGGTCTCAAGCGATCCTAGTCGTACGTTACGCCCCACTTTCTGAATGGGCGTGTTTCATTTTAGTACAGCTCAAGACTTAATTCTGAGCTCTAATCAAAAAACAAGACCCGATAAAAATCGAAACAGAAGTTTCTACAAAACAAAGAAGACTTTCCCGCTGATTAAACAATAAAATCTAAAGAGCTGAATCATAATTGATTTTGTAAAATTTTAGCAAAGTAATTAACGTAAATAGTCGAACCTTACAAAACTTTATTTTCACCAAAGTGTTCTACAATGGCAGTTGTGGAACGATTGTGAGTGATAACAGACCACTGGTTGGCCCAAGGTTACTTTAAGCTTTGTCTTTTGTTTTTCGTTTTTTATATATTTTCTGCTATGCGAGCAAGTATTATACATACTTTGTATCTTTCGTGCTTTTGTCTACGCTTTGTGAATGTCTTTCTCTTGATTTTAATTACACAAAAGTGCCAATTAATTGTTGCCTCTTTTTGTTGTCTTCAACATTTTTGTTGCTTTTGCTTGGCCGCGGGCGCAAGCGCTGACAATGTATCTACAAGATACAATTTTTTTGTTCTCTCTCTTATGATGAGTTTTGTGTATTGGATTGTAAAGATTTTGAATGCCTCTTGACGAAAGTTTTGTGGAACAACTTGGTATACTTGTGTGGGTGCCCAGCCCGAACGTCGTGTACCTTCCAAGTAGGCCAACAACTAGAACAGCATCTAGAGATCTCTAGATATTGGGTTAAAAAACAGTGTTTAACTCTACAAAACATTTTGTTTCCTTTTTTTCTGTGCTGTTTCGGTTTGTAGCATTTCTAGAGCAAAACAATTAATAAACCTTAAATTAAAAACATTTTATTGCTTGTTTCTTTTTCAGCAGTTTAGAGCGTGGTCCACGCAAAAAATCGCCAACCTGGCCGGAAGCAACACCAACACAACTGCCACCACCAACAACCATAAGACTGATTTGCCGTCCAGCAAAGCGCAAAAAATGGCCTCAACCGGAGAAATTTGGTTACAATGGTTCTCTTGCTGTTTCCAGCAACAGCGTTCACCTTCGCGTCGCCCTCATCAACGCCTGCGTATCGATCGCTCCATGATCGGCAATCCAACGAATTTTGTGCACACTGGGCACATTGGTTCGGCCGATGTGGAATTATCGGCAAATCGCTTGAACGCTATCTCTACACAAATGCAGAGTAAGGGCGGCTACGAAACGAACTCGATACACTCACTGCATGTAAGTCTTTATGTGGGGGGAGGTCTTACAGGGGCGTGAGGTTTTTTTTTTTCGCTGGTTAACTAAACCGATTGAATCATGCGCTGAGCTTTTAATGCGTCAATCTCTTTGGGCAATTTGAGACTTTGTGGCATTTAGCACCTACCTATATACTATGTGCATATGTATTATGTAGAGCTCTTGAGAAGGTGACGTAAATGCCATATACGAATGCAACGATTTTTTGGGATTTTTTCGTATTTAAAGGTTAGTGTATTTTGATGCGGCAGAAATGGTTGGCAAAACCCAACTTAAAGATAACACCAAATATAATCCTGAGGTTTTTAGAAAATAAAGCTGCCTTGACATAATTTTATTTACCAAACTTTCAATTTGCTGTGAATTATAACACAAACAAAAAATATGTTACACAAAAGTTAATCTTAATCCCATCAAATTTGACAAGTCGCCTACAAAAATGAAATAATTTAATGATCTTTTAAAATTAAGCATTAATTTTTTACACTGAATTGATTTGCTAGCGATTGGTGTCATGTGCATAATTATTTTTTATTTATGCAAAATTTGGTGACACCCTTTCGTTAACCATGATAACGATTTCAGTTGTGTCACATGGCCTAGTGTTTTTTAGAGGAGAATCCCCATGCATTGTTAAATGTGGCTTTCCCTTTCGATTTAAAAAAAAGCACTTGATAGACATAATGAGATATGTATGCAAACAGCTTTGTAGCGCCATCTATCGATGAGTGGTTCACAACGACACTGTTGTCGCTCAGTAGATTCAATCTGACTTTATGCATTGCAAAAATGCATGCATGGTAGACTTCAGAATTAGAAGCACATTGCCAGAACAACGACCTCTTCAGAGGATGCAACATGCTTATAGAGCGGGAAGGACACAGCACTGTATCAGCTAAAAACCCTTATTGAGGAATCCCTAACTTATAAGGAGGTTGCACTATGCTCCTTTCTGGATATACAGGGTGCTTTTGACAATGCCTCCCACGAGACTGTTAACGCATCACTGGCCAAAAGGGGCCTAGACACAACCACCAGCAGATGGATAGCTTCATCCAGGTTACAGCAACTAATGGGGGACAATCCACCACAGTAGTAACAACAAGAGGGTGTCCTCAGGGCAGAGGCATACTATGTCAAGGCTATGTTGATGACATCGTTATCATAGCAAGAGACAAGTATGAAGAAACACTCTGCGACCATGTCCAGCTAGGTCTCAAAGAAACTAATGACTGGTGTTAAAAAGCAGGCCTGATTCTCAACCCTGCCAAAACTGTCATAGTACCCTTCACAAGGCGATATAATCTTGGTAGAATGAAATGTATAACCTTATCGGGATGCAGTATAGAAACGAGCAAAGAAGTCAAGTATCTTGGAATGACCTTTGACTCCAAGCTTAACTTCAAAACTCATGTAGATAACACGATAAATAAGTGCTCAAAAACTCTACATGTAGAACTATTGCCCTGAAGTCGTGGGGCACATCACGAATATTAAGATCGCTATACCTCATGGTTGTTAGACCCATGCTAACGTATGGGACCATAGCCTTAGCACGATCAGAGGAAAAATGCAGAATAAGAATTGGGAGGGTAGGGGACGACTTTGGAAAGAGAAGAAAAATGCTCCAGAACTAGCGTAGGACATACCTATGCTTCTGCAGCCAAGTGATGAGATGCTTGCTGAGTACAGATTCAATCAATATTTTGATACCAAACTCAGCACAAAAGAGGCTTGGACCTCTCTTGCGGCAGTTCACCCTATGAAACCACATACAATAAAGTGATACACAGACGGATCACTCACTGATCAAGAAAGTGGCCTGGGGGTAGTAGGACCCAGAACCAAATATTATGAACCCCTAGACAGACACACCAGCATTTTCCAAGCTGAGGTTTGTGCTATTGGACGACGTGCAGAATTTAATCTTCAAAAAAACTACCATGAAAAGGATATTTACATCCTGTCTGATAGTCAAGCATTAATAAAAGCATTAAGTAAAGCCAAGATTACATCAAGGCTGGTTAAAGAAGTGAGAACATCACTGGATAATTTAGGATCCAGGAATAAGCACACGATTAGATGGGTTCCAGGGCACAACAATATTCCTGGAAATGAACTAGCAGACAAACTCGCAAGAACCGGTGCAGTAACACCGCTAATCGGTCCTGAACCACAACTAAGAATAGAAGAGAATAAAAAACGACTGTTTCACTGGGCGCAGCTACCAGGGTTTAAACAGCCAAAAACCCTCCTCTCCAACTACAACCGTAAGAGGTTCAAAGTAATGATAACGCACGGGAAGAACACCGTGAGAATCATGACGGGCCTTCTGATTGGACGTTGTATGAACCGCAGCCACCTAAACAAAATTGGCATAGTGGATAGTGGACTATGTCGCTTAAGAAGCATAGAGAAAGAAACTTCTTCGCATATATTATGTGGAAGATGGCACTCGCCGGTAAAAGAAACAAGCTCCTGGGCATGTACGTTCTCCCACCGGAGACCGTTGTTACTATAAGTCCAAACAAAATACTGCAATACATGCAGGCCTTAGGACTTTTGCGAGAGCTCTAAGCCATGAAGGGGGTACAATAGATCCACTTGGGTCGCAGTACACTTATACACCCAATAATAATAAGGGTGTCTTCTATAGTTAAAGCTCAAACTTTATATCATCACTGCTTATTTTCTTGTTAAATCACAATCAAACTTCACAAGTCCATACGATCTTTAAAGTTCACTTGGCCACAAAGTCCACATTGCTGATAACATCTGCCTGGCGGCGTCCCGCTCATATCGCAGCAAAAACGGCATGATGAATTATAATAATAGACAAGCCACGGTCTAGTACGTCGCTTAAACCAGTGACAACAACAACCATAAATACTTACAGCTACTTACATATATATAGCTAATTAACAGCACATAACATACTTATATATACTTTTTATTTGTTTTTTACAGGCTTGCTGATGCCCCTACTAAGAAGTTATATGTAGTTCAGCCTGAGCTTTGTTTTGTTGGCACTACAAAATGCATTTCGTGCAATTTTCTATCATATAAATATATTTTTTTGTTTAATGAGCATTCCTTGTTAAACGAGAACCTTATCGGCATTGGCGATAGCGACAAGGAAAATTACAAGAAGTTCCACCAAAATGCAGAGTGGAACGAAGGTGCAGCAGGCGACGGCGCTTATAATTAGTATTTGGAAGAAAAAAGTATAACGCACAATAGACAATGGTTTTAAAGTGGATTGAATTACCAGCTATATTATATGAAGCGAGCATCTAGCCTATAATTAAACTGTCCCCGAATAATATGTAAAACTAACTAATTTTCCATTTTACTTGGCTATTGCTTTTTGTGAGTATTATTTATATGAAAAATCGCAAAAAGTGCCAACAGACTAATCATTTTAAGAAATATATGCAGATCTAAAAACACATATGTTAAATGATAAACTGAATAAAGCGTAGTTTTTAAGAACTGCAAGAGTCAGAGAGCAAGCCCTATTTAAAATTGTTGTATAAAATTTGAAAACCGTTTCAAAAACGTTACAAATTAACATTGTTTTTGTACTTAAACGCAATTGGCATGCACTTATATACACAATCATTTGGCTAGGTTTATATAGCGTGTAAAACGGCATAATTCAAACAGTAACTGCCTTAATCATAAACATTTTGAATTCCACATTATAAAAGCATTAAAAACAAAATAGTCTGATAATTAATATACCGTGACTTTTGGGCATATTTGTGTTATATGTATATGTAACTAGCCTACAAATAAAAATATACAAAGCTGATTTAGCATTTTATATACTAGTAGTATAAACATTAATTTGTTTATGTACAAAAACTGTCGCACAATCAAAAAAATGAGAAAGAAAACTAATTTTACCTTGAATGTAACTCGAATATTGATTTACAGAGCAAAAGCTTAAATTTAATATGAATATTTTTTTTATTACATACTATATGTTTATTTTGTAGCATTTTTAAACATTGAAAATTTAGTGTAATTTTAACAGAGCGACATTGCGCAAGTAGTTCGAGTACCTATACACAATTAATATTTATAACCCATGTAAACTATAAACTTAATTTTATGTAACCCTATATAAACTGACTTCTCATGAAACGTAAACAAAATCAAAGTTGATAAATTCAAAAATCACGTAACGTTGTAGATATTTAAAGAGAAAATCGTGCATTGGGCATAAAAATAGTTTAATTGTATAAACAAATTATTTAAGTAATTATTTATGGATTATATTTAGAAAACATAAAAAAGCATATATGAAAATCAAGTGTTTTATTACAATTTCTAGAAGGTTACGTTTTGCAATGATATAAATGGAGTTTTACTTTAAATTAAACAAGTCAAATGGGTCATATATTGGTATAACATCATTTTCGGTTTGATTTACTTTTTACTTAAACCTAATAAATTAATTGCAACTGATACACAATTATATAATACAATTGCAACTGTTAAATATTTTATAAGCAGCTTTATAACAGTTGCGCATAAGCATTTGTTAGAATCCATAAGTCTTATGCACTTAACTCAGTTATAATAGCCGCATAACAGCTTTCCATATGACACTTAAAACTAATCGTCATTATCGCTGCCCGAACCAGATCCACTTCCAGACTTGCTACTGGCTCCACTTTTGCGACTAGCATTATCGTCGCTTTGGTCACCACTGCCACCACCACTAGCAGCGCTTTTGTTGCTAGCCGCATCATCTGATTCACTATCAGAATCTCGCAAAGCCTTTGCCTTAGCCTTGTCGACCTTTTTGCCGCGCCTTGCCTCGAAATCAGAGCCCTCATCATCGTCTGAAGAATAAATGCTGGCCTTCGGTTCTGCTTGCCCACCAGCTGCAGCGCTTCCCTTCTTATAGCGGTTTTTGATGGCGCTAAGACTAATGGCATTTTCTTCGTCACTACCATCATCATTCTGATACGACGAGTTTCCTCCAATAAGCGGTTCGCCAGCACCCGCTTTCTTTTTCTTGGGCTGCACCTTGTGCTGAGTGCGCATGGCCTGACGCAGTTTTGCCTCCTCCTCCTTGAGCTGCGTGGGTCTATCAGTGGTCGGGTCTTTGCCTACTTGAGTCAGTATTTTAATGCCGCTTGTTTTTGTTGAGCGATCCGCCAATGACATGGTCATCTTTTTGTGTGTAAACGATTCCGTGGAATGTGGCCTGAAGGTAAGTTTGGTACGAAACACTGACTGACCCTGCAGACCTGTGCCCTGACGCACAAATAAATGATTGTGATCACCCAGTAGTGGCTGCCGATAAGCGTCAAATATTTCATTGCCCAAATGCAGGGACATGCTGCCGTCGGACCAGCGCACATAACGCGCATTTGACTCGCGAACCATCTCACCCTTATTGTTCATGTACTCTCGCCACCGTATGGTATTGCTAACCTTGAGCTTGATGCGCTGACGACCTTCTTCGTCCATAGTTTCTTCTTCATCGATTTCGTCTTCGTAGGTCTCGCTATCAAAGGGATGCGTGACAACTGATAAGAAATTGGGCAGCTTAATAAAGTGTTGTTCTTTGCCCAGATCAGCGGATATGCGTGGAATTTCCACATCAATTCGTGTTTCCGGCAAAGGCTCAGGTTCGTCTTCTTTTGGCTCCTGTGTTTGTAGTCTCTCGGCATCGCGTGAGCGGCTGCGACTACGCGAGCGGCTCACTGAGCGACTACGTGATCTAGACTGAGACTTAGTCATACTACGGCTACGCGATCGAGCCACACTTCCTGGGGACGCCTTATCCTGGGCAGCCGTTGCATTGTCATCATCATCACTTATGTCGTCTGCATCGCCAAAGATGTCCGATGCAGCGGGCACTTGCTTTTGCTATAAGAAAATAAAGAGATGTAAGCGTTTTTTTCAACAGTTTGATTTTGTTACGTACAGTTTCCTCTTCGTCGCTGTCTGAATCAATAAGCCGAGATTTTTTAGCCTTGGTTGGTGATGCGGCATCACTATCACTGCCGCTTTTGTTTTTTTCATTATCTGATCCACTGCCTGAAATGCGACGTTTCTTTTTTGAAACACCAATGTCGCTACCAGAACCAGAGCCGCTCCGACTGCGCGATGTGCGCGGCGACCGTGGACTACCCGATCCCGACTTAGAGCGAGAATGCGAGCGAGATGTGCGACTGCCGCTGCGACTTCGACTTTTTGAGTTTGCGCGTTCATCGTCTATTTGCAGGTTGGGGGAATTTGAACGACTTTCTTCGCGGCCGCTTTCAGCATTAGGTGATCCACTGCGTGATTTGTGGGTCGAGCGTCTGCTGTGTGGTGTGCCACTACGAGAACGTTTACTTTCCGGTGACCCAGAGTTTGCTGAACCAGAGCGTCCACTGTGTGCAGAACCTGAACGTCTGCTATGAGCAGACCCCGAGCGTCTGCTATGTGCAGAACCAGAGCGCCTGCTATGAGTAGAGCCGGAGCGTTTGCTGTGAGCGGAACCAGATTGTACACTATGTGCAGAGCCAGAGCGTCCACTATGAGCAGAACCAGACCGGCGACTGTGCGGCGAGCCAGAACGTTGGCTATGCGCAGAGCCAGAGCGTTGACTGTGTGCAGAACCTGAGCGCTGGCTGTGAGCTAAGCCAGAACGATGGCTTTGTGCTGAGCCAGAACGACGGCTATGTGGCGATCCAGAGCCAGATCTTGACGCCGCTGAGGAACGCGAGCCTGAACGAGAGCGATCACTGCCACTGCCTGATTTCCGACTATGAGGAGATCTACTTTAAAAATGTAAATGATTGTATAATGTATACGTTTACAGATTTGTAAATAAAATTAATTACCCAGCTGCGCTGGCCTGAGGAGTGACGCTTCGACTGCGGCTGCCGCTGCGACTGGAACCCGAGTCAGAACCTTATAGGATGACACACTTATAGGTACTGCAATACTAGTTTTTGATATACTAAACTTACCACTTTCATCGTCTGAGGTTTTGTCGCCCATATTTATGTTTGGATTTATTTTCACGCTGTCAAAATGCCGCACAATTTTGCATTAGGAACACTAGACACGAGCGTTATTGCATGAATAAAATCGATAGCTTATCGAGTTTAAACGATTTTCAGGACGTCGTGAGTAAAACAAATTCACAATCCCATTAAAAAGCAGGACATTAATCATTTTGTTCATGATTATAGTTAATACGAAGGTTTCAAAAAACAATTGAACTCACTTATGCATATATGTCTAGTTAAAAAATTGAAACCCCAATTACATGTCCAATAGTACAAACAAATAAATACAATAAGATTATTTTTACCAAAGTATAAATTTCCAATTGAAAATTCAGTCAGCTTGCACAAATTTTATGGGACAATTATTTTTTACTTTTTTATTGAATTTCTGAATGATTCTCAATTTGTAGATGCGTTTAGTTTTCTTTAATTTTACTCTTAAATATGTCAACACGCACATTACAAAGATTTGCACGAGAAAAAGGAAATTGATCCGAGTGTAATTATTATGCATAATATCTTGCGTCATAATCAAAATTTTGCATAAGAAAATTTGTACTGGCATAAATTAAAAAAGTCACGACAAAAATTTCAACGACAGATAGAAGTTAGTAATTTTAAACTATTTTCTGCTAAAACCCCTTTATTTTTTGCAGAAAGTATTATAGAATCTACAAAGTTGTGTATTTTGTTCATTTTGATGACATTGTTCAGCTATTTTATGGCTCATGAACTATATTCATGCTTATTTTGAGTTAGTTCAATAGTTCCGAGTTTAACAATTAAGTTTACTTATCAATAATTAAATATATGAAATTTCATAATTTTATGCGCATACCCTAATAATACATTAATATATACATAATTATACATATATGTATAAATTTTCTATAAGATATGTATATTAAAATTACTGATGCGGTTCACAAGTTCATTGTATTGAATCAGTTACGAACCAAGCGAAACAACTCTGATCCCTATTATCGCTATCGCCTGCCTCGTTTTCTGTGTGTTTGTATTCGTGACTGAGCCACAAAAGTTTTTTGCGGAACATTTTTGTGTACAATTATAGCATTTTCCAGTGCTAAATTGTCTCTTATTGCATACCAATTGTATATTGTACAATATTGCGTGTATTTAAATCGAGTGCGTTACATTGTGCAAAGCGTAAAAAATACGCAAAATCACGCAGCAAATTTGCCTGCTCGGGTGAAATTTCAATGAACTGAGAAAACAAAGACAGAGACACACACAGTGGTGCTGTGCAGTGGAAGAAGAAGAGGCAACAGCGCAATAGCAATTATTTACTTACAAAAAATAAACCATATATAATACATACACCGAGGCAAACATTACGAAAAAGGCTAATTACAAGTGCGTAGCGTTTCGAAATCAACAAAAACAGTTTAAACATAAAAATATAAGCCTAAAGTTGTGTGCAAATTTTGCATAAACGTACGTGCGGCCGCAGTAGCTGGCAGCCATTACCATTGGACAAAAAAGCGTAGCTGAAACCCAGCAGTACCAAGAGAACCAACAACAACACAGCCAAAAGCAAAAGCAGCAGCAACGGCGCACAAACTTTAATTCTGCAAGGCGCTTCGTACTCCTTCTCGTGCACGACGAAGAAGACCAATACATACGTGCGACGCGTGTACTGCATACAGACAAACGTGCATATATATATATATATATATATATATATATATACTAAAATATACACACAAAACATACGTACATATATGCAACATATTTAGGGACGACGTCGGAAAAGTACTAACCTCTCCGCCACCGCACGTTTCGTTATACTCATCGCGCATTTGTTGTTTTGTGTATGGTTGTATGTGTGTGTATATATAGGGAGTGTGAGAGAATACATATATCCTGGCTATCCCGTTGAACGCCATTCGTATTCGCCGTGTTTAACCGTTGCGCGTTGTGCCATTTTTTATTAATACAATAACTAAAAACTTGCCGCCGCATACATTTGTGTTCTGAGCGCCAAAAGCTAGCCTTCAGCTGCCCAAACGTAGAATTTTCTATAAAGTGTTCATTGCAGTTGGTGCATTTATTTGCTCCAACTTGTGACGCCGTCAACGACAACGTCAGTGCTTCCAGCTGACAACAACGCGACGGCGTTAGGCAGTGGACGACGACCCGTCATACGGTCAACGACGTTGACGACGAGACGACGCCTCATCCGCCGCTTTGGAATGTTAAATGCGGTGAGAACTATCAGTTCAGTGTATGTTGTTGGTAGCAGTCGTTTGAGCCAAGTGCAAACGAAAACGGAAGCAGTAACAGTGGAAGAAGCAGTATCATCTAACGTTATTTTAGGTAAGTTAAGCGTATACTTATGTACTAGATTTGTTTGCTAATTGGCCAAAATTTAACAACCATAATGAGCAACTTACTTTCAATGTAAGCTGTTTGTAGGCTTGTAGTGTTGGGAAGCGTCATAAGCTGTTTAGCAAGTCAGCTGATAAAGTTACACACGCTCCAAGCGCTTTGATCGTGATGTAAAGTAACCTATTGGGCCAAGTATAGCAACAAATAAAACAAATAGCAATTGGTCACGGCACAAAACAATGCTAAGCCTCCTAATACGTATGATGCGTTTATTGCTTAGTGTCCTACCTGAGTTGCTACTTTACCTGCTACAACTAACACAGGCAAACATAAACGTATTTGTGTGGGTTCTGGCTAGATATTTTCTATTGTTTTTGCGCAGCAGGCACGACCTGCACTCATAATTGATCGCTAGGCCTGACCCAGGCAGGCAGACAACTTTGCCAGTTGCACACACACAGTCTCTCGCAGAGACAAGTGTCTCGCATATCCTTTTACATTTTGTATACTACACCTCTACAAAGGCAGACTCGTTTTTATACTATATGTATATTCCTTCTTACGCTGCATTTTGTTTCTCTCTTAGCTTCGGTGCCATTCATTTGAAGCAACAAACCAGCCAAGCGCACCACGCAAATACATGCACATGCTAAACGACACACAGACACAGTAAAGGGCTAAAAAAGCAAAACAATTGAGGCAGAGACAGCTTGTCGAGTCAGTGAAGCAAATAAAACTAGCCCCTCTGCACTCTCTAACCCCAAGAAGCAGCATTTGGCGCATCCTTAAACTAGCAACATTTGCTGCCATTCTGGTTTTTGCAGCACAGAACCAGCCTTTCTATGTACGAGTATTATGCATCTGTATTATGTCCATAAGCAAGTGTGTATGTGTGCAAGCTCTGCGTTGGAGTTCTGCTGTAAAAACAAAATCGGCAATAATTGCCTTTGTCTGCTGCTGTCAACAACGCCAGAGCCAGGCCAAAGTAGCTTCAGATCACATAGTCAGCCAACCCAGCCAGCCACCAGTTCATTGTTCTCGTTCGCCCTGGCTGCTTCGTTTCCTTTTCAGCTGTATTCAGTGGTTTGTTTTGTATTAAACTAGCTGCTGAATTGCAAATTGACAAAACAGAACTGACGCTGTTCCAATTTCTTACTTTTAGTTTATTTTTTTTTTTTGCAACATCTACCAGCTGATGCTGTTGTAGTGCGTGCGGCCATTGCTTACAATTTGAATATATGCACTCGAAATGCAGTGTTGCAAAGGGTTGCAGTATTGTTTTTTTTTTTTCTTTGATACTAGCGGCGCGTCGATTTACATTTTGTTATCAAAACGCCATTGCATTATGCATATTTATTGAATGTATGTTATTATTTGTCGTACCTTGATTTAATTACGCAGCTGTTGTAATACTGTAGTGTAGTACTATTTTGTTTGTTTATTTGTAAGTTGCTGTGACCTTGGCTTAATCGAAGCCGCAAATTAATAAAACATGCTTACGAGTCGAGATAGGCAGTGATTGTACTTGAAATTAAACGAGTCTGTTTGTTTATTAAGTTTATTTTTAGGCATATGTTTGTGTTTTCCGCAAAACAATTATTTGCGTCAGTTTGTTATCAAAGTGTAAGCTAAATGAATAAAGCCAAATCATAACACACAGGAATTGATTGGTATCATGTTATGTTAAATGACTCACATAATCATAAATATTGTACGAAAATTGGGTTTATGATTTTAATAATTTATTGGCTATAGTGTTTTCATACTATCCATTTTTGGCAATGGAGCAAGAATATCGCAAAGTGGGCAATTCAGGATAGTTGGTTTTGACTACATATTACTGACTATACATATTTTGCTATAATTATTTATAAACGACTTGACCAGTTGCTACGTCATATTCTGAGCGGTTCACTGCTCTTCGTTAGCTTTTAATATCAATGGCTTCGAATCAACTGCAATCAATTGGCTGGCAAATTAAATGCAACAACAATTAAACGAGCTAACTTACTAACCAGTAAACGTTATTTTGCACCCTTCCACACAGATTATGGCGAATTTAAATTTTCAACAACCCCCGAGAAGCATAGCAAACGCCGCATTAACGAGTCGAACAACAGGCGGCTTCGGTGGTAGCTCACTGTCTGGCCATGTAACACCCACGTCAGGCATGTTTCAAACCGGTAAGTGTGCACCATATATGTGAACCAAAGGAATGATTTTATTAAGTTTATTATAACCTTTATAACTGAGCGCAGACTTCGGAAATTCTTATCCAGGCGCAGCGAATTATGGCCAAACGCAACAGCCTCAGCTTTCGCCAAATCGCAGTGCGCAATTATCGGTTGGAGGTCCCGCCTTATCAAGTGGCAACCGCAATGCTAATCTTTTTGGGCAGCGGCCATTTGTGGAACGGCGTACGATGCAGGGCTTAGGCAGTGGTCCCATGGTAAGTACTAATGAAGTAGCAGACAAATAATTTAAACATTATAATTTCTTCATGCATTGTTTTATTACAGTCGAACATGGGTAATTTCATGCAGACGGGTCGCGGCGGCTACGGAACGGGCGGTGGAGGCGGCGGTGGTGGTCCTTTAAATAATTTCCACAATGTATTTGGTGGCGGCAGCGGCGCCGATGCGCCTGCGCTGCTTGATCCCACGGAGTTTCCATCATTGACAAATGCGCGCGGTCAAAATGATCAGACACTGCCCCAATCGAATCCGCTCCAGCCGCCGGGCAGCAAACCCTATGGTAATTTTTTTACCTCTTGTGAGTTCAAATAAAAATCCACTTTTTTAATTTAATTTCTGTTATTAAATTTACGTTAATATAGTGCATAAATTGGTGTTTGGCCCACATAATTATGCTAAACTTTTTGTCAACAACTTTCTTTTTCTATCATTGGCTGTGGCATTCGCTTGTTATTATGTTAAACAAAGACAACCATAACATCACCTAATTAGATTTTTTTTTTTTGTCAAGCTTATGTTTGGTTTGTGTCCCAGCTTATTACGATTGCCTCAAAACGAGAAAAGACTACTAAATCTCCCACTGCCTTAACTCATCAATAATTCGTTTCTTTTTAGTTGGAATGGTGAAGCAACCAACATCAGACCAATCGGAATTTACGATGTCCAACGAAGACTTTCCTGCGTTACCGGGCACTCAAAACTCGGACGGCACAACGAACGCGGTGGCAAATAGTGGAGGCAGCGGTAGCGGCGGTGTCACAGAAAACAATCTGGATGGCACGGAAAAGGCTATGAATTCAATTGTGGTAAGCGGCGGCGTCGGTGGCAATGGACTCGGAGCGGTAGGCAGCGGACTCGGAGGCGTTGTGGTGGGCGGCAGTGCGGGCAGTGGTGGCAGTGTTGGTGTGAGTTCGTCGCATGTAGGTTTAGTGGGTGGTGGAGTCAATAACGTTACCAGCAATGCGATGATGGGCGTTGGTGGCGGTCTGGGCAGTGGAGGCAGCGGTGGTGAGCATCTGAATGATAATTCCAGCAATGATAAACTTGTGAAAAGCGGCGTGCAAACTTCGCCTGACGGTGAGTTTTAGAGTACGATTTACTTTTGTTAGAAGGCTTATCAATAATTTTTATTGGAAATACAGGCAAGGTCACAAACATACCAGCAAGCATGGTGAATAATCAGTTTGGCATGGTGGGTCTGCTGACATTCATACGAGCCGCCGAAACAGATCCTAATCTGGTGACGCTGTCGTTGGGCACGGATTTGACAGCTCTGGGTTTGAATTTGAATTCACAAGAGAGCTTGCATCCAACATTCGCTGGACCGTTCGTAGAACAGCCCTGCAGGTAATTAATATTGCAAATTTTGAACTTTGTCAGTTTTAATTATATTGTATGGTTTTTACTTGCAGAGCACAAGACGTTGAGTTCAACGTGCCACCCGAATATCTGATTAATTTTGCGATAAGAGATAAGCTGACAGCGCCAACCCTGAAAAAGCTGCAAGAAGATCTGCTGTTTTTCCTGTTCTACACAAATATTGGCGATGTAATGCAATTGATGGCTGCTGCTGAACTGTAAGTACCATTTGAACATTTACGAAGTGAAAAACGTATTTTATATTTATTTTATAATTGTAGGCATAATCGTGAATGGCGGTATCACGTGGAGGAGAAAATTTGGATAACTCGAATTCCTGGCATTAATCAATATGAAAAAAATGGTACAAAAGAGCGTGGCACCTTCTATTACTTTGATGCGCAAAGTTGGAAACGTTTGTCCAAAGTTTTCCAAATAGATGCCGAGAAATTAGATAAATGTCCCAATATAAGTGCGTTTATGAATGGACAGTCTGTATAATATTAATAAAAATGAAAAATATGAAAAAAGAAATGCTTAAGCGATTATTTATTTGAAGTGTTAGTTTAAGTTGCGCGCTTTAAGCCACAAATTCACGCACACATTTTCTCCTTGTACAACACACTTTTTAGGAAGCGCAACCAACTTAGCTGTGTAAGCGTTTTCAGTGAATGGTGACAATGTAAGAAGAGGAAACAACTACAGCAACAACGCTTGCGCGTACAACTCAAATTTAAAAGCAATTGTTTAATTAGTAGAATTTATTTAGTTTGAGATTTGGTTACAATGAATTCGAATACGCCTGGCTGTAGCTTGTTTCAAGGCGCCGAGACTTTAAAAGTGAACTCAACTCTTGAACGAGAAGAAGAAGAAGAAATGCTGCAGGATCAAAAGCGTCGCCAAGAGGAAGTAAGTGCATTGGAATTTAATGACATAAATTCTTTAAGAAACGTCTATGTTTTAGCTGGGTAATTTGCTGGAAAATGCTTTTGACGACCTGGAGGATGATGATAGCACAAATGATTCGCATGCAAATTATCAATCGGAAATATTGCCTGAACAACAGGCGATACAGACTCCCCATCTAGATTTTCAACACCAGGAACACAATATGCAACGCGAGCACGAAATGCATCAGCTTAAAATGCGGCTGGATTCAAAATCTCATGCGCTAACCAACATTAATAAAATAGCCAACGATGCGTCGAAAAAGAATGATGATTTGCAGAAACGTTTAATCATCACGCAAGCAGAATTGGACCGTGCACTACGTGAAAAACAGCACACACACGAGCTGCTAGTCGACAGCAAGGAAAAGTGTTCCAATCTGGATAACATTATTGACAAATTGCGTCAAGATAAAAAAAAGCTTGAAACGGAGAACACACAGCTTGTAGGACAGCTAGAAACTGTACAAACTGTGCTGGCAGATGTACAACACAAATATGACATGGTCGAGCGGGACTTCCACAAACGTGACGACCGAAAGGCCGATATGCGCATTAAGCAATTAGAAGAGCATCATCGCGCTCAAATGGAGTTGATGCAGCAACAATTTCAGCAAGTAAGCGATCAGCTGGAAAAAACAAAGCAGGAGCTGGAGCAGTGCCAAACGCGCTACAATGCGTTGCAGTCCAGCCAGGAAACCATGCTAATCTCCAAGGCCGCCAAAATCAATGAATTAAACAACGCTTTGGACATGGCACACGAGCGTTGCAATCAAATGGCCGCCAAACAAAACTATGAAGCGGATTTTTTTCGCCAGCAACAATGCATTGCCGATTTACACAAACAAATTGCAACCCAGGAACAGACGATAGCCAAATTGAACGAGCGCCTTAATAGTACTACAGCTGAGCTGGATTTAATGGATACGCTCCTACAACAGCATCAACTTGACGATACGCCTAGCCTAAACACAGGACCACGACTAGTGGGTAGCACGCCTCTAGACCCAATTGATCGCATGGGCCACATAAAGCAAGAACTATATCGAGCTTTAGGAAATTTGAAGCAAAAACGCGAGGAGGTACGCAAATTGGAGCGACAGTTGGAGGAGCGACAGCATGAAGTACGTATCTTTCGGGATCAGGAAAATAAATCTCTGGTACAAATCGAAACTCTTAAAGAGGAGAAAACACGCTTGGAGAACCGTATAAAAGTGTTGCAAGAAGAGCTAAGCGATGTGCGTCATAAAACTCTGGACAACTCGAAACTGCTTAACCTGCAAAAGGATGTTGATAGCTTGACAACCGAGCGTGATGCGTTAAAGGTGCAATGTGCCACACTGAACACTGAACGCAATAAAATCGAAAAGCAACTCAAAAGTGTTGAAACTGACTTGGCAGAGTTTAAGGAGAAACATCAGAAGGTCCAAAGTACACTTGAGCAGCAGGTGCAAGATAATCGTAATCTGCAAAATCGCTTTACAGCAGACAATGTGCGTCTAGAGCTGGAGCGCCATAAAATTCTGCTAAAGGATGCGCAGAGCGAGGTGGAACGCATTAAGAAACTGTATTCAGACATTGCGAATGAAAAGGAGTCCCTCAGCTATCAGCTTAATAAAATACGCGATATGGACAGCAGCAAGGAGATTCAGGAACTGCGAGATCAGCTTGCCAGTATTCAGCGCAATCTACAGTTAGCTGAAATGAAATCTAAGGAACTAGCCAAGTTACTGGAAACAGAAAAACTTTGCCATGAACGGGAACTACAAACTTTGCGTGAAAAGTTGCAGCGTGAGAAGCGCGCAGAGCTTGAAGCGGCCAAAGAGACTGCCAACAACTGCAGCAAATGCATAGATCATTTGGCAGAAATTACTAAAGGCGAGATACTAGTGCTCAAACTTAATAATCTCAACTCCATGCTGCGCAAGGAGACGGAGGAGCTGGCTGAGGAACTTAAACAATCCAAAGCCGTACAGGCTGAGTTTGAGGTTAAAAAGCAGCTTTGTATAGAACAGGCCAAGCAGATTTCAGAGCTCAAAGCTAAAACTGTGAAGTTTGAGGAAGACATAAAATCCCAGAACAGCCCCAAGCAGCCGCAGGAGGTTAGCTCCAGCGGTGAGCGGTCGCCTGCACTGCAGCCCGATGGTGGCGCTACACCATGCTCTTCGGAACAAAACGCAACACGCATCAAACGTATAGAGCAACGCGTGCGTGATGAAATGAGTACACTTTTTGCTGCCGAGCTTAAGCAATTTGCCATTCGTCTTCAGGAAACGGAGGCGAAAAGCAGGTGCCTCCAGCACGAATACCATCAAGTATGCAGCGAATTACAGCAACGGAATAATGAGGTCGACATACTTAAGCAAACCATTTTAGCGGAACGTGAGAAAATTGAGGAGATATTTAACACAAAGGACGAAAGTTATAGAGCAATTTTGGAGAAGCAAAAGAACATGTTTCAAAAGTGTCGCCATGAGCTCCAGGCAAAAAATCAACGTATATCTGAGTTATCGCAGGAACTGGAAGAACGCCGTACGGTTATTGAGTCGGAACGCCAATCCATGAAGGCAGTGATGGAGCAATGGGAGAAGCAACGCACCTCTGTTGAGCAGGTTGAAAAGGAATGGAGGGAAAAACTTGAGACGCTGCGTCGTACCCATGATGAGGCTATGCATGCTGCACATTTGCGCTATCAGTCGGCCAAGCGCACAGCACTCAACTATAAGCTTTATTCAGAGGACAAAGAGGCCCATATGAAACGCGAATACGAACGCATCAAGACCGACTATGAGTTATCACTGGCCAAGATTGAAATGACAATGAATCAGCGATTGGAGCTTAAAAGTCGTGAAGTAGCCGAATTGCATTCCGCTCAAACAGCACCTGACCGACCAACTTCAAAATCGAAACAGCACAATAAAGAGAACATTCCCCGCAATGCAAAATAGACCAAACTTGTAGATAATTTATTATATTGCTTAGTGTTTTTAAAAAGTACATAGTTAATTGTTTATATATTTATGTATTAGCACTGTTAAACCTACCTGTTTTAACTAATCACTTTTTGTATTACACTATCAATTGATTTTAAATTAAAATAGATATCAGCGTTGGACATAAATATGTCAAATAACTGGTTAGTAACTTAGTTCTATATTAATTTATAAATAAACAAAAGGGTTATTTCTCAACTTTATCCTTTGTATGTAGATTTTGGTATTCCAGCCAGCACTTTTCTAGCACCTCGAAAAATTTGTCTATCTCACAAGCTGTAACTCCCAAAGCTGCTGCCACAGTCAAGTAAGACATTTTGTAGTCATCAGAATGTGCACCATAATCTTCAAAGTATATTATTAAAATATTTAATATTTTTTTTTTATATTTTACAACTTTTCTAGGTACAGTACATAACTTACTTTGAAATTCATGACCATCGATACACTTATTGACTTTCACTGGCACAATACGCACTCCCGAGACTCCCCGTGTGTACAACATGGCGCCCAGTTCGGTGATCCCTTTTGTCCCAGGCTTCAAAGTGGTAAGTGTAAGTGCTAGTGAAATGTCATTAACTTTGGTAACCGGCACGAGTTCACCATGAGCGGATGCAAACGTTTGTAGTTGTTTCTGCAAATATTGAAAGTTTGATTTGCGCTGTTGCACTTGCTCTAAGAATCCATTGCGGCCGAAGGACAAAAGGGTCATAAATACATCCAATGTTTGGGAGGAAGAGGCGCGTCCTGCATAGCTACTGGCCACTACCTTGAGTAATTGCTCATCAAAACATGCTACAATTGCACCACCAACAGGTACCATAAGATTTTTATCAGTGCTCTGTACGAAATAGTCGACACGTCCCAAACGCTGTGCTTGCTCTAGCTGATGGGTTAGTTTTGTACTCTGTAAACCATATGCATTATTAACAAGATGCGGTATTCCAAAATGTGCAGCCAGCTGAGAGATGGCTACGATATCATCGCTGTTACGTGGCGCAAAGCAGCTGGTGGTTGTATATAGGCATACAATATGCTCTTTTCCCAACTCGGCTATGAGCTCTTCGAAAGCCTTGACGTCAGTTAGCAGAGATTGTTGTTCATTCAAAAGTTTTGCGTTTATGACTACAGGCTGTAAGCCAGCAGCGGTGATGGCTTTAAAACAAGACTTTTGGTCTATACGTGACCATAGCACATATTTTGCGTTTGGCCTGGTTTTACGCAGTGTTTGGAGGCACAATGAAATGGTCATGCCCGTGGCTTGTGGTACAAGAAAACAGCCTTGGCAGCTGCGAATTCCTACTGCTCTAATTAAATCTAATAACAAGGCATTTGTAAGATTTTGCAGCAAGGTGGAACCGGCAGCCTTTGGTTGTGGCTCCAGCAAATCGCCAGAACGTCCAATGCCATGTCCAAAGTTGTAATGGCGACGAGCAACAAGTTCTAGACGATGCTTATTACAAAATCTAGTAATGAACAAGTTTTATTAGCCATTACTTACTGCATGCGATGCGCGCTTCACGTTCACCTAGACCGATATTGTGCACGAAATTATTACTGTCCAGTGCAGCCAGTTGCCGTACCAATTCCTCAATATAAACATCCGGCCAGCCTTGTTCGGGCAATTTACGCTGTAGTTGGGCAAGATGTTGTTACATGTTTATATCCATTGAGTTAAACTTACTTTTTCCAAAAGTTCCTTGAATGCCCTTTGCTTAGTTTGCTGTGCCTCTAAGCCAAGTTTCAGATAGTTTCTTGGAACTAACTTGTCATTGATTCTTATGTCATTTAAACTCATCTTCTAAGAAATATAAATGCAATTGGTCAAAACCCTGCATGTTTACTTTAATTTTTAACATGCTGGCAACCTTGCATCAATAAAATTTAAAGTGTAGCGCAACGTGAGTTGCAGTGTTGTAAAGATAGACAATGGCTTACATTTAAACGCAGTAGCATTTTTTATGGCGTCGTTTGTGTCGGGTCTTGATTTTCAATGTTTTGTTTAGTTTCAAAGTAATTTATTATTCACTATTCGCGTTGCATTTATTTAAAAAGTATTTCTTAATTTAAATAATTGTTCAAAACAACACTCGCTTTGCAATATTTGATATGCTAGCTAATCCGCTGTGGTGATATTGCAATGTAGATGTAGTTGCAGTGGCTTAAAGTTAAACAACTGGCAACATTTTATCGAAGTGGCAATATTTTTACGGCGTCATTTTTAAACACTTTTGCACCAAGCTAGCTACAAATAGTGTAGTGACTACGCCTAATTTAAAATATTTTATTTTAATTTCAAAGTGATATCGTGTTCTTTATCCGCGTTACGTTATCGTATTTATTCTTTAATGTTATATACGTAAATACACAATATTTAACAATGTATGTTTATGCAAGTTCTACATTCAACAAACTTTGTCGAAACTACGTCTTAAATTAAATTATATTCATGGTCTTCATTTTACAGGCCGAACCCTTCCGAAGATTCTTTGATCGAGCTAGATGATATTTTACGTGATAGTGATGGTAATAAAAAAGCATTCAATGATTTTTTTCGGCGCAAGGCCGCACTATCACGGCCTCATAAGCAGAGCGTGTTCGCAGGATTTGACATGAACCTAGATATTGATGTGAAATTTGCCAAGCGGGATAAACCAAAACCTTCATCAGTTTTGCCCGTACCCACACAAGCAGATAGATCTCCGCTGGGCTATTTCAATCAGAATGCAAATTTGCCTGCTGTGCAACAATCGCCCACGAAAGCTGCATCTGAAAATGGATCAAAGTCTCCAGTATATGTGCCACCACCGCGACGCTCAATCAGCTTGTCTCCCAACCCCGGTCGTTCACCACTAACAAATGCGCACCGCAGTGGCCTTCCATCTCATCGCAGCTCCGATCGTTTGCGGCGTTCGGCCATACATAGGCAGAGCCATGGACGACGACAACTGCTTAAGCAATTCGATACACTTTGCAGTGTTGCTCGTAGCTCTTCAAGTCCTTGCAGTTTTGTAAGTCAAGACTTTAACTAAAAGTTGCATGCATTATAAAAATTTATTTACAGCAACCACCGGTGAGCAGTACTCCTGCCTCACAACCCCGCCAGGCGCAGGAAACGGTTGTGTCCTCTGAGGCGGCCAAAATGAATGACGCTGGAGACACTGCACAACTGCGCCAGTTCTTCGAAAATAGCTTTAAAAATAATGCGAATCTATTGGAAAACGGTGATGGCGACCGCTTATCAACTCGTCCCGTTTCATCCTTGGCACGGCGCTCAAACAGTCGACCTAATTCAGTTTCATCTCAGAACACACAATCCCGACCCGTGACACCAGTATCTCAGCGACTTGGTACACCTACAAGCTCTAATCGTCGGACCTACACTATCGAAAAGGGTCCCATGCCGGGTCAGCTAGTTCTGTCACCGCGCCAACCTGTAGTTCGTTTGCCCCGAATCAATTTACAAACACAGTCAAAGGAAATCTTGGCACCTAATACTCCTGTACGCGTTACTTCTTCACAAGCTGAATTATTTAACGAGTCGGAAATAATTGTGCCCGAAACACAGCCACAGGACAATGCAGCTCTAAGTCAAACAGAGCGCCTTATTCACAATTTATCATGCTCAACAAATCGGCCCATAATGGTCATACCCATATCATGCCAAGCTCCCGCAGCAGCAGTCTCTACGCCTGTAGAAGTAGAACAGAACGTTATGCAATGCACAAATAAAAGTATTCAAACCTCTAGTTCGCGCGTGGCGCCTATTAACATTGATATAATGACGGATGATGAAAGCAATGACAGTGATCCTGGCAAAGTTGTCAATAATGGCAGCGCTGCCCTGAATCTCGCACCTCCAGGTGGTAACACAACACGCCAACTTCAGCGCAATAAAACGATAGCACCTTATCATGAATCATCAATGCAAGTGCTAAATTTACACAAAGGTGTGAAAGAGGTACGGCAGCAAACACAACAAAAGGTGCCTCTGAATAAACCACCAAACATACCAATCAATGGTGAGCAGTTTGCTAGTGAATTGGCACGAATGAGCAACTATGAGATTTTGGATCTTCGCAAACGTAATTCTATGGGCTTGGTGCATCCAATAAACGGTCATATTACGCAATGTAATGAACTTAATATACAAAAGGAGGACCGGATTTCTCTAGAGAAAATCATTTATCAGGAAATAGTCAGACGCAATTTAAATGGGAATAGCGATGGTTTGCCCATTACAGCATCAGAAACAGCAGTATTCGCAGATGAAAATGTTGATTTTAATAGTCAGGATATCAGTTTAAAATCTCCGTCAACTAAGAGAGGCAGCAAAAGAGTAAGTTGCCTTTAAATATTTAGTTTAAAAATAATATAATAATAAATTTATATGCTCTTAAAGACAATAGAGCTGCCAAATGGCGCCTCGGCGAGCCCCATTACTACCAATAGTGAGGTGTCAAAGCGACCGTCGCGCTCTCGACAACGTAATTTGCCAATGGTAAGCTAACCTACCTTTATTAAATTTTCTAATTTGTCGCAAATTTAATTGGATGAAAGGGCACATATTCAAATTAACGTTTTTAATATGTTTATTGCTTATTCTACATATTGTCTTAGACGAAAGAACTCGAAAGCTACATAAGTCTGTCGCAAACAATAGAAGGTCGTCGCTACAATCGTGTCAACAATAAGCGTAGCTTATATACCAAGGGTGAATCGATGGCGGAAGATTCTGATTGCCCATCGACCGAAAAACGTGCTCTTTTAAATATAAAAAGGAGTAGTCGTTCGTCGTCCAGATTAGTAAGACGTAGCAGTCTTGGGGATATTGCGATTGTTCCACCGCCGCCACGATATTCACGTTCTATTCTCAATTCTCCATTTGGAAGTTCAGATAACGAAATGGATCAGTTAATTGTAAATCCACCGTCCGCATTTGCGGGGCGGTCGAATTATGTTAATGATGAAGAAAACACACAAACATTTGCTGCACAGTCCTTGCCAACTTGCAAGTCGAAAGAGTCTTCTGAGCGCATTACAGACAACGTAATCAAAAAGGCACCTGTACGGTCTTTAAGGTCCAGACAGCCTTCCAAGGACAGTTCACACGATGAAATGGGTGAACTTTTTATCGCTCCTGTACTATCTTCTAAGTCTGGACTCCAATCTATGCGAAGTACGGATGACGAAATGGAAGAGCCTTCAACTGCTCCTGTCCGATCTTCCAAATCTAAACATCATTCTTTGCGAATTACGGATGACAAAAGCGAAGAGCCTTCAAGTGCTCCAGTACAAACCTCTACGTCTAGACAGCATTCTATGCGAATAACGGATGATGAAGTTGAGGAGCCCTCAACAGCTCCTTTACGATCGTCCAGGTCCAGAAAAATTTCCATGCACACTACACATCACGAGATATACCAGCCTTCAAGCTCTCCTGAACGATCCTCCAAGTCTCGGCAGCATTCAATGCGAATAACGGATGATGAAGCGGATGAGCCCTCAACTGCTCCTGTTCGATCGTCCAGGTCCAGGAAAATTTCTGTGCACACTACACATCACGAGATAAACCAGCCTTCAAGTACTCCTGAACGATCCTCCAAGTCTCGGCAGCATTTAATGCGAATAACGGATGACGAAGCGGATGAGCCCTCAACTGCTCCTGTTCGATCGTCCAGGTCCAGGAAAATTTCTGTGCACACTACACATCACGAGATATACCAGCCTTCAAGTACTCCTGAACGATCCTCCAAGTCTCGGCAGCATTCAAAGCGAATAACGGATGACGAAGCGGATGAGCCCTCAACTGCTCCTGTTCGATCCTCCAGGTCCAGGAAAATTTCTGTGCACACTACACATCACGAGATATACCAGCCTTCAAGTACTCCTGAACGATCCTCCAAGTCTCCTCTTCAAGCCTCCATAGTGCCACCCGGCGAATTTGTTCAATATACGAATCTGGCTACCGAAGAAAATATGCCAACACCCCCACCACATTTCCGATCAACAACTAAGAAAAATTCAAATAAAAAACCTAAGTCCGCTGATGCAGATACAGAAAAGCCCAGCACTAGCAGACACGCAAAAAAGCAACCTGAGACTGAAATCGTTTTCAAAATGCCATCAGCTCCGGCACCGCGGCGCAAGGGAAGAGCAAAAAATGTGAATTTGGAATTAAGTCGACTAAAAAATTATTTAACCGACGACCCTGTTGTATTAGTCGATGATAATGCAGAGGGGAATGCATGTGAGTATCTTAATTTTATACTGAATTTTAAATAAATATTAAATATTATATTTGCGCCTACATACAGCAATTCGTAGATCGAAGCGAGGCCATATTCCTATTCAAAACACATGGGTACACACAGTTTCTGACCCGTATCAATTTCAATTTTTGGGCTGGAATGTAGGCAGCAACCGTATCAAGTCCAACCGGTCGCTAAAGTCACAGGAGAAACAAAAGCGGCAGCCGGAGGCAGATAGCTTAGCAGTACCTAGAACTCCTTTATGCAGCAGCACGCCGCTAAATGCAGGAATATCAGATATACCTGCTAATCACGTTTCTACTGCCGGCAAGCGCAAACGCAATCAGCAGGACACAGGGTACGACGCGGAGACAGAATCTAATGAGCTAGGGCAAACAAATTTACAAACTGGCAACTATCCATCAGGCATAGAGCCCTTATGTCAGCTGGATATATTAGAAGAAGAGATTGCACCACATGCAACGAGAAAGCAAACAAAACCAAAAAATAAGCCTAAAGCTGAAGTCAAAAAACGTGTACGTAAAAAAAACACAAGTCAACGAAGAGGTTAATCAAACTGATAAGCAAACGGCGGAGGAGCAGCTGGATTGTGCCCAACCGGAGGAAGAGCAATTGGAACTCCAGCAACAAGAGCAGCAGCAATTGGAGCAGCAGCAGGAGCAGTTGCAATTGGAGCAGCATCAACCGGAACAACTTCAAAGGGAACAGTTTCAATTAGAAACAATCCAAGAGCAAAATGAAAATTTTCAAGATGCAGCAGCACAACCACAAGTAAATTCAACAGCATCGACATCGTCAGCATTTGCTCAAAATTCTTCCACGCCCTTAATGGATTGGCTGCGTTGCGTCTCAGATACTCAACCTGGCAGTGAAGCAGTCAACGGTTCAACTGAATTTAGAAACATGCATGTGTGTAAGTTACCACAGTTCAATTTTAAATATATCGAAACTTTATCAATTGCTTTTGAATTTTTTAGCTTTGGCATCTAATTTGTATTTCTCCAATGCTGACGACAACGATTATGCTTTTTACAATACCGAACCCAGCGCCATTATGGGTTATATACGTTTAAAACCTTTACATAATCGGCGTGGGAAGCGTGTAAGGATGATGAATTTGGTAATTGTAGTTCATATATATCTGACTTTATTTTAGTACTCATAATCTTATTTTCTTTTCAACTTAAATTTTAGTATTATGTTGTACTACATGGAAAGGTTGAAGTATGTACTATGGGGCCCGACAGTAATGAGTGGGAGCGCACCATTTTAAATAATGGCGATTTGGTTAAAATTGATACTGGTGAGTACTAACTGAATGCCATAGACATTAGACAAATCCTAACTTATTAATGTAAACAAATTACAGGTGCACGCTATACTATAGAAAACTTAGTGGACGAGATGTGTGTGCTATTTTTTTTCCGTAAAGAGCCACCGCCGCAATCTGGCCAGTTATAGAAACTATATCTGCAATCAGACTATACTATACTTTTTCATCTATCATATAAAAATAAATATAAGTTTTTTGTTAAAAGCTTAAAAGAAATCCAATGTTATTTATTTATTTATATTTTCTACTTTACTAAAATTTGCTGCTCTTCTTTTTGCTTCAATAAAGTAACAATATGTAAAATTTATTTAAACCAAAAAAATGTAACTATGAAATGAATAACTTTCTATAAAAATCATATACATATGAAATGTATTTTTTCGTTTCTAATAGTAAATAAGTTTGTAATAAATGTTTGTTTATATTAAAATTTGCTGAAAAAATCCAATATTATTTAATTTATATTTTCTACTTTACTAAAATTTGCTGCTCTTTTTTTTGCATTAACAATGTAACAATATGCAATATTTATTTAAAACAAAAAATTGCAACTATGAAATGAATAACTTTCTATAAAAATCATATACATATGAAATTTATTTTTTCGTTTCTGATAATAAATAAGTTTGTAATAAATGTTTGTTGATTTTATTATATTAATTAACAATTAGTTATTTATTTATGAATGAGTCTTTCAAAAATATATTAATGACTTAAGATAGATTATGACAGATCTACAAAGGACAACCTAGTTAGTACATATTTAAACTATGTGACTATGTACTATGTAACCAGGCCGAGTTTTTTCTAAATAACAATGAAGAACGAATTTCTTTATGGATATTGAAATGTCTCATACCAGGGATTTCGGGACATATCCGTATGTTTTGCTCAAATGAAGTTTATTGAAATTATTTTGTTACAGTTTTTTTAACTATCTTTCATTACGTCTTTTCGATTGGTGCAGTGCATATCAGGACAAGACATACGCAGTTTGGTAAGCGATAAGACTGTTGTTATACATCTTGGACAAGAGCCAAACGAATGTATCTATTCTTGCTGGTAAGGGCCAGCAAAAATTGCCTTATAAATTTTCACTAAATTAAAACTTTCTGCTTGGTTTTGTTTAAAAATAGTTTATTTTAAGAGACATAGAAAACATACGAGCCAGAGAATTTCAAGAACTTTCATTCGAAATGTTTTCCAGCTTATCCAGCTAATCGAGCATAGAAATAGATATTGACTATTTACACCTGATATTGCATATACATATGTATGTAAGGAAAAGTTCTTTGCTTTTGGGCATACTAGGTACGATACTTAAATTAAACATGTGTGTTATGTATATATGTGTATGTGTATGTAAGTATATGTGTGTGTATGTGTATAAATGCTTTAACACTTATGAGCTAAACGTCATGAGTAGCTACTAATTACTAAAAACTACGAAAATTGTACAATGAATTTGCTTTAAATATTTTTTCGCGCGCTTTTCTTTTCAGTTAATGGCAAAATGTTGACGAAATGTTTGTATGTATTGGTATATGTGTGTGTGTGTATGTTTATGGGTATGTGTGTGTGCGTGAGGGGGTTAGAACTTTACATAGCTGCTCCATTGTAGTGCTGATACATTTCATCCCAGAAGCGTTGTCTTTCCGGTTCTGGATTTGTTTTCATATCTAGCGATGTGGATATATCCAAATAGTTAAGGCTGTTCATAACATTTGTGGCATCAATGGGCGTCCATTTGGTAGATAGCATTGGATCATCTACATTCGGTGTGGGTGTGCTTTAAAATAAATCGTATGTTAATATGCAACTATCATTGTTAATACCAAGCCTTATATCACTTACCCATATTTTGCAAAATTAGTCCACATGCGCACCATACGGTTCTTAACCAGCACCTCCATGGACTTGGGATCCAAGCTCAAATTAAAGAAACCAAACTTAAACAAGTAGCCCATTTCATCGCCGTGACAAACGCCTGGGCGTGGTATGCCCAACATACGCTTATATAGGCCCAAAGCTCCATCAAAAGAAAAGCGATACATATAGACGGGCGCATTGCCGAACTTGGCATGATTACGCGCCGTACGACGTATGCCTTGCAGAAACATTAAGTCCGTGAGCAGCTATGGTTAGACAAAAATAAGTCGTAAGATAAGCATTCATAGAGCAGAATCCTAGTACAAACCGCTATCATTTCATCGACAGACTCTAGGCCGACATGCTTGGATCCCAGGTAAAATGTGCGTATCTCACGCGTGACTCTGTCGTGCACATCCGTGACATTCAGATCGTGTGGTACTAAACGGCCAAAGTCATTTTCAATTATTTGTAGCAACTGAGGATTCTTGCGTAGTCCTGCAAATGGTAAAGTATTATTAATAAACTATTCCTAGTAGTTCTCAAAACAGCTACTCACTTCTTATGAACAACATGGCCTCATGCGTGTTGTAACCCGTCATGTAGGGCACATGGCTATTGAAATTATGCGCCTCATACATATCACTTGGATGCTCTGTGAGAAAAGGTGTTTCGTAATACTCATCCGCTTCTTGCGAGTCTTTATCCTTATTCCAATAACCCTCCACCACAGGCACAAAAGGCAAGCCTATGTTATTGCGTTGATCATCTGCAGTCAGCGTGGTGGGCGCTGCCTCCACCAGTTTCATGGCCGGCACGCGTCTTAAAAAGTCCAATAACTCTTCGGTGTTGTTTGCACCCACATAGCCCAAGTTGGCAGCCAGTCGAGCAGCACGCTCACTTGAACTGGCACCCATGGACCAGGGATTTAGCGCAGAGCCACTTTGTGAGATGGCACGATGAAACAAACCTTTGGCTTGTGGTGAGAGCAGCAACAGCTGCACTGAGGAGCCACCCGCGGATTCGCCAAAGATAGTCACCTGGTTTGGATCACCACCAAAGGCGGCAATATTATCACGCACCCACTTTAATGCGAGCACCTGATCTTTCAGGCCTTGATTGCCCGGCGCATCAGGACCGGCGCTTAAGAAACCCAAAGGTCCTAGTCTATAGTTAATCGTAACCAAGACAATATCTTCAGCCACCAAGTAATCAGGGCCATAGAGAAATGAGTTGCCTGAGCCAAATGAAAAGCCGCCACCATGTAACCAAAACATGACCGGCAGTTTGGGTTCGGGACTGTAAACAAGAAACAAATTTTAGTTGCAGCCTCAATAGAAATAAAACTCTTTAAGATTTACTCATCATCCTTGGGCATGCGCGTGGTAAACACATTTAGGAACAAACAGTCCTCATCGCCCTTAAACGTATCCAATATCATATTCTTGTGCGGACAGCTTTGACCCTCTCGTGAAGCATCACGCACGCCTGTCCACGCCTTCTCGGGGTCTGCGGAGCGGAATCTACGGAATAAAACAAATTTTTGTAAGACTTTTCATAAGAAATTGATTAAAATGTTTGATGCACTTACCTCTTGGCACCTATGGGTGCTGCTCCATAGCGTATACCCTTAAAGCTGTAGTAGCCACCGCGTTCACCGGAGCGATACTTTTGGTAACGTCCACGTATTTTGCCCATTGTTGTTGTCACCAGAATCTCGCGTTCTTTCTGTTGACAGACAGAAGGATAAAATTTAAAGAAATTCACTATTAAATGGCAAATTGAAAAGTTGATTTTCTAAGTTACTGTCAAAAAAATTCAAATGCGAGCTACTTTTGGCGATAACAGCTGCTATTGCGCTTGCACAATCTGCAAGAATTTAGCATTAATCTTGGTCAGACAGAAGTGTGCCATGGTGCAAATGTTGCGCAATTTCGCATGGTCATGCCAAAAGCCTGTTCTTGCTTTGTCGAGTGAGTTGGTTAATTGCATATTTTTGGCGCCCACTGTTTAATGGACTCGATTGCATCTATGTGTCAAGCTATGTTCTTCTATATTATTACAGTGAAACTCCAAAATAATGTTGAAGTGAAAAATATTAGGGTTTGTGAGAATTGTTAGAGCAGTGTGTGGCACTGGATATCCTGGGCGCCAATTTCTGCGTCATGTTATGAATTGCAATAAATCTGTATTCATTCTAAATAACTACGCTGCAGACTGATCAGTGCCCCATCAGACTTACTTGGATATATACTAGGTTCCAGAATTGTAATCATGTTCATACAGTTAGCTTAAAGTCAGTGGCAACTTTTCACTCGGAAACAACTAATGTTTTGCCCATCCACCAGGTGTTGGGCTATTTAAACTATGCTGTATTTGATCCAAGCAATTCTAACAGTCTAATACATACTTTTTTTTTCATCGAATTAAGATGTTTTAAGGTTTCGTAAATAAACAACCATTAGACATCGCAGGCGGTATGCCCAAAAAGTAGAAAGGGATTTATTTTTTAGAAAAAATTTTAGTTTAGATTTTTATAAAATAAGTAATAAAAAAAATTATATGTCTATTTTTACCTTACTATGTATGAAGGTTCCGGCGTAAATACCATAACTTCAATGTGAGTCTAAATACCAAGCCTAAAAATAGCTTGATTTTTGTGCAATTTATAGATGATCGGTCGATTTTTATCGATTTAAATGACTTTAATATAAATAGACCATACATTTTAAACTCATATCTCTTAAAGTGTGAAAAAAAAACTTAGGCTTTTCGAAGGGTCCAGGTGGATAAGATACTGGAAACTGCCTCCTCTAACCTTTAATCTTGAGAAACTATCATAAACTTAATTTAAGGTACAGGCAACCCTCCAACAACGCGGGATTCTATAACGCGTTTTCTCTACAACGCGGTTCCCAAAATTCGGAAATTTTCTTACAACGCTACTCCTACAACGCGATTTTTACGAACTGGGCAATTCTAATAATGAATTTTTTTTGCTGGTTTGCATGTTAAATTTGTATCCATTAATTTAAAAATACAAATTTTGGACCGATTTTAAAATCAAGAGAGCATAATTGATATTGCTGGATATTTACCTTAAAAGAGTCAACAATAAGAACTATTAAAAAAACGAAGGAGAAATTAGAAGTTCGGTAGCATCTGGATACTCTGCAGTTGCGAAAATGACTGCTCGTCCTAGACCAAAGATAATGCAGAAAATGGAACAATCGCTTACGGTGAGGATAGAAGATATGACGAAAAAGCGATGTACTTAAGCAGAAAGCACTAAAAATATTTATTTATTGAAAAAATAGGACAATCGTTAATCGATGAAGACAACTATCAATTTGTAGCTAGTAAATCTAGACTTTCCCATGTAGAAAATAAAAACTTTTCAATAAAAAGTATCGAAAAAGTTTTAAATATGGCAAAACAGTTGGAAGAATACATTTTTGAGAACGATCCTTTAAGGGATAGAGCAGAAATATTTAAACGAAATCTTCAAAACAGCCTAACTCCCTATCAAGAAATTTACAAAGATTTACGAAATGATAGCAAACAAACTTCATTACAAGATTTTTTCAAACCAATAATCGATAAAAGAATGGCCGAATCTGATAGTGGATCAAGCTCAGATTTTGAACTAGTACGAACAAAACTTAGTTATGGAAGTTATGGTTCTATTTTTGCTTTAATTTATTAATTTAAGTTATTTCAACTTGAATATGTTACGTAGAATTGAAATTATATTTTGTTTTTGTTTAAATAAGAGAAGTCTTATCAATCAAATTTTATTATTATCCAATTAATATTAAAAAAAATTTTAATTTGTAACCAAACTCTGATTTTTCTATGGAGTTCATACCCCCTACTACACGATTTCTTACAACGCGGCATTTTTTTGGGAACCTATTCCCCGCTTTGTAGGAAGGTTACCTGTATACTAATTTCATGCATATTTCAAATTATCTGTATCTAAGAGATATGTCTTGCCAAGAAAAGTTTATTTTAAAATTCAGCAAAGTCTTGGTAAATATTGGCAAGTGCTTTAAAAAAATACATAAAAATCATTAGAATTGAAGAGATGGCTTTAAAAAATTATTCGCCAAACTGATTTGTCATGTCTTGCTCTGACTCAAAAAATCCAAGAATTCTTCACTGTGAAGCTGCACTGTAACATTCATGTTTTAATTGGTTAAATAAACAATTTGTAGATAAACATCAACTAAAGTGCCAAGCTGCTGATCTTTCTTTGTTATTGACGTGTTTTGGCCAACACGTCTCTTCAATTTTCGCTTAGACTTGACCTCATCACCATAGCAGAGTTGAGGCAGCTGTGCCCCACTGTTTGTTCTGACCAAATCTAAACTTGCCACATGGCCAGCAGGTTCGTTGCAGTTGGTAGCCAAAGTTATAAGCAAGTTGCACGTTCAAGTTGAAATTGATTAAATCTATGGCTTTTAAAATGTGTTCTCTTTTTCGGTGCAAATTTGGCATTTGTGCGCCAAGGTCGCGTTTGCTGCATTTTAGCTTTTTTGACATGCTTAGTTGCACCTGCTGCCGGAGAGGGGCAGGCAATGTTGTTGTGGCATTAACTTTTACTTACACGCAGCGAGCGAACCACTTCTTGCACCACACGCATGGCACGCGATGGTAGCAGTTGCACCAGTGAATTTGGATGCGATGTCAGGGTCTTCCAGGCAGTTGTCTCCTGCAATAAAAGACATAAAATTAAATGAGACATTCGTACTGCATAAAGTGTTGCAAACTATAAAATATAAACAATTTAATTGAATTAAAAACAATTTGCAAGCATGCAAGCCACGCGCCTTGTGCAAACCTCAAGTTCACTGGGCCTCCCAGTTGCATTAATTGTGGCAATTTGTATTTTAGTGGGGACTACTACGACGAGTAAGCCACTCTGCTATGTGGGGCATAATAAAGCTGTTAACCACTGGTACTGGTACTGGTACTGTTACTACTATCCATAGTACTTTAACCTTCAGTATGCCCGGCCAGTAAATTTTGTTTAATTGAAATGCCATTTGCATAACTTAAATGTCCAAAAAGCGTCTACAATAATAGTTACAATAAAAACAACAACATCTGCAAGAGCTTTAACCGAGGCAATTAAGTGGCAGCTATTATGCCAAGAGTCACGTGTGGCATTGTTGTAGTTGTAGTTGTATTTTTTGCCGTTGCTGTCTGTCAGCTGTCGCATTAGACGCCGCCTAAAGCCAGCTGTGTAATGTATCTTGTAGATACTTTTGTATCTAGTGTGAATCATGACACAGTTAGCTGATATATTTGCCCATTTTTATGGCTATGTTGTAGGTATTGTTGTTGTTGTTGATGATGTTGTTTCTGCTTTTGCACCAAATATTCAACCAGTTTCAAGTTCACATTTGATGCTAATATCTTTTTATACCCTAACACCCAAAGCTAAGCGGTACATTAAGTTAGTGCTTAAAGGAAAACATTTGTAACACTGAACACCTAGAGAATGACGGAAAGGGAACTAATTATTTTTGGTAAAATTTTTTTTTTATTATTAAATATTCAGTTAAATATTCTTAAATATTGGTAATTCCTACATACATATATATAAAAATGGCGGACGTAAAGTCGGGCGCGGACGACTTTAGGATACCCTGTACCACTAGCTTGTAATAAAGTCCGATCTCTTCACAAAAAACCAAAAACAGAAGAATTTTTAAGCAAACATTTTTTTTTGACCGATCATTCCTATGGGAGCTGTATGATATAGTCAACCGATTTCAATAAAATTTGACACAGTTCTTAAATACCTTAAAAAGATATGAATGCCAAATTTATTTCAAATATCTTTACAAACAAACAAAACACATCGAATTTTGTATAAAAAACGTGTTTTTGGACCGATTGGTCCTATGGGAGCTATATGATCTAGTCAAACCATTTGGATTAAATTTAGTACAGTGCTTAGGAACTATAAAATACTTACGAATGTCAAATTTGGTCCCAATATCTAAACAAACAAACGAAACACAACAAATTTTGTTAAAAAATCGATTTTTGGAAGATCGGACCTATGGGAGCTATATGATATAGTCAACCGATTTTGTTCAAATTTGGCACATTGCTTAAGTGGTCTAAAAAATTTCCAAACGCCAAATCTGGTTACGATATCTTTATTAAAAAACGAAATATAGCGAATTTTTCTTTAAAAAAGTTATTTTGGCCGATCGGTCCTATGGGAGCTATATGATATAGTCAACCGATTTGATGAAATTTGGTACAGTGATTGGAAACTATAAAAAACTTTCGAATACCAAATTTGGTTACGATATCTTCATATACAAACGAATTATTCATCTAAAACTTTTTTTTTGTCGAGGTCGTCTCAAACACCCCTATGGGAGCTACATAATTTAACCCCGATATCAAAAAAATAAAATAAACTTGTCTCCTATGGAATAATATGGGATCTAATGTGAAAGTTTGGTTACTCTAGCTCTCACCATCTCTGAGATCTACGGGAAAAAAAAACTTTGAAATAAATATTTTTCAAAGCTGCAGGATTTCTTGAAAATATGTGATCGCCCCTTAAAAGTTATGTCAAATGTTGATTCTTTAGGGAATTTGTGACCCAGGAGCGGCTTAAAAGGCTGGCCTAGATGACCAGCATGACTAACGAGTTCTGTCTGTGTGTTTGACGCGCTCGTTTTTATGGTTCATATGTAGAAGCTACAAAAAAATGATCAGGTATTGATATTTAAAAGAAAATATCTTGTATCTCAAAATTTGCACAAATTTTGCCAGAAATGTACTACAAACAAAATCGGGTTGATTTTTTTAGGGTCAAAAGCAGCGCTATAAATAATGTTCGCAGCGGCTATAAATATTTATCCAATTTAAAAAGACTGCATACAAAGATTAACATGCCCTTTTTAGATTTCATACATTCTTGACAGAACTTGAGAAATGGTAAAACAAAAAATCGGACTAAAGCCCTAGTAATTAAAATGCCTTGCATTTGGTATAGTAAAGGGTATTGCATAGTCGGAATGGCGCATTCGTAGCCGGCCCACTTGTTAATTACTTATTTCTTGTTTTTATTTACACTGGGCCACGCACACATTCACACACTGTCTGCCTTTTGCATCTATTTATGCTAATGTGGGTGTAACTGCCTTATAACCGTTTCAATATGGCTTTATATATAACGCTATGAATAAATTGGAAAGATTGCATGTTTGACTGTGGATTTAAAATATAATTATAATATTTATAAATAACGGTTTCGATTTTATGTATTTTCTAATGGGAAACAAATTAAATTGCATAGATTGGTGTCTTAGGTTAAGGCGATTGTCGTGTGGCTTAAGAAGTGGGTCATTGTTCAACAAAATATATAAAAAATTCATAATAAAAGCCAATTACTCTACAAAAATATTTGGATTGTAAAAAACTTGTTGGATTTTATTATGTGGGTGAGTTTTTTATTGACCAGATATAATGTATCTATAATTGGATTTTTTTTTTGTTAGTATTGAAAACGGAATGCTAGAATTTGGCTAATTAAAGGATGTCCCTGGGTTTCTAATTAAGTTTTTAAATTATTTAAATTAATAAGCATAAAACACAATATTTGTTAAATTATGCTGCTAGAAACTAATAGTTTTGTAATTTATATGAATAACAGAATAATTTAAATAATAACAAAATTAAACGATTGATGTTGTTTTTGAACTAATTTGAGGTCGCTGTTTGTTAAAACTGGTTGAATCTCAGCTGTATTAAATTCAATTTTGGTAATATTATGAAAAAAATGCATTTGACCGCGAGGCTGGTTTTGTCAGGTCAAAAAAATTAACAACTTGGCTGCAAGCCACGAAATATCGATAGTGGGAATGGGTACCAGCTATGCAACTTATTCTAAAAACTTAATCTGTTAGTAGCTATTATAGCATTTTACATCTAGATATTTACAAGGCTGATCAATCAGAAGGACAGACGGATTTTGAATGATTGATAGTGAAGGACAATGCGCATCTTTTGGTATAATTTGATATAGCTAGTATTAATAATCTCCGCTGTATGTTTATTGAGATAGATGTTGACCCTTGCTGTACAAGAAATCTCTAGTCTGGTACAAGCTCAGTGGCAAGGGCCCATTAACAGCTGACATAATGACATAATATAGCTAGCTCCTATATTAACACATTTTTATATAGTGGAATTCCGTTATGGCTCGAAAATTAGACAATATAGAGAATATTTTTGCCGTTTTCAAATGATCTTGATGCTTGTACGAAAAATAAAAAGTGTATGCTAAGAGGTCTTAATCAAAAATTTTCTCAAGGGGAAGGGGATAAGACATCATCATGATTCCACAAAATTCAGCTGAGCGCGAGGAACGCGAATATTTTGTTAGTATTCCCAATCAGTATCAAAATCTATGCTGTTTAGAAACATGAATTTATTGGTTGGCACCTACGGCTCTTTTTGTTTACAGATGTTCATGTGTCTCGATGGTAGAGAAGTTGCATTTATTTATTGAGATTAACACAGCTTTTTTCAGTTACAATCTTTAGAGCATATGGGTATCCAGATGTGGTTCATAACGTTGTACATATTCAATCAAAGAACAAATCGTTTATAAGCTGTAATCAAGATTTGACTTCTTATGTTTATCAAAACGAATACAAAGCTTTTTATAGGTCACGACCCTCTTAATCTCTTAACTCCTGCGTTTGAATACCCAAATAAAATTAATAACAAAGTTTATTCAAATATATGTATTTCTACCTCGTAATTCCGATAGACTTTGGCTCATAAAATTGACTTCCTTAAATATACACAATTTTTCGTGTTGATTTGTTTTTGCATAAGCTCTAGCTCGGATTTATTGATTCTCGCAATCTATTTATTTTAGTTAAGTAATTGATATTGGATTTGAACATCATTTGCAAATAGTTCCGTATTTCATATGTAGGTACAAAGGGTACGGACAGAAGGAGACACACCAAAATGCTCATTATAACCTCGGGTAGAGATTGAGCCATCTACGTCTGTCCGTCTGCCCGTCCATCTATCTGAACACATAGAACGCGGAGTCTATAAGAGCTAAAGACACGAAACTTTACCAGCTGTGGCGCATATTTCCTGATTAGATGAAATTTGTAAAATCGTTTCGATATCTTGCCATAACTTTGCGAAAAAATTCGTAATTGATCTCTTGAACCCTTAAATTAAAGGGTAAGAGTTGTACTAAATGATGTAACTGGAGAGAAAGACCGCAAAAATTTTTTGCGCCCTGTACATAACCTCAAAAGTAGGAAAAAACGCCGTTTTTGGAGTACATAACCTCAAATATCTCAAAATCCTGACGTGATGGGCCAGTTCTGACGCCGGATTCATATAGCTCTAATAAACAAATCCAAATTCAAACTTTATCAATGCGGCCGCCCAAGTAAAAAAAAAAAATACAGTGTATTACACTATCGGACATCGCCTCGCCTGTATCAAATTTTTTGAAACTATAAACTTTTTTAAAAGATCATTGCATCAAACAAATTTCTTTAAAAAACTTTAATTAAATTTTCTTTTAAAAAAAGCTTAAATTATTTTAAAAGAAAAATTATCGCATCTTCCATATGTGCAGTTCGGACCATCCTTTAATAGAAGGAATTAAGAAACTTTTTTAAAAAGATGCAACGACAATAATTTTGACCCACCACTTCAATTCGACACTTCTGCTTCTCCAAATTTCTAAGTTTCGGTTATAGTTACTAAAATATAATGTTGCTTAACTCATTTTCTTCCTCTGTCAGTTAAAAAAATTCGTATGTGCTGTTATGTGGGTTACGTCAAAACTTTTTGGTTTCAGTTTTAAAGGTATACATTAAGGCTACTTTCTTCCTCTTATTTTTCTTTTTGTTTCTGACTTTAAAATAGGTTTTATTCCTTCTTAAATGCTTCATCATTTGCACAAACTTGATAAACGTCATAGAGAGTATAAAAATAGGTATTGATTTGCGATCCCGAAATCTGCGTACGGAAAGTTGCACTATCAAAATAGATTTTTAAGGTGGGTTTGAGCACATCTTTAAGATGGGCAGCCAATGAGTTAATAATTTGGTAATTTGACTATTTCTTTGATACTATCCATCTTTACTTATTTTGTAGCTCATTATTTTGTAATGTGATTAAATGATAATTAAATTTCTACCGCATAAGCAGCATTTTACATTTTTTAAACAATATCCTGCACTTAGTAGCATCACAATAATCCAATAATATGCATTACGTAAATAAAATCGATGAAAACAAAACTTGGGCACTTTCACGTAACGCTCCAAATCCAAAAACAAAAAAAATTAATGCGAAAAATAATGCAGTAAATACAAAATTGTTGGGGTAAGGGGAAAATATTCGTTGCTGCGGACGATTTATTCCATTATAAGACAAACAAAGGTAGAAAGCAAACTATAGAAATGAACAGCAACAACAATAACAACAACAAACAAAAATATTACATAAATATGATTATGCTGGACAAATGGACAACAAAAAGCAACTAACCTCAGTATTCGGCATTAAGGTCGTTGCCGTTGTAGTAGAATATAAATTTGAAACACTGTGCATGTCCAAAAGCCCGGAAGAGATTTCTGTTGTCAATGGACTCTCCGTCGTTGTTGTTGTTGTTGCAGTGTCGATTAAAAATTGCGCTTTATCGAGCATATCTACGCCCCCAACAACCGGTAGCAAAATTTCATCGCTCTCAGCAGCAAACTTTCGCTCAGCTTTAATATCATTTTCCAGGCCGCTGGGACGCTGCACAACAATTGCAAAGATAATTAGAGCAATGGCCAGCAGAAGGCCTGCTATGGAGACCACATAGGCCAGATAATGACGACAAAACATGATCAAAATCGGTGGGGAGTATTGCCTGGGAATTGCTCGGCGGGCTGAGTTCAATGCGGGCTGTCGTTGTTCGTTTTCGTTTCTCGTTTCGCGTTTCTTGTTTGTTTATTTGTTTTTATTTATTTTTTTTATTTATGCAACAAACTAGATGACAATTGCAACTTGTTGCTACGTTGCATGCCTTGTCAGGTTAAAACAATAAACTTTGATTTATTGAACCTTTTTTCTTTCTATTGACACACTGCACTAGAGACACACTCAACTTTGTTTTTTGAACCGAGCACACACACTTTGTGTTGAACTGTATCCAGCAGATACTTTTGTATCTGCGCTGTGTGCAGTGAGCTGCACTCGCGGCCAATGCTGAAAACCTTTTGAGCTCTGGCCAAAACTGGCGCTTCAAATTTAATTCAAGTTTGTTTTGTTGTTTTTTTTTTTTTTTAGCTGCAGTTTAGTTGTGAAAACATTGTTTTGGTTTTATTTTTAGTGCTTGTAATAATTATTTTTAAAGTTATGTAAAACACGCAATAGTTAGCTGCAGACGTTGGCATTGTTTTTGTTGTTACTCCTAAAAAAATAAAATAACGTTGTTAACGTATTTTACTGCTGCTTAACTGTTGTCGTTATTACTGCCGTTGTTGTCGCACGGATTGATAAACGCCTTCAAATTAAACAACTGGGCAGGTTACTGTTTGGACAATGCCTACTGTAATATGCACTTACTCATCTAATAATTTTCATAAAATTTTTAGCGCTTTTAAATATAATGCGGAAATGAAAATTAAAGGTGACGGAACACCTAAACATCTAAACGAAAAGCAAAAAGTTCCATAGAAATCTGAATTTTTAAAAATACACATTCGGTGATCTCAGGAATTGAAGTCCTTCATTATAAAGAATTTTCACTAGTGGCCTTTCTAGACATTGAAGGTGCCATTAATAAAGTCACATCCAACACCATCATAGACGCACTGAAGGAAATCAGGGTGGATTTACGGCTAGTCAGCCTCATTGCTCTAATGCAGACTCATCCAAGCCTCCTTGGCGCTTCCAGTACCGTAAGATACGCAAATCCTGTCCCCCTTCCTTGGAACGTCGCCACATTGGACTTCTGCGTACCCTGGAGGAGGTGGATGCAAAATTTCCTTCCTGGGTAAATACCCTAACCTTCTGTGAGCGTATGACCGCGTACGCTCTTAGAATGGGCCACGGCCAGCGGATTGGGGTAAATTCAAATAAGACAAAGCCTTTACTCTTCACCAGGAAGCATAAACTTCCTTCTCTTATAAATCCCAAGCTTAATGGTACGACCTTACTATTAGCGAAGCAGCCAGATACCTCGGGTAGGTCCTAAACAGCAAACTGGACTGAAACCTGAATACAGAAGATTATAGATCGCTTATTATTTGTATCTACTCGGGCAGCCAAGCGATTATTAAGTGCCTAGTTTCGATGACAGACAGTGAATAATTGCCGTTTGTTTTTCACCTCATATGGGTCCCAGGACCTAGGGACTTCAAGGCCAGTGTGGATGAACTGGTTAGACAGGGAACTACCAGCATCCTCCTTCAAGACAAAGAGGGCCTGGGTATACCCATGGTCATCTGTAAACTGAGAATACGAAACTTTTTCGCTCTCTGTACAAATAAAACGTGAAAACGGACATCTAACACGCGTAAGATCTCGCGGCAAACTTGGCCGACATACCGCAGTAAAAGAACCCAAGAACTTTGCTGTCTGAATAGAGCTCAGTGATCAAATATAATCGTGACTACTGTAGAAGCTGAGGCGATGAGAAGGAGCTGGAGCTGGTGGAACACTTTTTCTGTCATTGCCCTGGGCTGGGTAGTAATAGATTTAAGTTCCTAAAGTCACACTTTCATGACGATTTATCTCAGTTCTCTGAACAGAGTCAAAAATGCCTTTTAAGGTTTATTCAGACTGCCGGATGGCTTCCTCATCTCTCATAGGGAACCTCTCAAGTGGGGAAGAGTGGTGAAATAGCTTACTGTAGCCGAATCGCAATGGGCGATTCCTTGGTCTAAGTGAGTTGGGACGTCAGTGCCAACTGCCGCCCTAACCTAAAGCTTTTAAACGTAGCAACAACTGAGATTAGAAAAACACTACAATAGTGCTTTGAGCTAATTTTCTGCTCAAAACTTTACATATACGGTTTGGATCCAAAGCATACCTGTTGTCCAAACTTATCACAATTACTCTAACACAGATTGGGTTGAACTTTTCCATTACCAAACGCCTCCACCGAACAACTTTCCTCAGCACTTCTTCTATGATTCTTCCCCATTCTCCACATCTACTCTCCATCTCACTCTAGGTTGACCTTTTCTCCTGCCACCTTGTGGCAGTTTTTGTTTTTCTCATACGAAGAACATGGCATTCCATATAGTGTTTGCACCATTAATTAGAGTGTCTGGCTCATCAATATAGCGGATACGATTCGATATAGGTATGTATACATATGTATCCCGGACAATATTTACTTTATTAAATCTTAGGCCTAAAATAGTAATGATGACATAGATCACAAACGATCCAACCACAAACCCTGTAAAGCTGCTCCCGGAGCTATAAGATCTAGAGTAATAGAAAGTGTCACCAAAATATCTTAGTTGTCTAAAGATCAATCTATGGTTATACACCTTGTTGCTATTTAAAGGGGTTACAACAAAGCTAAGTAGTCTTTCCAGTATCCTGTGCATGCACTAATAGGTCTTAGCACCTCCACAGAGAAAAAAAAATTGTTGGTAAGGAATAGTGGAAGAAGTAAAAAGGTATTTTATAAAAAGACATGGAAACGGGGTTTGCTTTGTAGATAGATTAGAAAGAAAGAAAACTTAACGAAATATTTTGTTTACATAAACTCAAAAAACCCTTTGATCTTAACGTATATATAATACAAATGTGGTATAGTCGAGGCGGTGCTCGACAGTGGATTAACCTGTACCTTTTCTGTCGAACATTTTTATTCTGCATATTCCTACTAAGAATTTTTTAATTGGAATTATTTTTTTTTGTGAAATTCGATATTTATACCTATAAATTCCGTAAATTACCGATTAACCGATTGTGATGAAACTAAGTAGTAGTAGTAGTAAGTTTCAAATTGATATGTTGAGGGGTGTGGGAGAAAACACGGTAAATCGATGACGGGGGTGGGGCGTCAGCATCGATTAAATTTGGATGTGGATTTGTTCATTAGAGCCCCATGAATCATCTTACCAAAAATTTTGATATGAGGTCACTTGTAACCATAATTAGGTAGAGTAAATATTGATGCAGTTTGTATATTTTTGACTATAGCTTTAGCTGTGACTGTCCAATTTTGTTCATTTTTTCATTTCAGATGAAAATATTAATAAGTGTTGCCAAAAACCACGAAAAGCTACTGCGTGGGATCGGGGAAAGATATTAACATGATTCAACAAACTTCATCTTCTGAGGAAATATGCGCACCAGCTGGTAAAGATTGATGTTTCTAGCTCTTCTACTCTCCGAGATTTAGGCTATCGCTCAATCGCTACCCGAAGTTATGATAAGCATTTTGGTATAAAGGATTTGGGGTCTGCCGCGCCTCCTTCTGTCCGTTACATACATTGCACAAATTTAGTATACCCTTTGTACTTCTAAGTAAAGGGTATACAAAAGTAAGCTAGTTATCTTTCAATGTTATCAGTCAACGGAAATGTTTTAATTAAAAACTATTTATTTTGCGTTACGTGCAAATTCAAATTTCGTTAATAATCTTGTTAAGAATTTCCATGTAGTATTATAAATTTAGTACCCTTTTAAAAAATCTATATGGTGTTTATTCATAAAAAATTAAAATGTTATTTTTTGTATTATTGCGAGCGTATTTCTGAATAAATGCGATAGTTAAATCATTAGATGACAACAAAAATCTGCGATATCAAAAACATACAATTACAAATGCTAGTTTCATCTTTATCGAGCTAAATCTTTTTTATAAAAACACAATTTTACAATAATAAAATTAAATTAAACTAAATCAAATTAAATTAAATTAGGATAAGATCATAATCTGAATAGATTCAAGAAAATCTACCACCTGGGCAAGAATTCTCTTAGTATACTACTGGGATAGTAATAAAATTATCAAAATCAGTTCAACCAGAGATATGTGCTTTTAAGTAGTGACATTTTGTGTTTAAATTTCAAAAAATGGGGTTTTATCTCAAAGTCCGTTCCATGAAAAAATTTTCTGACTTTATTTTTGAATTTGGTGTGCCATTTTACTACGGAAACAGTAAAAAATGTTGAGGATACATTTTGCAGCAAACTAGTGTCATCCTAGTCAAATAAAGATTTAAAGCCAAAAATTTAATCAAACATTTTTTGTACGGAACGGATTTTGAGATATTGCGATACAACTTTTTATTCAAAAAAAAAAGTCCTTAATTTGTTTCGCAAATATCTACAGTTAAAGTAAGTAAATCGATTTCAAATCTTTTAATTTCAAAAAGTAAAATTTTGTATAAAACCTAATTAAATTTGTTTAGTTTTATGAGATCTTTGACTCCAAGAACATAGCATTGTGCGCATTCCTGGAGGTCGAGGGAGCTTTCGACAATACTGACTTTGTTTCTATCTCTAGAGCCCGTAAGAACATAGAATCACATGTAACCGCAAGGATTGAATCCATGCTCCGACAGAGGGACATAACTTCATATCTAGATGGTACAACAGTCAGCATAATAGCTGTAAAGGGTTATCCACAAGGAGGTGTGTTATCTCCCCTTCTATGGTCTCTCGTAATCGACGAACTTTTAACTAAGCTGAAAATGCTTGGTTATAAAGTCATTGGGTACGCAGACGACCTGGCTATCATAGTGACGGGTAAGTACGAAAGCACCATCAGAGAGATGATGAATAATGCTCTTCAAATTACCCTAAACTGGTGTCTAAGTGAAGGCTTAGCAACAACCCTCCGGTGGCAACAATGGCTCACGGATGGGGCCAAAACTGAGCAGAGTGTGGAATCGATGGACCCAATACCAGAATCTGTACCACAATGGGCATCTGGCCCAGCGTCTTTCAAGCGAAGATTCATACCATAGAGATCTGCGTCCTTAGTGTTCTTCTCAAGGGTACTAGGGGAGCAAACATATGAATTTTTTCAGATAGTCAAGCATCTCCTCCAGGATGGTTAAAGAATACCATAACTACCTCCAAATCCTGTCCGCCCGAAACAAAGTCGTGCTATGTTGGGTACCTGGACACTCAGGAGTGGATGGTAACACGATCGTTGACTATCTAGCACGACAGGATGCCTCCATTCTGACTACATCTCCTGCGCCCTTTTGTGGTATTATTATTATTGGTCTACAATCAAAACACATGGGCTACAGGAGAACATAGGAGATATTGGTTCTCTTTACCGGGGCTTCGTCAAGCAAAAGTACTTGTTAAGCCTCTGGATACGATCAAGACAAAAGGTCTTGGCAGAGAGGACTTAAAACTCCTGGTAGCATACCTATCTGGTCACAACACTGTTAGATACCATCTAGGGAAAATTGGCCTATCGCGGACTCTTCAGAGTGCAGGCTCTGTCAAGAACATGATGAAACCACCATACATATTCTCTGTGACTGCCTTTCACATGGGAAAGCAACGGTTTAGTCCCTTCCATCTCAGGTCAGTACCAACAAAAGACCTACTGCTATTCATGCGGAAAGCGGAAAGTCTTTGCTTTAACTAAGGGTATGGTACAAAAGACCTTTGGCCGCAGTGCACCCACCTATCTGTGAAGAACCCTTTTTCGGAAAAAAAAAATTGTTAATTACATTTGACCCACAAAATTCGGTCTTATTTTGATAAATCGTTAATAAACACTTGATTGAATCTTACTATAGGGGTCCTACTATAATATCAATCGTAAAGAAACACTTCATCAACCTTACATACCATATAATAAAAAATTTCTAAAAGCTTTAAGCAAACATAAACAAATTCACAAAATCTTTACGGAAGCGTGAACCGAAACTTAGTTAGAAGCTAAAAATTTTATGACTTAACTGAAAGTCGTTACAAATGGCCTAACTTGTATCGTTAAATGAACTCGAAACATAAAAAGAATAACAGTTAAAACTAATATTCACAGAACAACTTTGAGCTGAAACGAATTTAAATTGTTAGAGCGCACATAAACTATTATAGAAGTTTACAACTGTTTTGAAATAAAATTGAAACAAATGAATTTTTCAAGGTATAGAGCATTATTATTATTTTTTTTAACTTTTCTAGGTTAAAATTAAGCAATATTGGCTTTATGGCATATTATATTGTATTTACATGCACGATTCATTAACATTGACGAGCTTGCTGAATAAAAACAAAAATTTTAGTACTCTATGATATATGAGATAATATTCTCGCGCCCCACTCACATACTATGCTAAATGCATGTATAAACAATAGAGTGGAAATCTAAAACCGAGATTTATCATTAGCTACTTTGAAACAATAAGCTCATTAGAAGCCAATTTTTTGTTTGTTTTGGCTAAAACGTAGTGACACCTAAAATTGATAAGTCTATATGTCAAATTCATTGAGGCCATAAAATTCATTAACAGACCCATGTAAATGCAACTAGCACTTAATTTACGTACACTTTATATCTACGTAGTATATATATACTATATACTACAAAGTTATATTTACCAGATTGTCACTTTTGGCGGCAACAACAACAAAGACAACTACTCAAACGCCTATGTTTTAAAGCTAAGACAATAGCCTGACGTTCATTTTGGATCAAGTGTGGAATTACTTATAAGAAACAACAACTACAACTTATCGTAATACATATATATATTTTATGTATATATACATATACCTACAATACATACATATGTACACTTTGCATATTCGACACGATGTCAAAGTCATACGCCCATTTGGCTTTGATTGAAACTCAAATATGAAATTCAGCAAAAATGCTGGCAGAAAGTTTAAACGGAATATTCCGAAGTTGATAGACTCTATAAGTATTATTAACTTTAAATATAAAACAATAAAAAATTTTAGATACATTTGACAGTAAACGTTCGGGATTTAGTTGTGGTATGTAGCGCACAAGCTTTGACCTCTGACAGTTGTAGAACTTTTTTTTTTTTTTTTTTTATGTTTTATTTTGGCAATAATTCAAAAATTCATTTATTTTTATGTATTGCATATTTCTATTTAGATTCGCCAATCACAATACACAGAGTGTAGGAGACATCGTTGGACATGCCGTTAAATTAATTTTAAATTAAGTTTTTGCTGGAACGTCTTTTAAGCCTTTTTATTGGGTTTGCGTGAATTAAATTTCTTGCCAGTCTGTTTTTATGTTGAGCTAATCTTTCATTGTAACGGCTTACATGTTTATTAATCTGCATCTCCACTGTGTCCAGATTTAGATCATGGTGCAAGGTCCAATTCCTTACGTACCAATCGCAACCAGTAATAAGGCGCATTGCCTTATTTTGGAACGTTTGTATACGTAAGCGATTCGAGCGAGCCGCTATACCCCAAATCTGGATAGCGTATCTCCAAGTGGGTGCCACAATTGCGTTGTAAAGTGCTCTTTTGCATCGTAGCGGAAGAGGACTTTTTGTGTTCAGAAGCCAATTCATTTTACTCATTTTAAAGCGGCAACTTTTAATCGTTTGGTTTATATGTGATCTAAATGTTAGTCGCTTGTCGAGAATCACTCCAAGATATTTCGCTTCACTTTGAATGATAAGGGGCTCGTTATCTAGCCATATAGCGGGTGGAGTCTTCCTCTTTAATGTGTATAAAACCGACTGACATTTGCTCGGATTTAAGGTAATATTCCACCTGCGAGTCCAGTTCTCAAGCAGGTGGATATACTCTTGTATCCCGTCAGCTACTTCATACTCACAGGATGATGAGTAAAATATTGCCAGGTCATCAGCGTATGAGGCGATTAGCATTTTGTCCTTCACAACAGCCTGCAGTAACTCCGTAGGAGTAGGGATGTCAGAAGTGTACAAATTATAAAGAAGCGGCGCAAGTACACTTCCTTGAGGTACTCCAGCTCTCATCATCCTGGCAGTGGAAAGCGTGTTTTTGATGCTGACTTGAAATCTTCTGTCCTCAAGGTAAGATCGCAAAATTCCAAAATACGAAGCAGGCAGTAACATCTTAATTTTAGCTAGCAGACCGATCAGCCAAACTCTATCGAATGCCTGTTTGACGTCGAAAAATATCCCATAACAGTATTCATTGTCGTCGAAAGCTTTTAGAATATGGTTAGCCACTCTATTTACCTGCTCGACGGTGCCGTGTCCTTCCCTAAATCCAAATTGATGGTCAGGTAAATAATTGTTATGTTCATTGATCCTTTTAGCCATCAACGTCTCCCAAACTTTGGCAAGAGTGGGGAGGAGGCTTATTGGACGGTAGGATTCTGGGTCCGACTCATCTTTTCCAGGTTTCCTGATCATAGTAATGAGAGCTACTTTCCATTGGGCAGGGAAGTGTTGTGTTCTTATTATGGCATTAAAAATCAGCGTAATAAAAAGAAGAGCTTTCCTTGGTAAGGCTCGTAGGGTAGCATGACATATTCTGTCATGTCCTGGGGCCTTTGACTTAGGAAGCTTTGTTATATTTTCTTCTATCTCATCTAATCTGATGGGCCTTATAGGCAAAGTCATTTGGAGTGGTGTGTCAATGATGCTGAGAGTTTTGACTACTTCTTCATCCGTGGCCAGTTTAAAAGGCGTAAATCGCTCTTCGAGGTGCTTAGCAAATGTATCTGCTTGTTCCTCTGAATTTGAGCAGTAACTACCATCATGACGCCTTAGCGGAACTAATCGATAGGGTTGTCTCTTTATGTTTCTGGTCGCTTTCCATAGGTTATATCCAGAATCAAGCTTATAGTCCAGAGCCTCTATTCTTCTGTCGAATGATTTCTGTCTGAATGTCTGAAGTGCCACTTTCAGTTCCCTTTCAGCCTTTTTCCAGACAGCCTTGTCTGCAGGATGAAGGGTGGTCTGAAATTTCCTTCGGAGTCGTCGCTTTTTAGAGAGAAGTCGAGTTAGCTCAGGAGTTAATTAATGTTATAATATTTTTTTTTTGCTTAAACTTTGACGTTATGTTTTTAAAAATTTAATTAGGAATTGAAACAAAAATTTAACATAGTGACTTACAGATGAAATGATACGTAATATATAAATATATAACTTAATTTTTAAAACATTCGTTTTTCTCTTTATTGACCAAAGAGAACCATCAATCATCTCAACTACTCATAGACCCAACTCCTAGTAATTCTAATCTAATATTTAAGTTCCTCCAAAAAATAAACTTATTCACCTATATTTAATATGTAACAGTCGAGTCAATGGCCCTAGCAAGCTAGCACTCTTTTTTTTTAGTTAGTTATTATATTATAATTTTTTTTATGTATCATAATTAATATGTATAAATAAAATAAATAGCTTAATTTTTAAAGTTAGCTTTCTTTTTTTTATGAATTTTTTGAGTTCAAGATATATTAAATATATTAAATTTTATTATTTTCGCATCTGGTTTCAATGCAAACTAGCTGTTATTTTTTTTATTAATTTTATATAAAGCATAGATTGTTTTTAGGACAGATTGTAAATAAAATTGATAAATAAAATATTTGTTTTAAGATTATTTTAAATAAAATCAGGAGTATATTAAAATTTTATTCACGCGCTTATCATTTGTGTTTCTATGACCTTAATAGACGTTTAATTTATTTTATAAGCTAATTTATTATCAGGACTTCCGAATAATATAAAAAAATTATTGATTTATGCATTCGATATATGGGCATTTCTATAAATAGGAAGGCAGTGGCCCAGTGTTGACTATCTCAAGAGTTTCCTTGGGTTTCCCAACTGTCGACAATCCTGTCCAGACCGAAAAATTAAAATTAAACCAAAATTATAGTCTTATTTGTATTACTTAAGAAACGTATTCAAAAGTTACTAAATTAACGAGCTCCAATTTCTTCTTACAAAAAATTGGTTCAAAATTAAAAGAGCAAAATATTTTTTATATACTTATTGTTTAAAAATATCAATATAATTATATTCATTAAAAGTCTTAATATTGGAGCCAAAATTTTTGTTTTTATGTAAGTTAAATACTTAAATATATATTTTTTTTTAAACAAACAGCGATATTGATAATTTTCGAATTCAAACAAAATGTAAAAAAGGTTTCCCAATTTAATAATTTGAAAACATTGTTTTAAATCATACAAAACAAAAAGTTGTATGTATACAAAAAGATATCTGAAAAATTTGTGATTCTGTAATCAAAATAAAAAACTACTTATTATACCCTGTACCGTATGGTACCTATTTTTTTTTGTTTTTATTAAATATTTTAAGCAAATAAATAAAATAAACAAAGTTTAAAATATAAATATATATATGTATACTAGCTGACCCGACAAACGTTGTTTTGTCATATAAATTATTTCTAGGTAATTTCGCACAAAATTTCATGAGAATCGGTCCAGCCGTTTCGGAGAAGTATGGTAACTATTTAAAAAAAAATGTTGGGGGTGAAAAACCCTTATCACTTAGAGGTATAAAAAATAGATGTTGGCCGATTCTCAGACCTACCCAATAGACACACAAAATTTCATGAGAATCGGTCAAGCCGTTTTGGAGGAATATGGTAACTAATTAAAAAAAACATGTTAGGGGTGGAAAACCCTTACGATTTAGGGGTATAAAAAATAAATGTCTCAGACCTACCATTAGGTAGGTCCCAATTGCCTATTGGCACACAACATTTCATGAGTATAGGTCCAGCCGTTTCGGAGGAGTATGGTAACTAACATGGTGACACGAGAATTAAATATATAAATTATTGTTACATATGTAAGCATAAATATTTATTCAAAAATTCATATTTTTCGTGGTATTGTAATATTTTGATCTGAAGTGACGTTACGCCATTATATGCGATTATTTTAAGTATTTTCGAATCATGACAAATCGATGTATCCATAGGCCGATAAGTAACTAACAAAATAAATTGTAATTCTCCATTTTTTTCTATAGAGCACTTATTATATAAAAATAAGTTAAAGTTTTCACTAGTTTTAAAAGTATTTAACTAACTTTACTAACTTTACAGCCTAAACAATTTTTGTTTAATGCCAATATTTTTATAATAATAAAAAAAAACAGTGAGACTAATTTTTAACAGGATTTTATTGACAGTAAACTACTAAACTGTAATATAAGCAAAGACACTCCTTTAAAATATATGGAACTGACAAAACTTGCTCAAAGCTTTAATAACTTAAAACCAACGAAGTTCCCGAGCATTGTATGTACTTAAATAATATTATATTTTTTGACCACTTTGCTATTTATTTTATTAATCCTTAATTAAATAGTATACCAATTTTCAAATCTTTTTAGGAATAACATAAAACATCAGGGGGAAAAAAAAATTTAAATTTTGAGTACAGCTTACAAAAATACAAATATTTTTATAATTTTCTTGAGGGAGAAATATTTTCAAATTATGCAAGACTTAGTGCAACTTTAAAATTTTGACAACAGACTTTCAGGTTTAATGTATAATTTTAACGAGAGATATTTAGATAGTGGCACAGCTTGCACAAATTTGCTCCAAATATTTACAGGGAAAGTCTGATTGGTCTATAAGGTAAAACATAGTAGGCTCAAAAGCCTATAATACATATGCTTCTCTTAATTTTATAGTCCCTTACTCTTAAAGCCTTTGAGAATTCGATTTTCAAACAGAGAGATGGATTATGTCTTCCATGTCTCCTATTGGTATTTTATTTAATAACAGATATTTATATAAAATTTTTTTGTAACATTTGGTAGAAAATTAGAAAAATTCCAAATACCCAACTAACCTAAAAACTTGGCACAGAATTTTTTTGCTTTCTTGCACCAAAATTGGCTAAACCTTGGGAAGTTGTAGCCAAAAAATTGCAAAACTTTTATGCATTATAAATTTAAGATTTGAGTAATATTAAGTTTACCGATTTTGTTGAAATTTGGCACATTGCTTAAGTGCTCTAAAAAATTTCAAAACGCCAAATTTGAACAAAATCGGTTGACTATATCATATAGCTCCCATAGGAACGATCGGTTAAAAAATCTTTTTTTTAACAAAATTTGTTGTATTTCGTTTGTTTTTTTAAATATTTCGACCAAATTTGGCACTTGTAAGTTTTTTATTGTTCTTAAGCATTATTCCAAATTTGGTTACGATATCTTCATGAACAAACGAATTATCCATCTAAAACTTTTTTTTTTTGTCGATGGAATTTTAATTTCCTTTGTTACAATAAGCGTCGTAACTTAAACATTTATCGACCGATTTTAATAAACCATAACTTTTCTTACTCGGAATTAATATTTCTTTAAGATTAAATGTAAAAAAGTAAAGGTGTTTTAACAAAATGTTATATAAAAATGACTTCAAAGTGTAAAAATCGAATAAAAAAAGTTTAAATCTTAGATAACTTTTCAAAAATCTCGTAGTTGCTTTGTATAAAGTATAAACAAGTATATATCATCTAAAAGCTTGAATCTTCTTCTTTCCAAAGCCGTAAAGCAATCGAAAATCGGTTGAAAAATGGCGACTTTGTGATAGTGGGAGTGATCGCATTACCCGAAAAACGGTTTTTAAGCGATAACTTCCGATTTTGGGGGTGTTAGACAATTTTGAAAAACACTATCGTGATCTACTCGTCAAGACCTACAACGTACACTAGGTCACTTGAAAAGTTCTTTGATTTTTTTCAATTTTGTAGGACAGTGTTATTATTTAGTAAATTTACTTGTTGTCTAATTAAGACAGATTGTAAATAAATTATAAAAAAATAGTTAATTAGTATTAATTAATAATTTATAATTTTTTATTTAAATTTCAAAAAAGTTAAAAAGCTATTAAACTAATATTGCAATTCAGTAACTAAAGAGCAACAAAAAAAAAAAAATTTCCGACAGCTTAAATTGAAAAAACAACATGGGAAAGAATTCTTAATCTATGGTGGAATGGTATCGAATCACTTAAAATTCAAAAACTAGGGGAACCTAATTCAATACGTCAATACTACATGATTGACCGCTCCGACTGTATTGGACGCCCCTTTATTATTCGTTCCACCCTTTATTGACATAACTTTGTTACAAACTTAAGCCCTAATTCGTAATATTCATCAACTAATAAAGTGTATTTGAGATAAATAATTGTTGGCACGCTTCGCTTGTTATGAGTTCCACACATGCGCGAATTCGAAACTCTGAGTTCTTTGTCTGCTCTCACATGGGCGTTTTGAAGCTCCAACCATTCTTTATGAATTATGATATATTATTATTTTATTGTGATTAACTTTCACTGGTCTAGTTATGGGATGGGCACTTACCTTTAGAGTGTTGGACAATTTGCCAGCACGTGCTATGGCCGTGCCAAATGTTGAGGGCGCTATGGCTATGGGTGTGGCCTCAGACAGGAAACTGGAGCAGAGCACAAAAGCCAGTAGCATTAGCTGTGCCTTCGGTGAGTGTCTTTTGTGCGTCATTGTAATGTTTATTTTTTATTTTTGGCGTTTCTCTTTTTTTTTTTTTTAAATTTAGTTTAACGACGACTAATCAATTGAACACAAAAAATATATTGGTATTGGTTAATGTGTTTGCCAAACTTGACGAAAAATAAACAAACACGCTTCTAAACCGAGATAGAGCGATTGGGTTAGCGATACTTCTTGGTCATGGTCAAGTCGCGAATGTCAACAGTTTTGCCAACGAACTTAGTTAGTACTAAAGCCAAGAGTAAACCGCACGCTGCTACACCCAAACATAAACTGTGCACAGAGTAAGTTAGTTAGTCAGTCAGTCAGTCGGTTAAACAATCTTTGAGATACATTTTCATTTTGCAGCGCTGCTCGCAGATACAGTGGCCGTTGTTTTAAATTTAATTGCTTGCCATTATATACGAATTTGCTGACGTTTGCCGGCATTGTAAGACTATCAAAACTAATACATGGATTACTTAATTTGGCTATAACTTTTGGTTTTAACTTGGCTTTGGATTTGCTGTTAAGCTGCAGGCGCTTTGAGGTCATTGAGCGCGCGCAATTGTGGGCAATAAACTCGGCGCATACTAGCTTGCGAATTGCCAACTAGGCGTATGATTAATTAAGAATTCATATTGTGTATTATGTTTTGTTTTTACCAAAAATATATATTTTTACAATGACATTAATAACATCCAAAATATGCATAATGAACTAAGCATTTACGACAAGCCGGAAGATATTGCGCAAGGTCAATAGTGGCTAGTGATGTTAAGGGCAAGTCAATAACTATGGACAGGCTGAAGACTTTAACAATTAACTAACAAGTCACGCTGCCTGCCCGAGAGAACTGTGCTAATTGAAATGGATTTATTATGAGCACGCAACCAAAATAAACAACAAACAAAGCATTTCCGTTTCCTGCTCATAACTTAATTATATAATAATAAATTGTAGCCAAAGGTGTCAAAGACAAATTGGCATAACATGATTCTTTGTAAGCCTGATAGAAATAACATTTGCTGACATTTAAAAGGTCTTTGGCTGCATCTGCCAAACAAAAAAAGACTTGGCCAACATAAACCGGCTTAGTTTAATTATAGCTTTTCTTATGCCAATCATAATTGGTAAGCAATTTAATGCAACATCATAGGCAACATTAATTATACACATTTAACATATGACTGCCATTTATAAATTTGTTGTAAAAGATGTGCGTGGCGCCACGCCCCACACAAACTAAGGCGCCACGACAGCTGACGCGCTCGAGTGGCTTAAGTGCAAACAATGAGCTGGCATAACTGCATAACAGCACGCTAAACCAGTAACCCACTTCCTACTTGGAGAAGGCACGAGCACAGCTCCATAAGCTTGGCCTCAAGTGCAACGACATTGCTCATACGCTGCTCCCCCCCGCTGTGCTCATACAATGCAATGGCTCTAACAATGCACCGCCTTGGTAACACTTGCACTTTCGTTGAAAGTTGTCTAACCAGCTGCATCAGAGAGAGAGAGAGAGAGAGAGAGAGAGAGCAAGCTGTAGAGGAATTTGGAGATCAGCTGTTGCAGCGCTCAATGCAATTTGCATGTTTATCCAGTCCATATTGGACTGTTCCGAATCTCACTTTTTGGAAAAAAACTTTAAATTTGTACTAAAGTATCGGGAATTTTTAATATGCTTGTTGTACAGCACGGTTCCAATTATCTATTTTTTTTTTCAAGAATCCTTAAATTGTAGCGCACTAAATTTGCAAATATTTTCTCGAGAGTTGTAAAGAAGTAACGAATAGGTTTAAAACGAGTTATACAAATTTATAAAATAGGTACAAAATGAAGTCGTGTTTCAAATTTCTATAACTCAAACGAATTGCTTGATGCGAAAATTTGGGAAAAATTTTCATACTTTAAAAAAATTTTCCGTATATAATATTTGAAGCAACGTATCATTTTATAAGAATGTTTTAGCAAATTTGCATATTTAATTAAATTTGAAAAATGTAAAATACTTTTTTTCTATATTATTTTTTTTTTTATTTGAAAGCCACGAATGTGAGTAGGGATTTATTATAGGAAAAGGTTGGAAAATCTCTGCTGGGCTAAATAGCTCATTTTAAATCACATAAGCAATTAATTGGCTTTTTTTTTTTAAGTTATACAATATATGCAATTTCGATCTATAAATTTTATAAATTTTTTTTTTTTTTATTTGAGTACCACGAACGTGATTAAGAACTTACTATCGGAAAAGTTATGTATTAATAGGCTTGGAAAATGTCTGTCCGGCTAAATTGGTTTTAAATCACATAAACAATTAATTGTCGATTTTTTCAAATCATAAGTTATTTTCGTCTATAAGGAATCATTTTTATAAAGCAAAATAAAATTTTAGATGGTTTCGAGATTTTGCTTGAACAATTTTCTTTTGAGAGTTACACAGCTAAGGACCAAAAGGTCTATGATAGGCTGCACCTGTTGTGGCTGGCCAGTGTAACCTAACCTAACCTACATTTGAGTTACATTGAGTTTTTCGTAAAATGGGTTACTCAGATAGCTCTAGCCAACTTCATCCGTCCATAGACTACTCAAAGTCTGTCATTTGCTTTATTTCTTGATTAATAAATTATTGGAACTATCACTAATTACAAAAGTAATAGCTTTAGTTCGTCCGTAGACGACGGTTTTTTAGGAACTTTATAAGGGTTAAAAAAGACTATTCGGAATTTTGACAGTTTGATTTAAAGCGAAATGATAATCGAAAGAAAAATACTTTGTCACCTGTACAGTAGTCGTTAAAGCACCAATTTTTAAATTTGGAAACTTTAATCCCATACCGCATATTTTTCAGATTGAGACCAATGGGACTATTTATTTTTTCAAAACATTTCTTGACAAAACTGACTATTGGAAAAATATATAAAAAATTTTAAAATGGCGTTAGTAAGTCAAGAAATAAATATGCTGTTTTGGCGAAAATATCTTTTATCGAATAGTCCTTGTTGGTTAGTTATGTGAACTGGAAATATTAATTTTCACAAAATTGTAGCAAAAGTAAGAAACGGAATAGGCCTAATATTTAAAAAAAAAATATTTTTTGCAAAATATGCAAATTAATTTTGAGAGATTTCGCCGGAATGGCGCAATCTGCACACACGCATAAATTTTTGAACTAAATGGGGCAGTGGCAGTGCGTCGTAAGCCAAACCAAATGCTGGATGATGTATGTTAACCAGAATGTATTTTTGCAATGTCCAATGCCGCTGCAAAAGGAGAGAGAGCGAAGTGAGCAACAAATTTGCAGCGCAGAAACAGGAAAAGTGCAAGAAAAATCGTCAAAGAGTGGGCCCATTGAAAACCAAGCAGCTGGAGGCAACCTGGATGACGTGCTGACCAAGTGCTTAACCGGCTGACTGACGGACTGATGGACTGACTATATGACTGGATGGCTAACAGAGACTGGTTGGTAACTGCTGTTGCTGTTGTGCCGCTATGCGGCCATTACGTAAACGTCGAGCAAAACAAAAAAGGTAAATATTGAAAAATAAAATAAATAAATACGTAAAATAGCTTAAGAGCTGTGGCGAACAAGGGAGATATACAAAATACACACAACGAATTGGAAACAGATGATGCAAAAAGTATGTGTGCATTGGAGAAAGAGAGAAAGAAGGCAGAGAGGCAGAGCTATGGAGAAAATACACACGTTTTAATAATAAATTTTTGCATGTATACAAATTAAAAACTAACGCTTAATTTAGACTCATCGATTATATAAAACCATTGGACAATGGATGAGCAGCAAACGGAACTAATAGCGGGCCCCAAAAGGCGTGACAGCCACAACATAACCAAATACTATGTAAGCTGTAAAGCGTCTGCATTGGGGTCAGCGTTGGGGCTTACAAAAATTGTTGCCAGCTAAAACGTGAACGAATCAAAATTGTTAAGTGCTTTAAAAGTTGCTACTGTAGCTAACTTTTTTTTTTAATTTTCACGATTTTTTCCAAGAATTTGCCAAGACACTTTGACCAAGTGATAAGCGCGCCAAATATGACAAACTTACATTAACACATACAAATGCTTAAATACTTGTTATCTGTAAAATACGCGCACTTACACAGGCACAACCACGGACACACGCACACACACACACTCGCATACACTTACAACAAGTTCAAGTTTGTCGCTTAAGTCATTCGTTTAATCACAACAACAAATACATAACAAAATATTAAGCCGCGACGCCTTCAGTTAAAAATGTTATAATACTTTAAAGTCTTTCTCGACTTCTACTCCGGCAATGCGATATTCCGGCTCCGAACTCAAAATGTTTCGTGTTTCACGTTTGACTGTCGCCGTTGTACTGAGGCTGCGGCTGTGCAGCGTTGCGTTTAAGCGTCAAATCGCTCTTTTCATTTCGCTATCGTTGATGGCGGTGGCGTCGCGACGTATTGATGGCCCAGTGCCAACGATGTCGACGCCGACGCTTATGCCAACGCCGACGCCAACGCCTCTGCTGTCGCTGCATACGCACAGGGTCGCCGAGGGGAATTTCGTAGCAGAGACGCAGAGCGGGAGAGTCAATACATATACCAGAATAAAATGCAAAAAAGCGACATACCAGAACGTTTAGGGAAATACTGGAAATTTTACGCATTTTGTTCACATTTTTTAGTTTCCATTGCCCATTAGGGGATATTATATTTAAAAGGGTTAACGAAAAAAGTTCAAATTTTTGTAACTACTTCTTAAAATTGCATGAAGTATGATGGGGGTGACTTAAAAAGTTGGTATAGGATTGGCCTTCTGCCCTTCCGTATGAACATCTACATCTTTTAGATGATAAGACCTAGGAGCAACCAAGTCCCTGTTTGGGCAACGTATTGTATATCTCTCGTAGTGGCATTATACAAAATACCTCAAAAAACATTAATTGTTCATGCCATACTTCTTGAATTTATGCAGACATCATAAAATCGAAACATGACATTTGAAAGTTTTTGAAGCATCCACGGACTACGTTTGCTTATGAATATATCTTAATCAAATTTTTTATTTAGTAGTTTTGGAATTAAAATTAATATTTATTGGTCTTATATCTGGAACTTACAAGTTAATATTCATGAACAAAAAAAATCGAATCTATTATAGATTAAATGCAAAAAACTGGCGTGGAAAATGAATAAAGAGTAGATAATAGTAGATTAATATAACCATTTTGATTATTGAAATGTTAACCTCTCGCAAGTGAGAGTTCTGAGATAAAATCGAAAAATGCTCGTTTATGAGGTTATGTTAGGATCTTGAAGTACTGGTAAATATAGTACATATGCTAAACATCTGGTCTGACCTCCAGTTGTGTTTTTGATATCTCTAATTCGGATTCTAAGATGCATAAGCCCCAAGACGTCAGGTTTTTCAGATAGCCTTAAAAAAAATAAATCGTTTTAGGGAGTTTTTTGAGCCTTTTTCATCGCGCTTGGCTGTTGGGGTTTTGTGAACCCCGTATCCAAATCCATATGATTTTTTTTGATGGGCCCATGTAATCGCTTACTAGTGATGGAAATAACATCGATGTTATATCGATGAATTGATATTTTATTAATTTTTTCTGATAATCAATATATTTATATTATCGAAAAATACATCAGCGAGAGCTTGTTTAGCAAGGATGGCAATCTAGTGAGCGACAAGCGGAGTTCGTTATAGCTCACACGCGCACCAAAAAAAAGTGGTAAAGCTTTAGATGTAACAGAGGCACCCCTTATGGACTTTGGGTGGCTGAATCCTAAGTCCAAAAGCCCCAACTCAATGGTTCGCAGATACTAACCAAATTATCTCGTTTTATAGGATATTTTGGTGGTTATCCATAACCCATCTGTGAAGTAGTTTTTTGGACTTGGGATTCGGCTGTTCAAAATCCACGAGGAATGCCTCTACCACCTATTAAGTTTACACCACTCTTTTTTTCCATAACCTTTTAGATTGTTATTTATTATTTCTTTGCTTATTTTTGTACGAAATGTAATTAATTTAGAAATGTATATTATGAAAATATAGTCATCTCTTGATTTGTTTGTTAATCCAATATTATTATTTGAAAATACTTATATAATCAAACCAACATGAAAGCCAGATCTATCCGGATTTTATTTTATCCATACATATGCCCTTGTGGGATTAAAATCATGGTGTTCGAATATGCAAGTTTTAGATTTAAATTCTTTGTCATTCTCTATATTATTATTTTGTTATTATATTTCCATATGTAAGTAAATTTGTCATACTCAAAATAATAATACGCATAAAACACAATGAGTCTAGTACAATGCGCTAAACTGACGCCTCTGCTGCTTTATGGGCAACAGCACCCGGTTGAGAACGCAACACCACGTCGAGCCAAAACTCCATCTAGTTTTTGACATCAAGTGCCCGGGAACTGGTGTCCCAAAACGATCATCCGTGTTTCAATCATATGTCTGTCCAAGCTCCAGACGATCCCCATTTAGTCGCCTTTTACGACAAGCAGAGGAAAACTGAGGTGGATATTCTTAATCCGCCACCTCACGGGCCAAACTTCTGACACCTCTTCCTTCCAAGCACTCGCTCCCGCACTTCAAACACATCTTGTAAATGACAACTCCATTGTCTACTTACGCGATCATGCCTTCATGCACCCATTTTTGCTCTCTTCATGCACCTTATAAATGAGAACTACTTCTCATCTGCCAAGTTACCAGTTTGGCAAAGATTCTCGCTATCATTGTAAAGCATCACTCCATACTACTGACAATCTCCATTTAGTCGCCTTTTACGACAAGCAGAGGGTTATATATATAAAACATATTTGGCTGTGGTCAGGATGCTTTGAGTGGAAAGACAAGGTGCCAAAGTTTGGCGAAGTCTTGATGAGAAATTGAATATTTAAAAGATTTCATTATAGAATATAATTAACCCTTTCCACTCGAATGTCGCCGCATTTGCGCCACGCTTATTTATCTCACTCAGCACTCTTGATTCTTAGATAATGTTTATGTTAGATAATTATTTCTTTCTTTTAGTCTTGACTATAAGCTACAATATACTTTATTACAATATATGTAAAAATAAATTGATGTGTTAAGCTGCAGCGACCGCATTTTTCTTAAAAATTAATGAATTCACTTTTTACAAAAAAAGCTCTCGAGTTGCTAGTTGCTACTTTTGTTTTTTAGGATCGAGTGCAAAGGGTTAAGATTTAAAAAATTTTAAATCTAAATTGAACTACTATACAACTTGTTTAATGTGGCCTTATATACCACTAGGGGACTCTGCGCCCTGCTCGCTTGGCTCGACGGCTCAGGCATATGAATGTCGAACTATTTTTAGTGAGAATACAATTAGTGACAAGATAGTATAAAAAATGATTGTTATTCCTTGAATTATTTATTACAAAACTACATGTACCTATGATTATGATCAAATAAAGACGCTAATCCAAAAATATTACGTTTAATTAAAATACAAGAGGGACCAAGAAATACAAAATTATTGTTACTCCTTGCATTTCTTCGTTCAAAACTATATATCGATATATAACTATATATAATCGATTAAAGACGCTAATTCAAAAAAATTTATTTTAACTCAAAATATGCCTTAATTCTATATTTGTTTTAAACTCTTTTGGTTTATTTATTAAGCTGCTAGTTATTTGTATTAAATAAAATAAAAAATTGTTGTATAGCACCTTTAGAAAACATGTTCTCTAGGGCGTTTTCACCCCTGCTGGCCCCCCTCTCGCCTTCCATGCTAATTCAGTATCTATAACAATTGCATTTATATTTATATCTGCTACGAGATGGGATAGCCAAGTCTACGACACACGCATAAATTAACTCTACAAAATGATAAATACTTGTATCTCTAATTAAATATGCCCAAGAGCAGCCACTAGAAAATCGAAAGAAAAGGTAACAAATAACAAAACTCGTCTGGCCATTCTTGACCAAAGTTAATTAGCCTTTTTTCGCGCATGTAAAGCACGTAACTTGTTTGTCTTGGCCACTCCAAGAAATAGCTCCACAGCTCCATAAAAAGAAGAAGCGACAAAAACTATAAGCACGTGCATAAAGGTTTTCTGCGTTTGTTGCCCTTTTAAATGGATTTGTTTTTGTAGCTATGTACTATATGTATATATAGGTATGTACATATATAATGGAGCATCATTTGCAGCTAATTCGTCTTAGTTTACCGTTTGTTTGAGATCAAGGATACGGGTTTACAGTTTGCATGGCATAATTACACGTGGCAAGGCTTTAAAATTACCCTGATCTATTTTGAAGCACAATATTATTTACGTGACCTTGTAATTCATAATTTACAGGTAAAAAAAGAGTACTTAAACAAATTAATTGCTTATTTTATGTAAAAAAGGTTTGGAGTTCTAGGACGGTTTATACAAAATTTCAGGGTTCAGTTTCCAAAAAAAAAGGTAACAAATGCGTCAACTTGATATCGTTAAGCTGGGGAGACTGTGAGGTGGGTAAGTTTTTTAAGAAAAGTAAACATATTTTTGTTCATTGCGCTTACATGAGTCTACATACCAAGTGATATCAAAAGTTAATAACCAAATCGATACAAAAACAGTTGTGTGGTGGCTTACACGAGAGGTAACCCAAAATTGACTATTATTATTGCATATAACAGGTGGGTCAAAAAGTCTTTGGCCTGACATAGAGATGGCGACTCCAGTTGATTATCCTTATGATTTTTCGATACTACCAACCTTCAAATGCATCCTATCAAAATTTCAAGTCAATCTGTTTATAATTACCCAAGTTACAGACGTTCAAGTGACGCTACTTTTGTGTTTACAAAAATCATGGATTCAAAGCAATTTCGTGTTTTGATTTATCATTGTTTTTTGATGGGAAAAAGTACCGTCACAGCTCACCAATGGCTTGAAAAGTGTTGTAAGGATCTGCACCATCAAAATCAAGAGTTAATACTGGTTCGCTGAGTTTAGACGCGGTCGTACAGACACCGATGATGCTGAACGCTCTGGTCGTCCAAATGAGGCAGTTACGGCAGAAAACGTCGAAAAAGTCGAGCAAATGATACTTTCCAACCGCAAAGTGAAGTTGCAAGAGGTAGCTGATGCCATAAAGTTATCAAAAGGTACAATTTTCACCATAATACACGAACATTTGGGCATGAAAAAGCTGTTTTCAAAGTGGGTGCCGCGTTTCCTCAAACCAGAAAAAAAACAACACCGAATGAAAACTTCCCAGAGAGGACAAAATCAGCGAATTGGGCTTCGAATTGCTTCCCAACCCATCGTATAGTCCAGATCTGGCCCTCAGCGATTACCACCTTTACACCCAGCTCAAAAAGATGGTCTGTGGCAGGAGATTTCGCTCTAATGAAGAGGTGATCGCCGAAACTGAAGCGTATTTTGGGGCCTCGAAACTTCGGCCTACAAGACCGTTATTGAAAAGTTAGAGAAGCGGTTTAACGCTTGTATCTCTGCCAAAGGGAACTACTTTGATGGATAAATATGAATTACTGTAGAAAATTGTGTTTTTCTTAGTTAGGCCAAAGACTTATTGACCCACCTGTTATGTATCTTTGGAAGTTACAGTCGATCTTCTTAATTTAAGCTTAGTATTCACACCCTGATGAAGTCATATAACATTTGGATCTTTGGGCTTATTGAAGGAGTTTGTCCTGCCATGATCAGCTTGGGTTCGAAATAAATATTTAATACGTTAGAAAGTGTACATATAGTGCTTTTCAAAATGTATGTTAGTGCTATTATATATATTAATATACATGAATATGAGTTACGTCATCTCTCAAAACTTACTTGTACACCCAATACAATGAACTTTTTTTCTTCAAAACCTATAAAAACTGCTAGTGTATACTCTTTCTTTATAGAAACTCTTATGAGCACTATAAAAAAGTTTTTGAAAAGCTTTAAAAAGTTAACATGAACCTAAATCTATCCTTATTAGAACAACTCCAGCAGAAGCATGCGGTACCTCCTTAGTTGGGCATGGAACTCTCAATCAGCTCAAATAATTATGATTTTTTGGGTAAATTGGACCCAATGAAATCGTCAAGAAAATACGTAAAGGCGAGAGAAAAGGCCAACTATTTTTCGAAAAAGTAAGATGTGTAGGGTAGCCTACGATCCGAAAGTATTTGATGGAATCGAAAATAGGCCAAAGGTCATATTTTTCAAACTTATTTTTAACCAAAGCAAATTCTGGTTTAAAAAATCGCATAAAAAGTACCTCTAAACAGCAAATATCTCTGGATATACCAAACTGATTGTTCGGATTCGTTTTCCGGAGCACTCCTGAATATAACCAATATTTATAAGTTTTTACATATTTTGAAAATAAATGTTTCCTTCATTAAATTAACAAAAAAAATACTTACGTTTAATTTTTGTATTTTAAAGGACGTGATTGACATTTCTAAGGAATGTAAAGTATTTACAAACAAAAAAAATAAGTAAATTTCAACTTATTAGCAACTAAAATTTTAGATAAGAAAAAAATAAATGGAACAAAATTATTCAACATTTTTTTTCAATTTACTGCTTCCTCCGCAGCATCCGTTGGGAGCACTTTGTAACTGCACAATTTAATCCGTCCGGGTTAGTGCAATGCGTTGTCATAATTTGCAATTTATTTTTGAAGTGTTGCAGAAGTCAGAAGGTAATCAAAATTGCTTGAAAGTGGAAGCAGCGACAGTGTGGAAGAAAAGGGTTTATAATATTTTGAAAAATTAACAATATGATATTATTTTAGAGGTATTTTGCAGTGCATATAGACTTACTCTAGATCACCAACGAATCACTGAAATTTTATTCTTAACCTATGCAAAACCTACATTAGATATTAAGTACGCCATTTTGAATTTCGAAAATCTAGCTTGAGATTCGTGAGCAGCGTACTTTAAAAGCCCATTCTTGCATACCAAACTCGAACTTTAAGCACAAAAATGGAAAACATATTTTAGGTCTGCCATTTTGAAATTTGAACTAATTAGGTACCTATAATCAGAGTGTCCGAGTAGCATATAAAAGAGTTTGAACTAGTGCTGAAACTAACATTGATCGATGCATTGATATTTTTTATTTTTTCCGATCATCGATATTTTTAATTCGGTTATCGAATACATACTTCTGTATACGGGATTTTTTGTTGGTTATCCATAGCCCATGTATGAAGGAGTTTTTTGGACTTGGGATATGGCTGTTGCCGTAGACCTATAGCAGTCCAAGACATGGATCCTCTTTTATGGATTAAGGTCAACTAAAACAACAAATTGCCAATGCTTAAGTAATATATATTTAAATTAATTGTTAGGTGAACAAGTTCAGCTTCTGTTCCCAGTTCTAAGTTGGTTGTGTAAGAATTAAAAAAAATTGTTTATACAAAAATTGATACATTTTCCATCAAAATAAAAAAAAATAATCTTAAAGTGGACTTGGATTTATTCTAGGTTTCCTCTGACCAGAAACTTTAAATACAAACCAAACATGTATATTATTGTGGGCGGGACTATCTATGACGTCGATTACCGATAATACTCCTCCTATAGGTACAAATATAACTACCATGAGAATACTTTGGACGGGATTATAGAGGCTCATTTGATTTAAAATATTGACTGATTATAAAACTAATAAAACTAACCAACAAAAAAAGAGGAAAAAGATACAAACATCAACTACAATATAAAACAAAATTTGATCAGCTTAGTAAAAAAAAAAAGAATTATCTTAAGGCAAGGTCTGTTTAAACTGGTTGTGAATTACAAGCTGCAGATTGATTAACGAGTTATAACAACTACATACTAATAACAAATTTTGGTTTTTCGTTTTTTTGTGGAAATAAATTCGATTTATGTTTATTGAGAGTATTTTTGAGTTATGCAATTTCGCGACATATATACATTGGGGAATATTGCTATAGTTTTTCGATCATCAATATTTTTTTTTCGATGCAACATTCACAGAAAGCAAGTGTCTGTTTAGCAAGGCTGGCAAGCTGTATCTGCATGTAAATGCATTTAAAAAATAATATTTTCAGAACAATTTGATTTGATTTTGAAAATCGTATTTAAAAATTTTGGGATTTTTTTTTTATCAACCTAAAGTTATTAAAACCTTGCCGTATGTGATGGGAAGTACAGGAATAAATTTCCCCAAAACTGTGCAGAACAAATATATTAAATAAATTTTACTATATTTTGTAAATTATAAAACTATTATTTGTATGTTTCGATTAGTGTAAATCTAAATGACAAACAAATAAGAGCTATTCACTAAAATCATTAAAACCTATTATAAATCAAAATATTCATTAAGCTTATTCAATACCCACTAAAGTTTTTTACTTAAATTTTAATGACACTACTTAATCACCTGTTTTAAGAATAATTCGGAGTTCAGTAACATTTACTTGAAAACAAACATGATGTCTGTATTTATTTTTCCATTCAAAAATTTTCTATACGTTTAACCAAGACTGGTTTTCTGGCTTCAATAGTCTTTAAAAATAGCAATTCCTGAGTCAAACTTGTAAAAAAGTGACCTGTTCGATCATTGTATACAGATTAAATCTTATGACATTAAAACAGACATTCAGAAGGTGCACTAGAAACATCTACACAGCATTGGTGAATTTTTTTTTTTTTGCAGTCTCTGCACAATTAGTAGATTAAAATATTTAGTAGTATATTTAAAGCGTTTTAGTGTTTGGCGCATCGTGGGCAATATTTTCTGTTAAATAAATAAAACAAAATATATTTTATTAAAGGATGAAGTTACTTTACTAAATAAAATAAAAAAAATATTCCATATTTTTAGAACATTTTTTTTATTTGTATACAAAAATGTTTTTAAAAAATTATTTTTTTTTTAATAGTCTTTTCATTTTCTTTACAATTTCGATTTTTGGTGCCACACACAGTTTTCAAATTTTTCAAAAAATTTTTGATATTTGATTAAATTCACCAATAAAACCTAAATTATTCAAAGAAACTTTTTCATAATTGAAGAGTTTATTTAATTTCTGATTTATCTGCATCTTTATATTTTGATAAATCTAATTTTTTAATTCATGTTTTTCATTTTTACAAAATCTTTTTTAAAATATTTTGTAAATATGCCATTCTGTGTCAACGTGCAAAAACTTTTCAAGCTACGGAGTTGCCACCTAGTGGTTGTACCAAATAATAATAGTTCGGAGTACTTATTTTAGCATATTTATAGATGTTCTTGGTGTTAAATAAAAGTTAAAAAATTGTTTGTCTTATTTTAACTAAGTTGTCATTATGAAATGCAACAAACTTGATTTAATTTGAAAATAGTTTTCTCTTTGCGTGCACATTTTCAAATACAATCAAAAGAATTTTGCCATTCACAACGCCATACAAGACCCGTAGGATTTTAATTCAAACTCATTTATTCGGCGGGATTACAATTCAAATTTCATTAATAATTATTTCGTAAAAGTAGAAAGAAAAATGTTGCAAAACATGCTGAAAATTTCGCTTAATGTTATAAAGAATAAACTTTTTTGGATCACTGTTAAAAAAAATTTTATTTAAATTGGTGTGGGAATGGGAATGCAGCAACCCTTTCGAAATTATTTGTCCGAAAAATGAAATCTTTAAGATTTCTGTGCCACCTGCGAATTTCTAAAATATTTGTTCTGAAACCATAGCCAAAATGTTTAGTGATTTCTGTGGCAACCCTGAAAAATAATATATATGTGGATGAATAATCAAACCATCACAAATAAAAAAGAAGTAATTTAGTTTAGCTTTATTGACTTGGTTACTCAAAAAACTGTTTAAAAAATATTAAATTTATTTTCTTTATTTGCCCTAATATTACAATTTTGATTTCTAAATATTTACTTTATGTAGAGTTATACATAGTTAATAGCTTTTCTTAGTTTTTATTCAAAAACATTATATACTTGATAATATTTTTAATTCAATGTTAATTTAATAAAGAAATTGCGCAAATCCATTAGACAAATTACGACTAAATGACGATCTAGGGCTAACGATCATTACTTTTATTTTTTGAATTAACTTTTTTTATAGTAACTATATAGTTCGCAATTAACTTTATAGGATATAAATGTTTTTAAATTAATCGAAGTTCAAGTCTAAATGATTTTTTTATATTTTTGTTATTGCACAAACGTTACTATGCAATTTTTTAATTACATTAATTTCCCTATAAGTTGCTTTATAATTCGCAATTCGTATCTTTCTCAATTATTGCGAAATTTCAGACGAATTTTTACTTTAAACGCTGTTTTCTCTTTCCAAATTCATTCTGTTATCACGCTACATTTGAGCGGTCCATGAAAGAATATTTATGAATGTTTTATTATGTATTCAACCCGCAGCTATTTGTTTTTTTTTTGTTTGCTCGAAAGTGTGTCATATGCCATATTGTTCTTTACAAATATTTGCCATAGCGTAAATTACTGAAACAAGTACAAAAAAAAAAAAAAAAAAAACAATTAGAGTTCGGATTTCACTGATGCAAACAAATCCATTTGTATATACACTTTAAAGGCCACAGAATATACAATTTTATAAATATGTATTTTGTAATGGGACTAGAATATATTCGGACAGCTTTAAGTTAAAAAATTGATAATATTTTGTTGAAAAAAAAAACTATCTTTCATTTTAATGTAAATATATATTTATCTTAAACTATGGATGGCATAGAGAAAACCTTTAAAACAGAAAAAGTATTATTTCATGATCAAAAATCATAAAATTATAACGTTCTTGTGGTAAATTTTATTATATTTCCTAAGTATTGATATTTCAGATATGCTTAACAATGAAAATAAGCATGGGGTAAAGTCTCGACCCATATTGCGATACTTATGATCTGGCATTACATCTTTTTTTTTGAGTTTTAAATAACAGAGTTAAACTTTCAATTAAAAGGTATCCGTATAATTTCGTTTCTCACTGTGTGCACCAGCAAGAAAATTTATAAGTTAACGTTTTGAGTTAAAACAGTTGCTTTATTTTCAGTAAACTGTTTACCTTATTTAATGCCAATCATCAACAGTCGCAATGAAGGTCAACCTGTTTGTTATCATTAATTTATTAAACATTTATTTCGGGTAGAATTCCTTAAGTTTTATGTCGATTCTTTGAAAACTCGTTATAAGCGTCTGCATCTTCTTAGCTGTACTAGTTCACTTTCCTTGCTTTATGTGGAACTAGTTCGAAGTGTCTACGCTACTTTTGGTTTGTATCTTTGCTAAAAGGTAGTTGCTTAATAGTGCAATTTTTAAACAAAAGATGTCGCCAGTGTTGCTAGGTAAATTTGGAGGTATTGCTTTTAATACTTGAACTTTTGTTCAATAATCTGATAATTAAAAAATGCTTAATATAGTGAAACGTGAACTTTGTCAGACCGGATTAAGTGCGTATCACTTCAGAATTGCAAATAATATAAATTTAAATCTATAAAGGCAGTCTTGATCTTCACAAAAATTGTATCTGGAAACAGATTTGATCAGTATTTGGAAACAGACAGACAGGCCCGGATTTACCATATAGGCAGTGTAGGCAACTGCCTAGGGCGGCAAGAATTGGGGGGCGGCAAATTTCGCAACTGCCTAGGGGCGCCAAATTTCTAAATCCGGCCATCATTAATAGTATTGGACAGTAGTAAAAATTTGGTGTGACATTTATGAATGTTCATATAATATATATCACAAGGAATTCACGTACCGTGGCACCGCCGAAAATGACATCAGCCTGAAGATAAAATGAAGAATCACACTTGCCAATAGGTACTATGATCTCAGTAAGCAGTTATGTAGCAGAGGCCTCTCTCGACCAACAAAAGGGAAACTCTACAAGACTTGTTCTTGGGTGTTCGAAAAAAAATTTTCCGGTGAAATCTTCGGTCCCATTCGTTTTGAGGACGACTTGCGCATACGGATGAACCACGAACTGTACGAGCTCTACGATGACATAGATGTTGTCCAGCGCATCACAATACAGCGTCTGCGCTGGCTCGAGCATGTCGTACTCCAGCGAAAAAGGTATTCGAAGCGAAAGCAGACGAAGGAAGACGAAGAGGACGACCACGACTCTGATGGAAAGATCAAGTGGAGGAGAACCGAGAACGGGTTGTCGACCACGTAATGAATGAATACATCACATAACATTTAATTTGGGCTCTTAAAATTCGTACGAAAATAAAATGATTGATATCTTGGTTTGTGCAAGCCGAAAAGCTAACCCCAAAGTTACCAAAAATATGATCAGGGGGACTAGAGAAGTCGATATACTCATGTCCGTCTGTCTGTCAGTCTGTCCGTCCGTCTGTCCGTTTGAACGCCTAGATCTCTGAGATGGTAAGAGCTAGAGCTACCAAACTTTCACATTAAATCCCATATTATTCCATAGGAGACAAGTTTAATTTATTTTTTTGATATCGAGGATAAATTATATAGCTCCCATGGGGGTGTTTGAGACGACCTCGACAAAAAAAAAAGCGTTTTAGATGAATAATTCATTTGCTTAATGAAGATATCGTAACCAAATTTGGTATTCGAAAGTTTTTTATAGTTCCCAAACACTGTACCAAATTTGATCGAAATCGGTTGACTATATCATATAGCTCCCATAGGACCGATCGGCCAAAATAACTTTTTTAAATCAAATACCGAATTTTTTCGTTTTTATACCCTGTACCGTATGGTCCAAGGGTATATTAAGTTTGTGCAAGCCGAAAATGTATGTAACATATAGAAGGAGACGTCGGAGACACCCCAAAGTTACCTAAAATATGATCAGGGTGAATAGAGAAGTCGATATACCCATGTCCGTCTGTCCGTCTGTCCGTCTGTCCGTCTGTCCGTCCGTCTGTCCGTCTGTCCGTCCGTCCGTCCGTGTGAACGCCTAGATCTCAGAGATGGTAAGAGCTAGAGTTACCAAACTTTCACATTAGATCCCATATTATTCCATAGGAGGCAAGTTTATTTTATTTTTTTGATATCGGGGATAAATTATATAGCTCCCATGGGGGTGTTTGAGACGACCTCGAAAAAAAAAAGCGTTTTAGATGAATAATTCGTTTGTTTATGAAGATATCGTAACGAAATTTGGCAATCGAAAGTTTTTATAGTTCCCAATCACTGTACCAAATTTGATCAAAATCGGTTGACTATATCCTATAGCTCCCATAGGACCGATCGGCCAAAATAACTTTTTTAAAGAAAAATTGGCTATATTTCGTTTTTTAATAAAGATATCCTAACCAGATTTGGCGTTTGGAAATTTTTTAGACCAATTAAGCATTGTGCCAAATTTGAACAAAATCGGTTGACTATATCATATAGCTCCCATAGGTCCGATCTTCCAAAAAATCGATTTTTTAACAAAATTTGCTGTGTTTCGTTTGTTTGTTAAGATATTGGGACCAAATTTGACATTCGTGAGTATTTCATAGTTCCTAAGCACTGTACCAAATTTAATCCAAATCGTTTGACTAGATCATATAGCTCCCATAGGACCAATCGGTCCAAAAACACGTTTTTTATACAAAATTCGATGTGTTTTGTTTGTTTGTAAAGATATTTGAAATAACTTTGGCGTTCATATCTTTTTTAAGGTATTTAAGCACCGTGTCAAATTTTATTGAAATCGGTTGACTATATCATATAGCTCCCATAGGAACGATCGGTCAAAAAAAAATTTTTGCTTAAAAATTCTTCTGTTTTTGGTTTTTTGTGAAGAAATCGGACTTTATTACAAGCTAGTGGTACAGGGTATCCTAAAGTCGTCCGCGCCCGACTTTACGTCCGCCATTTTTTAATAAAGCGTTTGGAAATTGTTTAGACCACTTAAGCAATGTGCCAAATTTGAACAAAATCTGTTGACTATATCATATAGCTCCCATAGTTCCGATCTTCCAAAAAATCGATTTTTTAACAAAATTTGTTGTGTTTCGTTTGTTTGTTAAGATATTGGGACCAAATTTGACATTCGTGAGTATTTTATAGTTCCTAAGCACTGTACTAAATTTAATCCAAATCGTTTGACTAGATCATATAGCACCCATAGGACCAATCGGTCCAAAAACACGTTTTTTATACAAAATTCGATGTGTTTCGTTAGTTTGCAAAGATATTTGAACTAAATACGGCATTCGGATCTTTTTTAAAGCATCAAAGCACTGTGTCAAATTTCATCGAAATCGATTGACTATATCATATAGCTCTCATAAGAACAATCGGTGAAAAAAAATGTTTGCTTAAAAATTCTTGTTTTTGGTTTTTTACGAAGGAACCGGATTTTTTTGCAAGCTAGTGGTAGAGGGTATCCCCGATTTTACGTACTCAGTCCGATTTTTTTTCGGACAGTCCCAGTATTTATAATTTTTGCCTCACTACTGGTACTAAATGACTTTTTTCTAAATTGGTTTGCGCTCCGACTATAGTAAATATTGATATTAATCGAATGATTAATTTTATTAGATTCATTTTACGAATGCACTTGACTATAAATTTGAAATCGTTTACGTTCATATTGTAGGTCTCTGGCATTCCCTGTATAATAATGTAATAATACAGGGAAATCTTAAGTTACAATATACATAGGGTATTAATAAAAAAGTACAAAAATAAAAGTTGGATCACAGAGTGCTAACAAATCGAGGTCTTACTATACACACTATGTTTTGGTAATTTTTGGTACATTTTTGCATACTTTTAGTGTAAAATTTAGAAACATGAATCATGTCAATATCTTCACTCGTTCTCGGGTGTACCGTATGGTACAAAAGGTATATTAAGTTTGTGCAAGCCGAAAATGTATGTAACATATAGAAGGAGACGTAGGAGACACCCCAAAGTAACCAAACTTTCATATTAGATTCCATATTATTCCATAGGAGTCAAGTTTATTTTATTTTTTTGATATCGGGGATAAATTATATAGCTGCCATATGGGTGTTTGATACGACCTCGAAAAAAAAAAATTATAGATGGATAATTCGTTTGTTGAGGAAGATGTCGTAACCAGGCGTTTCGAAATTTTTTAGAGCACTTAAGCAATGTGCCAAATTTGAACAAAATCCGATGACTATACCATACAGCTCCCATAGGGCCGATTTTCCAAAAAATCGATTTTTGAACAAAATTTCTTGTGCTTCGTTTGTTTATAAAGACATTGAAATCAAATTTGGTATTCGTATTTTTTTATAGTTTCTTAGCACTGTACAAAATTTGATCAAAATCGGTTGACTAAATCATGCATATAGCTCCCATAGGACCAATCGGTCCAAAATAACGTTTTTTAAACAAAATTCGTTGTGTTTCGTCTGTTTGTAAAGATATTTGAACTAAATTCGGCATTCAGATCTTTTTTAGGTATTAAAGCACTGTGTCAAATTTAATAAAATCGGTTGACGATATCATATAGCTCCCATAGGAACGATCGGTCAAAAAAAAATTGTTGCTGAAATTTCTTCTGTTTTTAGTTTTTTATGAAGGAACTGGATTTTATTGCAAGTAAGTGATACAGGGTATCCCAAAGTCGTCCGCGCCCGACTTTACGTACGCTATTTTTATTGCTACTTTTTAAGTGAATTTCTGTCCAATATCTTTTTTTTTTATTGGCTGCATTCTAACATCATCTGTGTTATTACAATTTTTAGACAAACGTATGTCTTCAAAATCTGCTAAAAAATTACCTAAAACAATTGTTAATAAATCAATATTACTGACGTAATGGAAATGCGTATCGTTTGCTTCTTTAAAATCGAACTGATGAACAAACAGAGTTGCACATAAAAAATTGTTTAAAAATTAGTTAGCCAAAATAATTTGAAAATTAAAATCTTAGCTGCCCCTTGAATACAAATTTCTTCGTTGTTAAATTAAAATAATTAAGATAAAATTGAAATGGTTCCTAAATTGCATTACACCAAAGACACAAACCTCATACATTTTTAAATGTAGCCTATTTAAGCTATTAGAAAGCTTTAAAAGCTCAATTACCATAGCCAATTTTATTTACAGCTATGATAAGCATAATAAATATAATAGATGTGCACTTTTCGCACTTATTAAAAAGGATCTACTTACCGTTTATAGTCATCTCGTTTTATCAAATATCGCAGCCTGTATAAAAACATGGCGTCTTGCTCTCATGTCCGAGACAGGCCCACCCACGACGCGTCGGGGCCTTCCTTTCAAAAATTTTTTTGTCCATTTATTAAACGAAGCCGAATGGTTTTTTTTTGCAATTTTTTGAGCACCAAATTACTGAACATATAATTTTTTAACACTTCACTAAAATTACCAAAACCAATTATACTGCCTTTAAAATTTCACAGCAATTTACAAACGCGCGATCCTTTTATTAATAGTTTATTGGCTCATATAATTCACCACGATTCAAAGCCCCAAATTATTGAAAATAAAATTATTTAACACGATCATAAAATTATTAAGTTGCAAAGCAATTTACAAAAGCGCGATGCTTATATTAATAATTATTTAAGGGCTCATATTGCTTATTGTAAAAAAAATTAATTATTGCTATAAACGAATAACGACCCGCACGGAAACACAAACGATCCTTGCCAGTTGGAATTCACGAACTTACTGAGAGGCCCTTGACTCTAGCAGTGTGAGTGACAAAGAATTTGTTGCAAGAGAAATTGTTGTTGCTTTACTCTCTTCTATTGCGTCTTGTGATAATAAAACGAGTTAAACAACAACAAATTGCCTACAACTTTACTATTGTTGTAATATTTCTCTTGCAACAATTTCTTACTCACTCACACTGCTATGCTCACGTGTTTCTCAGTGGGTTAACCAACAACAATTGGTGCAAAAGAAACTCGCACAAAACGCAAAAGAAAAGAGTCAAACAACAACAATTTGCCTGCAAATTTTTTATTGTTGTAATATTTCTCTTGCACGAATTTTCATTCTCACTCATACTGCTGGAGTCAAGTGCCTCTCAGTGAGTTCGTGAATTCCAACTGGCAAGGATCGTTTGTGTTTCCGTGCGGGTCGTTATTCGTTTCTAGCAATAATTTTTTTTTACAATAAGCATCGCATTGGCGTTTTTGTTTAATTAAATTATATAAGCCGATAATTAATTATTAATAAAATGATCATGTGTTTGTAAATTGCTAACTTCAGTAACGTATTAAATAATTTTATTTTCAATAAATAACAAGCGCAAAAAAATAATGTAAAAGGAAGGCCCCGGCGCGCCGTGGGTGGGCCTGTCGTTTGTGTTTTTGATTAAATATAAAAGGATCGCGCGCTTGTAATTTGTTTCGGTTTAGTTAATTTTACGAACGTATTAAATAATTTTATTTTCAATAATTTGGTGCTCAACAAAAAATGTGTGAAAAATATACGCATTCGGTTTCGTTTAATATATATTTAAGTGCAAAAAAAAAAAAATATGTAACGTGAAAGGCAGGCCCCGACGCGACGTGGGTGGGTTTGCCTCGGACATACAAGCAAGGCGCCATCTTTTTATACAGCGTCATAAGCCAAGGCTGCGAAATTTGATAAAACGAGATGACTATAAACGGTAAGTAGATCCTTTTTAATAAGTGCGAAAAGTGCACATCTATTATACGCATTATGTTTATCATAGGTGTAAATAAAATTGGCTGTGGTAATTGAGCTTTAAAAGCTTTTAAAGATGTAAAATCTAAAAAGGCTTGTGTCTTTGGTTGAATCCAAGCTAGGAGTCGATTTTATTTTGTTTTTTTATAAGTAAAAGTAAGAACAAGAACTTGAAACAACAAGGAATTGCTTATTCGGGGCTTTGATCACGGGCGTAGCGAGGAGGGTATGGGAGGGGGGTTTGACACCCCCAAACATCCAGCAGTCGGGAAATTTCGTATATTAACTAATCACTAAAAAATTAACCTAAAAAATTAGACAGAAATTCACTTAAAAAGTAGGGTGACTATGTCATATAGCTCCCATAGGAACGATCGGTCAAAAAAAAGGTTTGCTTAAAAATTCTTCTGTGTTTGGTTTTTTGTGAAGAAATCGGACTTTATTACAAGCTAGTGGTACAGGGTATCCTAAAGTCGTCCGCGCCCGACTTTACGTCCGCCATTTTTTATCTTAAATTTAACAGAATGATGCCTAATGGTTCCACGCATGTGTGTATCAAAAATGAACAAAATTGGACAAATGCAGCAAAAGCTATAGTAAAAAATATACAAACTGTGTCAATATTCGACTCTACTTAATTAAGTTTACAAGTGACCTGGAATCCGAATTTTTGGTAAGCTTATTCAAATGGCTCTAATGAACAAATCCACATCCAAATTTTATCCATGCGGACCCGCCACCCGATTTGCCGTGTTTTCTCCCACACACTTCAGCATATCAACTTGAAACGAACCCCATGTACTTTAAATAACTTTTTTGATGCAACTTTTCGGAACTTATAGGTATAAATATCGAATTTCACACGAAAAAAAAATTAATTCCAATTGGAAAGTTCTTAATACGAATATGCAGAAAAAAAAGGTACAGGGTATTCATTGTTGACTCAGTCCGATTTTTTTTCTGACAGTTCCAGTAGTTATACTTTTGGCCTGACTACTGGTACTATATGTCGGTTTTCTAAATTTTTTTTTTCCGGACTATAGTAAATATTGATATTAATCGAATGATTAATTTTATTAGATTTATATTAGGAATGCTCATGTCAGCGCTCAGTATACGCACGGCTTTATAATAACAAATTAAATATAGCTACACCGACTTAAAAATACGCTTACATGTTTAAAATTAATAATACTTCAAATTTGTAGATGAGTAAATTAAATTTTACTTTTACATTTACTTTTAAAAATCAAGCAAGTTCTTGCACAATACAAAAAAAAAAAAAACAACCACAAAAAAAACAAGCACCCCCGGCGTTAAATGTTCTAGCCATATTATTAAAAACGTGCAATTTTGGCTATAATAACTTACTACTATAACTTTTAACTTACTGCAACTAATAAAAAATTTAATTTAAAAATTCAAACACTTAAAAAAAAATGGCGTACGTAAAGTCGGGCGCGGACGACTTTGGGATACCCTGTACCACTAGCTTGCAATAAAATCCGGTTCCTTCACAAAAAACCAAAAACAGAAGAATTTATAAGCAAACAATTTTTTATTTTGGCCAATCGTTCCTATGGGAGCTATATGATATAGTCAACCGATTTCAATAAAATTTGACACAGTGATTAAATACCTTAAAAAGATCTGAATGCTAAATTTAGTTCAAATATCTTTACAAACAAATGAAACACATCGGATTTTGTATAAAAAACGTTTTTTTGGACCGATTGGTTCTATGGGAGCTGTATGATATAGTCAACCGATTTTGATGAAATTTGGTACAGTACTTGGGAACCATTTTCAAATACCAAATTTGGTAACGATGTCTTTATGAACAAACGAATTATTCATCTAAAACCTTTTTTTTATCGAGGTCGTCTCAAACACCCATTTGGGAGCTATATAATTTATCCCCGATATCAAAAAATAAAATAAACTTGTCTCCTATGGAATAATATGGCATCTAATGTGAAAGTTTGGTTACTCTAGCTCTTACCATCTCTGAGATCTTGGCGTTCAAACGGACAGACGGACGGACGGACATGTGTATATCGACTTCTCTATTCACCCTGATCATATTTTAGGTAACTTTGGGGTGTCTCCGACGACTCCTTCAAAATGTTACATACATTTTCGGCTTGCACAAACTTAATATACCCTTAGTACCATACGGTACAGGGTATAAAAACAAACAAATTTTTAAGATGGCGCTCACGGCATCAATAAATGTTTTAGCCAGATTATTGAGCACTTCCACTTTATTATAACAAACACAACACGTAACATATTTTTTATTATTATAATTACAGACTTGTTGCCAATAAATGATTTAAATAATAAATAATAAAATTAGCTTTGTTAAGACTTCGTAGGCGCTGTCGGCAGCAACAAGTGTTTAAGCCAGCTTTTTATTCTTTGCAACAGCACGCAATTGGATGTAAATTTATTTAAATAACATATTTAAAATATATTTTATAAATTAACACTTGTTGCAATGCGCAAATTAAATAATTTATTATTTTTACGCGGCTTTGGCAAATTTGCGCTCATTTGAGCCAGATAGGTGCACTGCTTGTGAACTAGTTCAAATATAGTGCAAAATCATTGCTCTTATTGGTCACTGTGCTTTTGGCGACGCTGTAACGACTGACTAAAGAAGAATAGAAAGAGAGCGAATTGAACGCAAATGTGCAGGATATAACCGGCTGACACCGACATCAATATGCCCTTTTTCATATCGTACCTATCGCAGTTTTGATGAAATTTTAAAACATGTTGAATTACACGTCGTGTTTGGAATTAACAAAAATTGGTTTTTGGAAAGTCGAGCTTTATTATAAATGAAAAATGGGAATTACTAGTGCTTAGTATTTGGTATGGTACCAACAAAAATTTAATAAAAATGCTTAACAAAAGTGTCGAAATTGTGAAGTTGAAACGAATCCAAATAGTTCATTCTTTTTTCAGAGCAGAACGCATTGCGGTCATTGTATCAATCAAATGGACTTTTTTTGTTACACAGACAACTTTTATGCATTTATTAATATGCCCTACTGCGTTTTGAATGAAGGGTAGTGTAAGCAAATCATGGCACGGTTCGGACGCGCTCTGCTGTTTGCTTGAAACGCGTCGCTAAAAAGTGTTAAAAGGCTTAAAATTAGTCAGTGAAATAATTAGCCACAATAACATCAATAGACAATTAAACAAAAACTGTTTAAATAGTTTGTTTAAAAAAAGAATAATTGCGTATTTAATTTGACAAGTGGCAACTGAAGTGTGAAAAAGAAGATCAATCGGTAGTGTTAAAAATGTGCGTGGGTGTGAAGAGATGCGCAGCATATAAAATTTTTTTGTTTTATATTTGTTTTTTTTGCTTTGACAGTTACAAGCGCAAGTGTGTGTGTGTATATTGCGCTCTTTGGTTTTTTTCTTGTACTATTTTCTATTCTGTGTTAAAGGGGTGCGGCTGATCTGCGCTAGTGTCAAAATTGTGCGTGGGTGTTAAGAGATGCGCAAGCAGTTAACGTTTTTTTTTTTTTTTTTTTGTGCTGTCAGAGTTTAGAGTGGAAGAGTGTGTGTGCATATTGCGCTCTTTGGTTTCTGTCGTGTGTTATTTTCCTATTGCCCATTAAAAGCAATATGTGAAGCGGTGGGGCTGATCTACGTTAGTATTAAAATTGTGCGTTTGTGTGAGAAGATGCGCAAACATATAACGGTTTTTTTTGTTACATTTTTTTTTTGTGAAAGTTACAATTGCGTGTGTGTATGTGTGCATATTGCGCTCCTTGGTTTCTTCTTTGTGCAATTTTCTATTGTGTGTTAAAAGCAACAAGTGCAAGCGGTGCGGCTAATCTGCGTTTTAATATTATACAAGCATCTTCGCCTCTTCGGTTGTGTTTAGTAAAGCGCATTTTAACGTGAGTGCGAGTAGTGCGTTTTGCGTTAAATGAACTGCCGACCGTAAGGACAATAATTTAATATAATAATAATAAGCGATAAGCTGCATAGCAATAATTTCATTATTATTATTATTATTACAAAAATTAAAAGCCTTTGCAGGTTAGTAAGCTTGCTTTTAAACCTTGCCAATACAGTGGCGAAGCGAGAGCGTTGAATGTGAGGGGAGATGAGCCTCAAAATGCCGACTCGATTCAACAAATTACCGGCAAATAACCGATTCTGAATTTTTATTTCTCGAATATTGCGTGAAATATCCGGGATTTGCCAACTGATGGATGTTTGGAGGGGTATCACACCCCCCACACCCCTACCTCGCTACGCCCCTGTTAGCGTACTTTAATAATATACGATGACATGCATGTATGCATGTACGAATATATGTATGCAATTTATCTACTTAACATTAGACTATTTCTTCATCTGCAACTGGCTGGAAAAATCGAATTAATGCTAATTTAACTATTATGTATAGATATACATAGATATTGATTTATTCGTGTTGCAAATTTCCATCCATTCCATTTCTATAGAAAGTTAAGTAAGATAAAACAAAAGCAACAAAAACAATACTGATTTTTCGATCATAGATTAGAATATTGTTTTGAATGGGGAGAAAGAATCTAATAATGTTTGTATAAAAATGTTTACATAAATAACGTGACCTTTAATGAATATGATTTCATTTAGTCAAAAAGAAATTATTACTTATTTTTCCATCATACCACAGTTCAATATTTGTTGCTGATCTTTATATCCTATACCTATAGGTACTAGATTTGTGCAGAAAGAGGGGTGGCAGACCCCAAGTCTTTTATACCAAAATGTTTATCATAACCTCGGGTAGCCATTAAGTTATGTCCGTCCGTCCGTCTGTATGAACGCATAGATCTCGGAGACTAGAAGAGCTAGAGACACCAAACTTTACCAGCTGTTCCGCATATTTCCTCAGAAGATGACGTTTGTTGAATCATATTGTATCAATATCTTTCCCCGATCCACCGCAGTAGATATTGCGGCTTTTGGCCACACCGTTTAAAATTTTCATCTAAAATTTAACAGAGTGATGCGTTATGGTTCCACGTATCTGTATGTCAAAGATGAAAATTATACTCAAAAATATGCAAATTTAACCTCTCCTTGCCTTTAAACTGCGTCAATATTTGACTCAACCTAATTATGGTTACAAGTGACCTCGAATCACAATTTTTGGTAAGCTGATTCATATGGCTCTAATAAATAAATCCACATCTAAATTTTATCGATGCGGACCCCCCACCCGTCACAATCGATTTAACAAGTTTTCTCCCACACCCCTTAACATACCAACTTACCCCACACATTTTGAATAACCTTTTCGACTTAACTTTCGAGTTTCATCAAATTGCGTAAAAATTTTCGGAACTTATAGGTATAAATATCGAACTTTGCTAAAAAAAAAAATTAATACTAATTGGAAAGGTAGGAATAAGCAGAAAGAATTTTTTCGAGAAGAAAAGGTACAGGGTATTCTACTGTCGGGCACCGCCTCGACTGTACCAAATTTTTTTTAATATAATACTAATTTCCATATAAAAATTGACAAAAAACAATCAAATATCGGACATTTGTTGGGAAAATCCCTTTTAAATTAATTATAGTTTAATGACTTGTATGGACTGCTCTTATCTCTGGGTGATTTTTGGGTATTTTCTACATAAAAGCCGTTGAAAAAAATAAAAGTTGTATTTTTGTATGATAAACGCAAAAAAACTAAGTATGTACGTATGTATATATGCATATTGTTTAAATAGTTGGGGTTCGGAAAAGAGAATTTTAATAATTACCTATCAAATTAGTTCGGCATCACATTCTTATCTTGGGCCTTTTCATTTTTACGGAACACATTTTATAGAAACTTTTTTATTTGATGGAACCCCCATAAAAGTAAATATTTATTAAACATTACTTCGGTGCGGTAATAATTTGGAAATTTAAAACGCGATTCTGCATTCTAACTTTTGAACTTAGATCATCTTACTATTAACACCAAAATGTCTTGAGGCTCACAAAGAAGAATTTTTAATTATTACAATAAGTAAGTGTACAAAATCTTTTGCTTGATAAGAACTATCTTTATACAAATAACAATGCAATAAGAAAAAATAAATTTTTGTGTTTGGGCATACTACGTCGTATAACACTTTGACAATTTTTAAAATTTAACCGCTCGGAATTAAAGGCTCTATAGATGTTTCATAAATGCATGCTGTTGTACTACTCGCACAGTAAATAGTCCTTTAGCTGACCTGCTTTATGTTACTATTGTGTATTCGCTTACTCTTTTGCAGCGCCATCTATTAATAATCCGCAAATTTAAAAAATAATTGTAGCGCCATCTAGAGAAATTAGAAACAGTGTGGTGAATAATTAGTGGCGCCATCTATGAAGCAATAGAATAAAGTGGTGATACTTGAACGCCATCCACATTTAACCGTTTGAAAGATTGTTGAAATATTGATACCCACCAACTGGTGTTAGATAAAAATAAATTTAAATGGTGGTAGTGGTAAGTATGAAGCGTGGTGAAGCGGTTTTTAAATCTTTGGCGCTTTGATGGATTTTTGCTAATGAATTTTACATTTATTTAACATCTTCATCATTATCAGCATCAACATCATCATCAGCTATGAAAACATATTTATTTATACTTAAGACTAACCAATAATTTGCAACAAGTGCGTGAGTATTATTTATTATAATCTTGAAATTGAAAGCGATGATATTGAGCTTCAGATTGAAAACCAACGAAAAGAATATTTTAATTTCATTAAATCTCCAGAGATGAGTTTTATTTTTTATGTTAGGGCAATGTTTCAGCTTTCCAAATAATAATACGATTTTTTTCATTCGTTTTTTCAAAATTCGTTTATTTTGGTGAAATCTTGCGATTTCGTTACAGTGATCCATTCAGTTACTGGTTTTGGATGGATAGTTCGAAATTTGAAGTTCATGAAAAGAACATTTTTAAAAAGTACTGACTCCGACTTTCTATAACAAATTCAAATATAGAAGAGAGAACCAAAAAACGTTTAAAAGCTTAAATTCAGTCAGTGAAGAAAGTCAAAAGAATACAATAAATCGTTATTTTGTATCATAAATAGACGATACTGGACAGAAATCGCGTATTATGACCAAAAACATAAAATAGGTAACTTTTCAAGTGCCTAAGGGATATTTATACGAAAAGTCACCAAAACATTAAATTTCATCTAAAAATATAAAAATGGCGTACGTAAAGTCGAGCGCAGACGACTTTGGGATACCCTTAAAGCATGAAAGACAGCAGAATTTTCCTATTTCATGGCTTAGCTAATCATGGCCTTCGGCCGATAGCTGCCGAAAGGAAAATTCTGCTCTGCCGCTATTGACTGCGTAGTCGGCGCCGGCGTCGTCGTCGTCGTCGGCCCAAATTGTTTTATAATTTTTACTTTAATTAATGGCTGACTTTACAGTATATAAGCTTGGTGAATTTTCAAAGCAAATCAAATGAATTCTAGTAGTGAAAGTGAGTGTTCATATAATTATTCAACCGAAGAACAAGAAAATGGCTCCACCGAAGAAAGTAACAATTCGCGAACCAGTGATCTTGGACGACGGGGATTCTCCGTCCGAAAACGAGCAGGATGTGCAACCTGGACAAAGGCTAAGCGACTGCGAGGACATTTCGACGATGGTGAATACACAAGCAGTGGAGGAAAATATAGTGAAGTAGAAAAGAAAGAAGCGAAAGGCAGTGGATACTCAGGAAATCTCCAAGAAGAAAAAAGTAGATATAGATGGGAAAATGAAAAAGGCCAGTCTCCCTCCGGAGAACTCGACTCATATTTCTCTTCTTTCACTAATATTACTAATCTGGACAAAGGAATTTCTTCAACATACGACTACGACATTGGAGATTTTGATCTCTCTCTCCTTGAAACAGAAACAGTACGAAGCAAAACGGTGTCTACATACGTTGATGGACTCCCTCCTGTTTGCCCAGAAAATAATACTTGCCCAAAAGAAAGAATTAGGCAAGTGTTCATTGAAGCATTTGGTTACTATCCTATTAAACTGCGAGTGGTCCATGATGTATTTGGAACAAGCTATGACGTTGGAAACATCAACTTGGATTACCAACAATTACATCGAAAATTTTCAGGGACCATCCTCATCATCGCACATCACGGGAATCACATTCATGCCATCCACGACTGCAACTACTCCAACAATTCCTGCAGATGCGCCTTTAATTCCTGCTTCCAAGATCGGATCAATAGAAGATTCGCTCGACGAGTTATTCCAAGTTGGAAGTTCACGCTCCAACATTGGGTCAATTTGTCAATCTATTTGCAGAAAGATTCCAGGTACTACATATACTATAACATCGCCGGGAGAACGTGGCTACCAAGTAGTGAAGTTAGATGTGTACGATTTTTCAAAGATCTGCAAGAAGCCGAAGAAGGAATGGTGGACGGAAGCGAATTTTCGTTCAACATTTATAATCCAATCTCCTTTGGATCCCAACTACCAAGCAATAATGAAGTTATTAGTATCTGTAACGAATCAAATACAACATAATTGATTGCCAAATTAGGTTCCTTCATAAAAAATCGAAAACGGAAGAATTTTTAAGCAACAATTTCTTTTTGACCGATCGTTGCTATGGGAGTTATATCATATAGTCAACCGATTTTGATCAAATTTGACACAGTGCTTGGGAACTATAAAAAACTTTCGAATGCCAATGTCAAAACCATTACTATTGTCAAGTTTGAACTTATTATCTTTCAATTCCATGAAGTTAGGCTTATTTGTCATTTTTCGAGGTACTGTTTACTATGGCGAACATGCAAGGTATCATCACGAAAATAAGCATTACTTCTACAGTTCTAAGAGTTACCGCATCTTTTTCAGCGAGTTTCCACGCATAAAATGACATTAGCACTTTTTTTTTAAAAGTGGTAGATCACTTTTGAATTTTAAAACTAAAAACTGAAAATGACAAAAAACTAAAAAAAAAAATCCTTAATAAAAAAAAAGGGAATTAATTTTTTATAAATTTAATATTTTATGTTATAGTAAAAAAAATTTACGTCAATATCTTTATATCTTCTTATCATGCGTTTAGAAGAAATGGCTTATCAAAAAATTGTCTAAAAATTAAAAACCCGATATTCAGTTATCGATAACTCCATAAATAATCGGAATTTCGCTATACAATTTGACTTGGCGAGTAGCTCTACCAACTGTGTAAAAATCATCAAAATCGGAGAAGGTCGGCAGAAAAGTGGCCCGTTTCACTTATTTTCGCCGAATTATATTTTATATCTTAAGAAGCTCCAAATTTCGGACAAAGCATTTTTCTGCATAGAAATAAAGCTACTAAGTTTATTAGAAAGATTTTTGTTAATAAGAGTATCCAACTAATAATAATCATAGCGTATGGGTAATAGTAGGCGTGATCGGAAAGAAAAAATCCAAGCCGAATCATTTTATTCGGATTCGGATTCACGTGCTTCCGAAAACGATATTTTTTTTGCCTCTGTATTTTCGATAAATTCGTAAATTTCCTTATTTGTTTGATAAATACAATACAAAAATACATTAAAATATTATTATTTCTTAGTTATTCTAACTTTTAAATAAAATTACACAAAAATAATTCTTTAGCAACAATATTTAATGAAAATAAAGACGAAATTTTCCTTCTGTAACGCGTAAGCCCTTTTTATACCCTGTACCGTATGGTCCAAGGGTATATTAAGTTTGTGCAAGCCGAAAATGTATGTAACATATAGAAGGAGACGTCGGAGACACCCCAAAGTTACCTAAAATATGATCAGGGTGAATAGAGAAGTCGATATACCCATGTCCGTCTGTCCGTCTGTCCGTCTGTCCGTCTGTCCGTCTGTTAGATCCCATATTATTCCATAGGAGGCAAGTTTATTTTATTTTTTTGATATCGGGGATAAATTATATAGCTCCCATGGGGGTGTTTGAGACGACCTCGAAAAAAAAAAAGCGTTTTAGATGAATAATTCGTTTGTTTATGAAGATATCGTAACGAAATTTGGCAATCGAAAGTTTTTTATAGTTCCCAATCACTGTACCAAATTTGATCAAAATCGGTTGACTATATCATATAGCTCCCATAGGACCGATCGGCCAAAATAACTTTTTTAAAGAAAAATTGGCTATATTTCGTTTTTTAATAAAGATATCCTAACCAGATTTGGCGTTTGGAAATTTTTTAGACCACTTAAGCAATGTGCCAAATTTGAACAAAATCGGTTGAGTATATCATATAGCTCCCATAGGTCCGATCTTCCAAAACATCGATTTTTTAACAAAATTTGTTGTGTTTCGTTTGTTTGTTAAGATATTGGGACCAAATTTGACATTCGTGAGTATTTTATAGTTCCTAAGCACTGTACCAAATTTAATCCAAATCGTTTGACTAGATCATATAGCTCCCATAGGACCAATCGGTCCAAAAACACGTTTTTTATACAAAATTCGATGTGTTTTGTTTGTTTGTAAAGATATTTGAAATAACTTTGGCGTTCATATCTTTTTTAAGGTATTTAAACACCGTGTCAAATTTTATTGAAATCGGTTGACTATATCATATAGCTCCCATAGGAACGATCGGTCAAAAAAAAAATTTTTGCTTAAAAATTCTTCTGTTTTTGGTTTTTTGTGAAGAAATCGGAATTTATTACAAGCTAGTGGTACAGGGTATCCTAAAGTCGTCCGCGCCCGACTTTACGTCCGCCATTTTTACATATAATATTGTTAATTTTTGGATTATCAGAAAAATATAATTAAAAATAATTGTCAATAAATATAAAACTTTAAGTTCCGGTGATTGTTCGAACTCACATAAATAAGCTATACAGGATTAATAGAAATAAATATTGTATATACATAAATATAAGCTTTAAAAAATAGATTCTAAAAATATCAAATATTAAAAAAAAGTATTTCAGAATAATTCATGAAAAATAATTGTCAATAAATATATAGCTTTAAGTTGACATGAATATAACCTAAGAATATCGAAGAATATTTAAAAAATAATGTCAGTAAAAAATAGTCACTTTTTACAATTTGTTTTGCCACTTCGTTTTAGTTCCTCTTGCAATAAAACATTCGGTTTCAAAGCACATAAAAAATTCGACTTAGAATTGAGTGCACCAAACATTCGATTTCAAAATTAATAAAAACGGCAAGTATAAAAAATGGCTTTTAATTTTTTTATTGCTTATAATTCACACCTGGTTAAAGCTGTATTCGAACTAAATCATATCAATTGCAAATAAATTTCGAATTTGATTATCACATTTTTAGTCGCATTAAATATTTTTAGAGTTATGTCTTCATGGTTCGTTCTGTTCATCAATCACTTCCGCACCATTTAATGCAAATTATAAAAAAGTCGTTTGTTTAGCGATGTAAAAATTTGTATATTCTGTCTACGAAATATATTTTTTTTTATTAGAATAAAAAAGAAAACGCTAAATTTTGTGCGCTAGGCACGAGGATTAATTACACTTCTAGATTCCTGCCAAATGTATTTACTCTATTACTTTTAAAGAAATACTATTTTTAAACAAATCGGGGGAAAAAAAAGTGATAAAATGAAGGAAAAATGTGCTGGAAATAAAATTCAATAAGCTTTTATAATTAAAAAAAATGGCGTACGTAAAGTCGGTCGCGGACGACTTTGGAATACGCTGTACTACTAGCTTGCAATAAAACCCTGTTCCTTCATAAAAAACCAAAAACAGAGAATTTTAAAGTAAAAACTTTTTTTGACCGATCGATCAACTGATTTTGATAAAATTTGGTACAGTGCTTAGGAACTATAAAAAACTTTCGAATGCCAAATTTGGTAACGATATCGTCACAAACAAAAAAATTATTGATCTAAAACTTTTGTTTTTTTTCGACGTAGTCTGAGCTTTATAATTTAACCCCAATATCAAAAAAATAAATTAAACTTGTCTCCTATGGTACAATATGGGATCTAATGTGAAAGTTTGGTGGCTCTAGCTCCTACCATCTCTGAGATATAGGCGTTCAAACGGACGGACATGGGTTTATCGACTTATCTAGTCACCCTGATCGCATATTGGGTAACTTTGGGGTGTCTCCGACGACTCCTTCTATATGTTACATACATTTTCGGCTTGCACAAACTTAATGTACCCTTTGTACCATACGGTGCAACGTATAATAATGGAATTAAAGCGATGAAAATATTTTTTTTTTACATATCTATTTTATTTATTGAATCTTCTCGGATAGAGACTAACAATAAGTGTTCAAATCTTATTATAATAACTTAACTAACAGTCTGGTGTGACTGTATTTGGTTTGCAGGGCCCTGAGGATTTATTGCTGGGTTGGAAGATCATTTCGCCTGAGTCGGGTTCTGCTACTAACTTTGGTTAAGCTTCTTGCTAGATAGCTTGGGTGCGTCGAGAGTTTAATGTTGCAGTTCGCTTTTTGCTGCGCTATTTCATTTTTAACGGATAGAATATTAAGATCTTTGTGGATGTGCTCGTTTCGAATATACCATGGTGCCCCAGTGATAGTTCTCAAGATCTTCGATTGAGCTCGCTGTATAATATCTATGTTGCTGCTGCTTGCGTTCCCCCATAGCTGAGAGCCATAGGTCCAGATTGGCTTTATAGTTGAGCTTTAGAGTAAGACCTTATAGTCCAGACAAAGGGGAGATCGAATACATAATAGCCAATGGAGACTGCTAGCTTTTAGTTTTAAATGATCTTTCTTGGCCTCAATATGCTTTCGCCAAGTAAGTCGCCTATCGAGGTGGACGCCAAGATAAGTTACTTCATCAGCTTGTGGAATTTGCGTGTTGTTCAGTACCAAAGGCGGGCAAGTTCGTCTGTTTAGAGTAAGCGTTACTTGGTTGCATTTTTGTTCATTTATTCCGATACGCCAATCTGATAGCCATTTCTCTATGGCCTCCAGATTAACAGAAAGATTTGAGGTTGCTTGCAATGGGCATTTGGAGCGACTAAGAATCGCAGTATCATCGGCAAATGTGGAGGTTGTCAATCGCTGGCTTGTTGGGATGTCTGCAGTGTATAAGACATATAATGTTGGTCCGAGCACGCTGCCTTGTGGCACTCCCGCTTTTATGGCATAATCGTCCGACGTGGTAGCGTTGCTCTCACTGAGAATACTCTGTTGTATAGGTATGACTCAAGAATCTTGTGGATATTCCCAGGGAGCAATAGTTTGATTTTGTACATGAGGCCGTCAAGCCAAACTCGGTCAAATGCTTGGCCAACATCGAGGAATATTGTCGTGCAATATTCCTGACGTTCAAACGCAGTACGGATCTCTGACGTTATGCGGTTTACCTGCTCGATAGTAAATATTTTTTGAGAACTAAAGTGTTTCAAACGTTCATTTGCTTACATGACTTTATATTCCTAATCAGGCAAAGAAGGGAAATTATTTTTATTTCCATATTCGTCTATATTCGCTTTGTTGTTTGTCATAATTCGTTCGCCTAAAAGTGAAAAACGATGCAAGTAATTAGTAGAGAACAAGCGTCACCAGCCGTGCTAGAGGAAACTTTCTCTTATAGCGTTCTTAGATTTGCGAACTACTTTTTAGTTCAAAGTTCATAGTTATTGCTCTTATTGGAAACTGCACCTCTGGCAATGCTGTTTTTAAAAAGAAGTAAATTACGCTGCAGTTTTATTTCTAAATTAATTAGTTAACATATTCCAAAAAGTGCTAAAATATGTAAAAACAGTTAGAGGAATTATTAACAACTATTGGAATTTCTAATAAATACGTGAAATTGTTTAAATAGTTAATTTCCAAAAAAAAAACATTAATAAAGTGCACATTGAAGTTCATTATAAAAAGTGGGAAAAGAAGGGATAATTGAAATTGCGATTATTGTGCGTGAGTGTGAAAAGGTGCGCAGAAGTACGGAATTTGTTTTTTTTTTGCGCGTATTGAGCGTAATAAATGAAGAGATAGAATACTCTCTTTGCCTGCATTTTGATCCTGCTATACGGTTGTGCCGATAAAGCAGTTTCATGTAGTGTTGATTAAATGCGTGAACTTTGAGTGTGAGTGTAAGCAGTGCATTCTTTGATTATTATCATTCTTTGTAAGCAGAATAAGCGCTGATAAAGATTTGGGATTTTTTGCAGGTGAGTGTAAACATTTTTAGTCAATATATAATATATACAAAAGCTGATTGACATTAAACTTGAGTCACTTAAGTGCTCTGTTGTTCGTCTACCCCAACTAATTTCGGAAATTAGAATCAAATTTAATTACCTCTAGTCCTATTGCGATTACTACGTAGTATAACTTTTTTGGAAAAAATTAAAAGACAATGGCATCAAAGCTTTCAACAGCAATAAATACAAACCACAAAAGATAGAAGGACGAACAAATATAATATTTTATATAAATTTTAATAAAAATTATGTAATTTAACAACAGGATTCCTATTTGTATTTTAGTTTATTTCTATTAGAGATTGAGAAACATTTTCTTACTTATTATTACGGCCCAGTTTGTCAAAAATAACAGAAATACCTTTTAATATTCAAAATCATTTTGTTATGTTTTTGGGGTGTAGGGTATAGATATCTTATGAAAACTTAAGCCTAAAAATGTTGTTGTTTATGATTCAGAACAAGCTTAAGAACTTCTTCTTAAAATTTTTAATAAAAAAGTCTGCAAATGCTCAATAAAATGCGGCAAAGAATGTTTGTAACAGGAAGGACTCTTCGATCGTCGTTTTTAGATTTATGTCTGTCTTTCCGTTTATATCTCCATTTCTCACACCAAATTGTACTTAAAAGGAAGTTGAATTCTTCTTAGGTCTCTATGCAAAACTTGGTGATGCATCAAACAGATAACACGATGAATAATCTCTGAGATAATAAAAAAATTGAAAAAATTCAAGTTATGACATACCTATGTGCAAACGTATTTTGAAAAATTACCTTTTTCACTAAAATAGCCATAAAAAATGGCGGACGTAAAGTCGGGCGCGGACGACTTTAGGATACCCTGTACCACTAGCTTGTAATAAAGTCCGATTTCTTCACAAAAAACCAAAAACAAGAATTTTTAAGCAAAAATTTTTTTTTGACCGATCGTTCCTATGGGAGCTATATGATATAGTCAACCGATTTCAATTAAATTTGACACAGTGCTTAAATACCTTAAAAAAGATCTGAATGCCAAATTTATTTCAAATATCTTTACAAACAAACAAAACACATCGAATTTTGTATAAAAAACGTGTTTTTGGACCGATTGGTCCTATGGGAGCTATATGATCTAGTCAAACGATTTGGATTAAATTTGGTACAGTGCTTAGGAACTATAAAATACTCACGAACGTCCAATTTGGTCTCAATATCTTAACAAACAAACGAAACACAACAAATTTTGTTAAAAAATCGATTTTTTGGAAGATCGGACCTATGGGAGCTATATGATGTAGTCAACCGATTTTGTTCAAATTTGGCACATTGCTTAAGTGGTCTAAAAAATTTCCAAACGCCAAATCTGGTTAGGATATCTTTATTAAAAAACGAAATATAGCGAATTTTTCTTTAAAAAAGTTATTTTGGCCGATCGGTCCTATGGGAGCTATATGATATAGTCAACCGATTTCGATCAAATTTGGTACAGTGATTGGAAACTATAAAAAACTTTCGAATACCAAATTTCGTTACGATATCTTCATAAACAAACGAATTATTCATCTAAAACGATTTTTATTTGTCGAGGTCGTCTCAAACACCCCCATGGGAGCTATATAATTTATCCCCGATATCAAAAAAATAAAATAAACTTGCCTCCTATGGAATAATATGGGATCTAATGTGAAAGTTTGGTAACTCTAGCTCTTACCATCTCTGAGATCTAGGCGTTCACACGGACGGACAGACGGACAGACGGACAGACGGACATGGGTATATCGACTTCTCTATTCACCCTGATCATACTTTAGGTAACTTTGGGGTGTCTCCGACGTCTCCTTCTATATGTTACATACATTTTCGGCTTGCACAAACTTAATATACCCTTGGACCATACGGTACAGGGTATAAAAAACAAGCTATGAGAGGATTATAAAAAAAAACGAATTTTGAATGCTGAAACATCGCCCTAACATAAAATCTTGGTTTCATCTCTAGAGAAAAATAAAGTGTTAAATTTGTCGACTAGTGTATTGGTTGATTTGCATTGGGAATATCATGGTAAATGAAATTCTTGTTGTCAAAAATAATTCCTTTGATTAAATTGTCATGACTGGATCCCATTTGCAATGAGAATATATCACGAAAATTGCTCAAACTGCGTATTCAAACACATCCAGGGCATAGAAAAATTTGCAGTAAAAATTCATTTTCTATTACTTTAAACCATTATATCATATTATATATCTTTCAAGCGGAATTTCATACCATAGAGATCGGCGCCCTTAGTATGCTTCTTAAGGGAACTAGGGGAGCAAACATCTGCATTTATTCAGATAGCCAAGCTGCTATTAGGGCATTATCATACTGGAGCATCGCCTCCAGGATGGTTAAAGAATGCCATAACTACCTCCAAACCCTGTCCGCCCGGAACAAAGTCGTGCTATGTTGGGTGTCTGGACACTTGTGAGTGGATGGTAACACGATCGCTGACGATCTAGTACGACAGGGTGCCTCCACCCTGACTACATCTCCTGCGCCATTTTGTGGTTTTGGTTGGTCCACAATCAAAACCATGATACAGAAATGGGCTACAGGAGAACATAGGAGATACTGGTTCTCAAAAGTGCTTTTCAAACATCTGGATACGATCAAGACAAAAGGTTTTGGCAGAGCGGACTTAAAACTCCTGGTAGCATACCTATCTGGCCACCACACTGTTAGATACCATCTACAGAGAATTGGCCTATCGGAGTCTTCAGAGTGCAGACTCTGTCTAGAAGACGATGAAACCACGAGACATATTCTCTGTGACTGCCCAGCGCTGAAAGGAACGGATTAGCCCCTTCCATCTTAGGTCAATACGAACAAAAGACCTACTGCTATTCATGCGAAAAGCAGAAAGTCTATTGCTTTAATTTATGGGTAGGGTACAAAAGACCTTTTAGTCGCAGTGTCCCACCTCGCTGTGAGGAACCCTTTTAGGAAAAAAAAAACATTATATAAGAAGTGGCCGCTATTGTAAAAAGTTGTTCAGGGACATTAATATTGATAGTTTATAAACTTTTATATACTTATATAGTACAGTAAAAATAAGTTTTGACTAGGAAAAAATTGCATGTTGAAATTTCTTAAGGACCATCCATCCAAAAAATCTAAAATCGAAATGGCGACCTTCTTCCCCGTAGAGTTTTCCTTTATTTTCACATGTGTTTGAGCCCAATTATCTCGAATTCAATAAGTCATACACAAAAATTTCCATTTTCCACAAAAATTAAATTCAAAATTTTATTTGTAAAGGAAAATAAACCCAGAAGTTGGTATTTTATACGGTAGAGTTCACCAAAGTTACTAAAACTCAGTTTTTTTTTAATTTTAACCAACCCTTGCCATTTTTTATTTTTGGTGTATGTAAATATCCTAAAATACATAAACTGAATTTTGAATCATGTAATTATCTCCAGTAATTCTCAAGTTAGAACGCTCAGTGTATAGATCATTAATTCAAATATTGTTTTTTTGGTATTTTTCCTCCAACCTGATTTTAAACTTTTCTTTGATTTTTCATACTAAATTTCTTATAATATTATAGATGAACAGCTACATAACATCTTACAGGTGGGTCAAAAAGTCTTTGGCCTGACATACAGATTGTCACTTGATTAGTCCTATCAATAACATAGATCCGTGAATCTTATCCATTAACAAAGAAAATCTTTATTTTTTTAGAAAATCCTTTAATGCGATACACATGCCTGTTTCGAGTATATCTAAAAGCTGTATTATATTCATCATAGCATCATTGTGCCAGGACTTTGCTTAATCTATGGAAAGTCTGCCCTGTAAATATTAATCATTAAGAATTTGTACACTTATTTTTAATGATAATTTCCAAGCTAGTCAAGAAAATTTGGATCTACCATTACTCACTAATATTGGAAAATTAAAAATTTGGGTTAAGATGGTTTTCTAGCAAATAATGCTTTTGCATTTACCATTTGGAGCTAATGGCCCAATTCGATGTTGATTTAAAGCCAAAACGACATCATGTAGTAAAATATGAATAAATAAATTGCACTCTGAAATATTTCTCTATCCATCGCATTTTATAAATTTGGCTACTTGTAAACTTGAAGAAACGACTCAATGGAAATCGATTTTCATTATATAATGCCAATTTACAGTATTTCCAGAAATCATTCGTTTGCTTTTTCTTTATCATCTTTACTGGCCTGCCCCGCACACCTTTTTCTACAATAATTTAAATATTATCACCTACATTCAAGTGTTACTATTAGTATCGCATATCGTATCAGTCTCCCTATACATACACTGCTTCCTTCCATAAAATGAAACTCAAGGATTCCTTTTTTCATGTTTGGTACTTTTATGAGTGCGTCTGCGGGGAGGGGAGTAAACATTTGCTGCTCAAACATGCATGAGGTGCAGCAGGAGTAGTGCCACAAATAAAAAGAACCAAAAAAAAAAGATAATAAAAATAAAGGAGAGTTGCGCTGTAGTGGCTTCGGGTTGGCTGGGAACAATCAGCGCCCAAAAGGCGCGGCAACCCAAATTAACTTAACACTCATAAATCAGCGTTAACGGCAACCACAAAAGTGTTGCATAAAAAATGTGTTATGGCGCCCCCGCGTTGCGCTTTTTTGTTGACTTTCTATATATGTTTTTTATACCCTGTACTTTTTGGGTTCAGAGGTATTCTAGATTTTTGCAGTATATGAGACTTCTGCCTGGAAATATCATGTGAAGTATTTATAACCTGCTAATGTTAATTGAATCTCGTCCCCTCATGGGACCAAAAATTATTTTTCTTCAGTGTTTTTCTTTTTTTAGATAAAGTTGTGGTTTTACCGTAATTTTATAATATATTATTAATTATTATTAATATATATATAATATAAAGCAGACAAATCATTATAATCAGAATTAAAAAAAAAAACTGTAATCATTTTTCGCTTTTTCTTATGAAGATATAAAGATAACAATTTGTAATGTGTGTGCAAAAAAGTTCTTTAAAAGAAATATTTAAGATCAATTCTACATATCGAAAACTTGTCTCAAATTAAGTTTATTAAATCACTTTTGCAAAAGCTCCTAATTTCTATGCTATACTATCAAAGCTTCCAATACCATCTTCTGAACTGCGCTCTATTATTCATTGTCGGCGCTACATTAGCCTGAAAAGTTTAGAAAAAATTGAAAATTTGCCAAAAAAAGCATTGAAAAAATTAATTGTTTCACGTTCCACATCGAATCGTGAACTCGTTCGCAAGTATCAGCCTTACATCCTCCACTTCCTTTGAGTCCCAATCCTAATATCCCATCAATGTCAAATTTGGCGCAAGTAAATACAATTTTTTTTTTTTTGGGAAAGTGACTATAGTGTATACAACTCTCGACACTGACCTGTCTGATATTTAAATTTTTTGTATACTTTTGGTAGCTACTATATCATGCAAAGGGTAACAACACGAGATACATAAAGGGAGAGAGGGGGTCGGGTAGCAGCAGCGAGCATTGCAAATAAACAGTAAAACGCATTCGTTTGCATTGCTGAGTTGATGGCTGCCATTTTGTTTTTTTTTTATCTATGAAAGTCTGAGGTCGCAGCTGTCAATGTAACGGAGAGCAATTTGGCAACCAAAATGGCGGTCATCACTTTTTGTAATTAAATTGTAAGCGTTTGAGTATATTTACTTTTTAGTGTTACCAATTTCGGCATCGACACGGAATTGTAATTTTATTAGATTTTTCTTTTGCTGGTTGCCATGCATTATAGTTAGGGAACCTAGTTGTTTTCGCGGCTGCAGTTTCTTTATTTGTTTTCTTAGGAAAGGCAATTATTTCTACATAAACTATAGGAATACATTTAAAAAACTTGGTGAACCATGGAGGTATTTTGAGTATGATTGCAGTGTTGAAAACTGAAAGACGAGTTCACCCACTGGGCTAGTGAAGCGGATTAGTTCACGTTTATATATTTTCCTCGTTCTATTTTTCAATGTTTAATTTAATTTTTTTTTTATTATTTAAGGCCAACTGTACTTTGTTGTACTCTCTCTAAAATAACACTGTCCTACAGAATTGACAAAAATCAAAGAACTTTTCAAGTGACCTAGTGTACGTTGTAGGTCTTGACGAGTAGATCACGATAGCGTTTTTCAAAATTGTCTAACACCCCCAAAATCGGAAGTTATCGCTTAAAAACCGTTTTTCGGGTACTGCGATCACTCCCACTATCACAACGTCGCCATTTTTCAACCGATTTTTGATTGCTTTACGGCTTTGGAAAGAAGAAGATTCAAGCTTTAAGATGATATACACTTGTTTATACTTTATACAAAGCAACTACGAGATTTTCTAAAAGATATCTAAGATTTACACTTTTTTTATTCTAATTTTCTCACTTTGAAGTCATTTTTATATAACATTTTGTTAAAGAACCTTTACTTTTGACGTGACAACGTCTTAAATTAGGTTTGTATGGGTGGCACCATTGAAAAAGTCTAACGATAACCGTAACGATAAGTCTAGCGATAAATAATCGTAACGATAATATAATAATACTAATAATACTAATAATAATACTAATAAGCAATATAATAATACTTTTTGTAAGCAAAATGGTGAAATTAATTTTTTGAAATTATTTTTTTAACGCAAATTTGTGTTTAATAATTATTATGTCATGCAATATTAATTATTATGGTTAGATATTTTATTGAAATTAATAAAAATAAAAAAATTTAATAGCAGCTTACATCGGTTATTACATACATATAATTAAATTGAATGTGTTTCAATTATTATACCTTCAATTGTGTAGTTTAGTAACAATATATTGTGCTTTAATAATTACACCTTAATTGTGTAGTTTGGTAACAATACATATTATAAAAAAACAAATATTTTATCTATTATTTATTATTTATTATCTACTGCCGAGAAAATTTTATTTTATTAAGAGATACGAAAACGTAAAGTCTGACAACTCGTTTCTTAATTTCATGAAATATACGTATAATCTTGATTGCGTATCAAACGTTTGTAAGTCAACTACGGTAAAAGAAACAACCATCGACTTGACTTTCGCAAGACACATTACAGCAGAAACACTTCCTTTCATTTCCTATTTCTCCTATCATCGTCCTATCCTCAACAAAATCACTCAAATAGGAATTAGTTAAGTTTTAGTTTACATGTACGATGTTTTAGCAAACAAAATATATTTCTATAGTTACAATTTGTGCAATTCTTATTTTCATTCAATTCCTTGTTCCTATTGTGCAATTTTATAATATTCATATCAATAAATATTCTACCGAGAAAAGGACGTTGTCACGTAAAATCTTCGCCCGTAAAACCGACTTTATAGGCACTGTTTTACATTTAATCTAAAGAAATATTAATTCCGAGTAAGAAAAGTTATGGTTTATTCAAATCGTCATAAAGTTTAGTTACGATTATTGTAAACAAGGAAATTACAATTCTATCGACAAAAAAAAGTTTTAGATGGATACTCGTTTGTTCATGAAGATATCGTAACCAAATTTGGTATAATGCTTAAGAACAATAAACAAATTACAAGTGCCAAATTTGGTCGCAATATTTTAAAACAAACGAAATACAACAAATTTTGTTAAAAAATCGATTTTTTGACCGATCGTTCCTATGGGAGCTATATAATATAGTTAACCGATTTTGTTCAAATTTGGCGTGTTTTGAAATTTTTTAGAGCACTTAAGCAATGTGCCAAATTTCAACGAAATCGGTTGACTATATCATATAGCCCCCATGGTAATTGTCTTCCAAAAAATCGATTTTTTAACAAAATGTGTTGTATTTCGTTTGTTTTTTAAAATATTGCGACCAAATTTGGCACTTGTAATTTGTTTATTGTTCTTAAGCATTATACCAAATTTGGTTACGATATCTTCATGAACAAACGAATTATCCATCTAAAACTTTTTTTTTGTCGATGGAATTGTAATTTCCTTGTTTACAATAAGCGTCGTAACTTAAACATTTATCGACCGATTTGAATAAACCATAACTTTTCTTACTCGGAATTAATATTTCTTTAAGATTAAATGTAAAAAAGCAAAGGTGTTTTAACAAAATGTTATATAAAAATGACTTCAAAGTGAGAAAATTGAATAAAAAAAGTGTAAATCTTAGATATCTTTTAGAAAATCTCGTAGTTGCTTTGTATAAAGTATAAACAAGTGTATATCATCTTAAAGCTTGAATCTTCTTCTTTCCAAAGCCGTAAAGCAATCGAATCGGTTGAAAAATGGCGACGTTGTGATAGTGGGAGTGATCGCAGTACCCGAAAAACGGTTTTTAAGATACCTTCCGATTTTGGGGGTGTTAGACAATTTTGAAAAACGCTATCGTGATCTACTCGTCAAGACCTACAACGTACACTAAGGTCACTTGAAAGTTCTTTTTCACTGTTGGACAGTGTAATTAAATATGCTTTTTGGGAAAAATCTGTATGTTGTGTGATCACCTTTTGCAGCCAACACAGATTGAGATAGATCTCTAGGTTGTGCTTCCAAGCAGCAGTCACGATTTTTAATAACTCTTGCTTGGCTGTAGTGGCTTTCATCTTATGACTTAGTACTTCAAAAACTTCCAGACGTTCTCGATAGGCTTCATGTCGGGTGAATTTTCTGGCCAGTCGATAATATCCACTTTTGCATGCATAAAAATCGGTTTTTCTTGTTTCGTGAATCAATTTTTATTTTGAGCGAACAGCTGCATTTTCAAAACTTTACATTAGATAAAAGTAATGATTTATAATAATAATAAAATAAGAAAGATATCATAAAAGTAAATTTGTATATAGGCAAGGTTCTGTATATTGATCCACATTTGAGCAGAAAATTAAGGTTTTCGTACAATTAAAACAAATTATTGGAAACAATTTGCAATTTATAATTGTGGACATCCATTTCAGTCAGGATATTTTGCCAATAATTACAAAAGTTTTAATTCGCATTTAAAGCGCTTTGAAACAAAGGATGTAAACACATTTGTTCCTCCCAGATTAATCTGTTTGCTTGTTGTTGTTTTAAGTTTCAAATTAAGGTTAATTATAAAAAATTGTTGTCCTGAAAAGCTTAATTGATTTTTTTTTATTCATATAAAGAGTTTACATGACATGAAAGATATTGTGGCTGTAGTTTATTGGCTAACAAATTAATAAAGAGATAGTTGTTATCGTAGTTTATTTTTAAAAATGCTAACTAACAAATTACCTTTATTGAAATTTTAAATAAGCAATTAGTCCACTAGAGCATAGACTCTTCTGAAAAAATTTTGTTATTCTTGCTCTTTAAGGTTTAAAAAACAGAGGCAACAAGTAGACTGATGGTTTCTACTGTGTTTCTAGTTGCCAAAAAATAATAATATAATAATAAATAAGTAAGAAATAAGCTAAATATCAAAGAATGCTACACCATATTAGAAATACTTGAGGGTAACAATATTTTATAAAGTTTTAAAGCAATTTTCGAATTTTTATTAAGCTCCAACATTAACCTATTTTTAAAACTTCCTATATGATTTTAAGGAACGTTCAATACTCTTTGAAAAGAAACATTACATTTATGTTTCGACCGCACAAGACTTTATGTTGTTGCTTCAAAAATTTAGTTCATAACAGGAAAGTTTCCTAATTTTGAACTGCTTAAAACTGCACAAAATTATTCTTTACAATATGGAGTGCATCGTGATGCGAACTTAGAGAAACTCAACAAAAGCTACCGGACTATAAAAGATATCTCGGCTAAAATATAGTGAGGAATGAATTTTGGTAAACCCTTTAAGAAAATATTCAGTATTAATATAAAATTTAAATAAAGACATATTTTAAATTTATATATTGTTTACAAGCGCACGAAAGCATTTTGCCGTGAGTAAACGCGAAAAAAAAATCAGTAATAGATTTCAAACGTAATAGTGTAGTTGCATTATATTTAGCTGGAAAATCACAACCAGCGATTGTTCGTGAGCTCGGACACCTTAAAGTAAATAAAGTTTTCGTTTATCGCACCATAACTCGTTACAATGATACTGGTAGCATCGCAAAACGTCATGGAGGTGGTCATCAAAATACTGCAACGTCACGTGAGATGGCTCAAAAAGTGAAGAAGCGACTTGAGCGAAATCCCCGACGAAGTGCCAATCAAATGGCGAAAGAACTGAAAATATCTGACCGTAGCATCCGTCGCATACTGAAAAATGATCTCAAGGTCAAGCCTTACAAGATCCAAAAGACACATGATCTCACACCGAAGCAGCAACAAGTCAGACTTGAGAGAGCGAAGGAGTTGCTTCGCTTGGCCGAAAGCGGTCAATTGCCGAACATTGTGTTTTCTGACGAGAACATTTTTACAATTGAGCAATTCGTAAACTCTCAAAACGATAGGTTTTACTTGAGGGACCGTTCATACGAGAATTTGAGTCATCGATTGGCCACCAGGAGGCGGCACCCGCCACAGATAATGGTTTGGGCCGCTGTAACCGCAGATGGGCGCTCTCCAATCGTTTTCAACGAGCCTGGCGTCAAGGTTAATGCGCAATATTATCGGGAAAGTATTCTGGAGGTTGCTTTGAAGCCGTGGGCAGACAAACATTTCGGTGGCAGACCATGGACGTTTCAACAGGACTCGGCACCGTCTCACAAAGCTCGAGTGAACCAAGAATGGCTGAAAAACAACGTTCCGAACTTCATAACGTCCACACAATGGCTCTCGAATTCACCAGACGCGAATCCGATGGATTATTCTCTTTGGGCCATTTTGGAGAGCAAGGTCCGAACTAAAAGATACAACAGTCTCGAGGCGCTGAAAAAAGCCATTGTCCACGAGTGGGCCAAAATACCTGCAAGTCACATTCGGGCAGCTTGCGATTCATTTTTGGACCGTCTCAAGGCCATAGTAAAGGCAAAAGGTGGCCATATTGAGCGAAAGTAACTTGTTTATAAATTTCGTATTATTTTTACACATTTTGTACCTTGAATTGAGTAAAGGTAATTTTCCAAAATGAATTTATGGCCTTTTTAATTGGTTTACACTTCGAGTGCCGGACCCTGTATATTTATAATATTCAAGTCGATTTTCTTTCCGGTAAATGATCCTCATAGAGAGGTGGGGCACTGCAACCAAAATGGTCTTTTGTACCATATCCTTGAGCTAAAGCAAAAGACTTTCCGCTTTCCGCATGAATAGTAGTAGGTCTTTTGTTGGTATTGACCTGAGATGGGAAGGACTAATCCGTTCCTTTCCCATGTGACAGGCTCTGTCCCATACCAGCGCTGGGCAGTCACAGAGAATTTGTCTGGTGGTTTCATCGTTTTCTAGACAGAGTCTGCACTCTCAAGAGTCCGATAGGCCAATTTTCTGTAGGTGGTATCTAACAATGTGGTGGCCAGATAGGTAAGCTACCAGGAGCTTTAGGTCAGCTCTGTCTTGATCGGATCCAGATGTTTGACAAGCACTTTTGCTTGTCGAAGCTCCGGAAGGGAGAACCAGTGTCTCCTATGTTCTCCGGCGTCCCATTTGTTTATCATGGTTTTGATTGTGGACCAACCAATACCACAAAACGGCGCAGGAGATGTAGTCAGTGTGGAGGGACCCTTTTGTGCTAGATCATCAGCGATCGTGTTACCATCCACTGCCCAGGCACCCAACATACCATGACTTTGTTCTGGATGGACAGGGCTTGGAGGTAGTTATGGCATTCTTTAACCATCCTTGAGGAGATGCTCCAGGATGACAATGCCCTAATAGTAGTTTGGCTATCTGAGAAATTGCATAGTGTTTGTCCCCCAAGTTCCCTTGAGAAGGATACTGAAGCGGCGCAAATCTCTATGGCATGAATCTCCGCTTGATACAGACGCTGGGGAGTTGCCCATTGCGGTAGAGATGTCTGGTGTTGGGTCCAACGATTCCAACATCTACACGACATCCTCCGGAGGCGTCTTCAACAGTGGGCTGCTCATCAGCCAAAGTCTCCCGACTTGGGAGAAGAGACTTAAATTATTCAAGCCGATAATGAATATATACAATACAGAAGAAGACGGAGACCTTATTTGAAAGGGTATCATCAAGTTTTCTGCGACCTACTTTAAAACTGCTATTTGTATGCTGGACGTACACAGGTTTTAATAAAAAGAAAGTTTAATAATAGACGATCCCTAATTTCCTTATTCGTTGTTGCTTATCGATCCCAAAAAAAAGTAAGATCGCTTATCTTTCTAATGCGAAAAACTGTTTCTGGTTTTTTCCAAAATATTTGATTTGTACTAAATATTTTTCCAAAATAGTTTTATATATTTTTTTAATTGAATAAATATTTTACTTGGTCACAGCGTCAGACTTTTCAATATAATGCTATGATAAGCAGTATACTAGTAAATAGACTTAACGCCAGAAGAGATAATTTTCTCAGTTCTCTCACTAAAGCTTTTTAATTAACAATTCTGCGGCCACTTGATTTTTATAAAAAGTGGGAAAGTCCCTTCGCCGATATATTAACGTAACAAAAATTAAATCTATAAAAAACTTTTGTAATTTCTGTATTTAATAATAAAAGAAAATGTATTTAAATATATATCTGATCTATGGCGTATGAACTTCATTCAACTTTAAAAAAAGCTTTAACTCTTGTTAGCCCAACAGGGCGCATACTTAATCGTCTCATAGAGCTGGGTGGGCATTTAAAACGTTCAGCAATATGCATAATTAACTGCGCCAGTTAGTAAATTAAAATTAAATTGCTCAGCAAATGCTTTATATATTTATACGTCTGTGTGAGTGAGTGCATTGTCGATTGCATTATTAAAATGTGGCATTATAAATTAAATACAATGCTTAATTACGGTATATTGCGCATTTTAATGACAACATGTTAACACATCCGGTGCAATTCAATCCGGAAATGCGTTACCATTTGATTTCTTTTTTTTTTTGTTTTATTACTTCTATATTTATTTTTTTTATGGGATTTGCTAAACTCATAAATCGCTACTGAAGTGCAGTCAATGGCCAAGTTGCAGCTAAATTGGTCAACAAATTTAATATACAAAATATTGCGAAAAAGTTTCTATACAGAGTTGCACATTTAGACAGTAAATCAAAATTATTGCCACTGCAGCTGGCGGCAGCTCTAAACGTTTAAATGTAGTATAAGCCAAAGCATTTGGATTCCGCTTCAAGAGGCAGCCAGCATACACATACATGCATACACAAGGATTCAAAGCCATTTGCAAATAAACCTCAGCAACAGATGACGAACGGGGGAGCCTCTGTTTGTGTTTGTGCCTGTGTCTGGGCACTTGGCGCTTTTTATAGCTGCATTTTTATTATATTTATACACTTTCCATCTGGGGTATATTAGCTGTAACATGGTGTGCATTTGTCGAGCTATAAAGTGCATATATAATCAGTCATGCGTGTAGCCAATAATACTTACAAAGTCTGGAACTCGTCAGTAGTTGCAGTCAGTTTCACGAAAACTTCTAATGTCGCATAGAATTTCTTTTTTGGAACTAACTATTAAAGTAACGTTTACTTGTGAATTTAAGAGTATTGCATCTATTACACACAAAACTTAGCTTTCCTGTTTCATGTTTATATTTTTTTATTTCTTTATAAGCTTTATGGGTATATACGCCAAAGAGAGGCTTTCAAAAGCCATTTAAGTTATTTGGTATAATTTATGCAGGAGCACACAGTTGCAAGTAGTAGCACATCAAGTAAGCGCAAGTAATGCGCAAAAGAAAGTCAGTGGGAGAGGAAGAGCGCGCGCGCCGGAAACGGAAGCTGGCTAATTATTCAGCGGCAGTAAGTTAATAGAGTTGCCAACGCCATTTTGCCTTTTGCTGCTGCTGCTGTTGCTCTTGCTCTGTACATACATATAAACATGGTGTCGTTGCGCTCTTATTTTGCATTTTTATTGACTAATCCTTTTGCGCTGAGCCCAACTGTTGCGCGAGAGCTTTTAATTATCTTAATGTGCCGTCCAACATGGCGTATGCGGCATATTGACTCTTAACGTTGTGTAAATGTTGCGTCGCTGTCACGTTTCATTTTGATGCCACTGACACTCACACACACACACACACACACATACACCCAAACGCACACTCACACTTAGCTGTCGCATTGCATTAAGAGAAGCATACGACATTAAAATGGCTGCCAGCCTGCGCCGGCAGGTGTCGCTGCTGTCCGCTCACTCACACACTCGCACCATGCCAAGATAATGTCAACAGCGGAAACAATAAAAGCCGCAGTTGTCTTTTACTTTTGCTGGCAATGTCGTCTGCTTTTTGTTGTTGTTGTAGAGACACACACACACACACACACACACACACACACACACGCATATATATTGTTTCTTTTTGTTGACTTTTTCTTTTCTTTTTCTCTGCGCCGCTTTTCATTTCCGTTTAATCAGTTTAACTATGTTTGAGTTCTCTTAAAAAGTCAAGTCCTAGAAAAAGGGTTGTCGTTTTTTTTCTATTAATTCGATATATTCAAGCTGCTAACCTTGTTTATAAGTATATACTTTGATCTGACATTTTACTTGAACGCAAAACTTTTCCAAAAAACTGTCAGAGCGCAGCAGCCCAACAAAGGCCAACAAACACACTTCAAAGTGGCAGCTGTTTGGCTGAGCAAATTATATTTGGCAAGTGGAACAACTGTGTTTTTCTTTCTTTTCATTGTCATACTAGTGAGCCGAATAATTCGCAATAGGGATGGGCGCCAAGGATTCGATGTATAGAGTACGCTTAACTAAATATACGATAACGATTTTGTGATTTCGGATATGTTACAGATCTGTTGTCACTTTGGTTAATATCGGCGTCGAGCTTAATGTGAGCAATACAGATTATTGACAGACAATTGTAAAAACCTTAAAGTAAGATCTAAAATGGTTCAAATTCTGCATGCTACAAATTCAAAACCGATACTTTCGGGCTTACATCATGGGTGCGATAACGATTTGTCTAACGTTGGAACCGAGCTAAATTCATGAAACACGAAAACTAAATTTTTTTTTAAGCATCGTTTTTGAGATTTATAATTTTTCTGTTTTTTTAAGCATTTTTCTTAAATATGTCAATCACTATTTTTATTAAAGACGTGATGTTATATGTTCTTTATTTGGTGTGAATATGAATCAATTCGATTTGGTGGAACAATGTTAAAAATATGTTTTTGTTTTTCAAAAGATGTCAAAAATTATAATAGATTTTTGTAATATTTTAAAGTATACTAGTGGGCTCGGCAGACGTTGTCCTGCCCAAACTATTTGAATTCTCTTAAAGAGAATAAACATCGTAAGATTCTCTAGTTGGCTTATCTGAAAATATAAGATTTTAAGATTAGTTTGTAGCTCGTTTCAAATTTGCAAGCTATTACTCGAATGTCGCGCTTCACGGGTCTGTCTTAACCGAATTCTTTCATTGCGATCTTCACGTTCCTGGGCAGTACGATTAGATTGATAATTAATTTGATTCGTTGCATTTCTTCCAAAAAACCTCCGTATTGACAATCTCTAACTCACGCAAAAATCAGATTTGAAATTCATCGACGCGTTCATAAGAACACCCGTAACACTTGAAACAAAAAAAATTAACAAAAAAAAATGGCGGACGTAAAGTCGGGCGCGGACGACTTTAGGATACCCTGTACCACTAGCTTGTAATAAAGTCCGATTTCTTCACAAAAACCAAAAACAGAAGAATTTTTAAGCAAAAATTTTTTTTTGGCCGATCGTTCTATGGGAGCTAATGATATAGTCAACCGATTTCGATCAAATTTGGCACATTGCTTAAGTGCTCTAAAAAATTTCCAAACGCCAAATCTGGTTACGATATCTTTATTAAAAAACGAAATATAGCGAATTTTTCTTTAAAAAAGTTATTTTGGCCGATCGGTCCTATGGGAGCTATATGATATACTCCACCGATTTCAATAAAATTTGACACAGTTCTTAAATACTTTAAAAAGATCTGAATGCCGAATTTAGTTCAAATATCTTTACAAAAAAACGAAACACATCGAATTTTGTATAAAAAACGTGTTTTTGGACCGATTGGTCCTATGGGAGCTATATGAACTAGTCAACCGATTTGAATTAAATTTAGTATAGTGCTTAGGAACTATAAAAAACTTAAGAATGTCAAATTTGGTCTCAATATCTTAACAAACAAACGAAACACAACAAATTTTGTTAAAAAATCGATTTTTTGAAGATCGGACCTATGGGAGCTATATGATATAGTCAACCGATTTTGTTCAAATTTGGCACATTGCTTAAGTGGTCTAAAAAATTTCCAAACGCCAAATCTGGTTACGATATCTTAATTAAAAAACGAAATATAGCGAACTTTTCTTTAAAAAAGTTATTTTGGCCGATCGGTCCTATGGGAGCTATATGATATAGTCACCGATTTCGATCAAATTTGGTAGAGTGATTGGGAACTATAAAAAACTTTCGAATACCAAATTTGGTTACGATATCTTTATAAACAAACGAATTATTCATCTAAAACGCTTTTTTTTGTCGAGGTCGTCTCAAACACCCCTATGGGAGCTATATAATTTAACTCCGATATCAAAAAAATAAAATAAACTTGCCTCCTATGGAATAATATGGGATCTAATGTGAAAGTTTGGTAACTCTAGCTCTTACCATCTCTGAGATCTAGGCGTTCACACGGACGGACGGACGGACGGACAGACGGACGGACGGACAGACGGACAGACGGACAGACGGACATGGGTATATCGACTTCTCTATTCACCCTGATCATATTTTAGGTAACTTTGGGATGTCTCCGACGTCTCCTTCTATATGTTACATACATTTTCGGCTTGACAAACTTAATATACCCTTAGTACCATACGGTACAGGGTATAAATATTAGTTAATCTGACAATGTACACTATAAAAAAATTGTCCAAAAATTAAAAAAAATGTCAGGGATGACAACCCTTATCACTTAGAGGTATGAAAAATAGATGTTGACCGATTCTCAGACCTACCCAATAGGCATACGAAATTTCATGAGAATCGGCCCAGCTGTTTCGAAGGATTTTGGTAAAAATTTGGGGGTGACAACCCTGGGTATAAAAAATAGATGACGGCCTTTTATCAGACCTACCCAGTAGGCACAGAAAATTTCATGAGCATCGCTCCAGCCGTTTCGGAGGAGTTTGGTAACTAACATTGTGACACGAGAAATTTATATATAAGATGTACTTCTGATTTTACGATGAAAAATAAATGATTTACTTTGTAGATAAAAATAAAAAAAGAAATCATATGATTTCAAAATCACTAGGCACATTTTCCAGTACCTTATCCAGCTAGACCCTTTAATTGAATAATCCAATTACAAAAGAGTACATGAGATCTTATATAATTTAACAAAAATAAGTTTAAAATAAAATTTTTTATTAAAAATTAATATAATAATGATTAAATAAAATCAGTTAATATTGATATTTTTTTGTATAAATTATAAGCATAATAAACAAACCTGGACGCGAATCCACTTAAAATTAAAAAAAAATATTTTGCGACGTATTATAACTTAAAATTAATATATTAATTGGTAGCGTCGAAAAAATCAGAAATCTTTAGAGTTAAAAAATAATTAACTAAATCTTGCATTGAACTGGACTCTAAAGAATTACAGAGCACGTATAATAGTTCTTATTTTTAAGGAAGGAGAGCACTTTTAAAAATTAAATTCAAAATGAGAAACAAAATGAAATATTCATTTTATTTCGAAATTTTTTTTACAAACTCAAGTTTTATCGTTTATTGAATCCAACATTTTTTGAAATATTATAAATATAGAAGATATAGCTTGTCATTAAAAATAAAACTCGATAAATCATAAAAATTTCGCAAAAAACAGTTCAACAGGTTAGTTAGTGTGTAAAAATAATCATTGAAAATGAAATATTACATCCGAAAAAGTTTTCGAAGTTATTTTATTTTTTATTTCCTTTACTTTAAGCATATAATGCTAAATCTAATATTTAAGGGTAGAGTGAGAGCAACAAGGCCATAAAAATTGATGTGGTTTTTATTTTAATTTAATAACTTTTATTTATTGAATTTAAAAAATTTTTTTTTTTAATTAAGTAGAAATTGGTGAAAAAATTGTGTTTGCTATGAAATATTTGTTTTTCCAAAATTAGCATTTAATTACTATATGTAAAACTTTTTCTTTTACCTCCCTTAGAACTACTATAATTTTTGTATCCATTAAGTTATCATCGAATCCATAGATTCGATATATATATTTTTTTTTTGGTATTGCACATCCCTTATTCTTAAAATCTTTGCTGTCCTATACAGATTTTCACACGCCCCACTCCCGCCACTGACAAGCGTCAGACTCAATAAATTACATTTTATTTGGCGTCCTGCGTGTCTGCAGGACTTCGTGTTACCCTCCTCCTGCTGCTTATAAATGATTGCCGCGTATGGTTCACTGGACCGGCCTTGAACTGAATTTCCACTCATTTTTGTAGCTGTTAGTTTTGTCGAGTGGCCACTACACTACTTGGCCAAGCAGCATAACATGGCCAAAAGCAGCAGCCAGCTGTGGTTGTTGTTGCTGTTGTTTTTGTTTTTGTTGTTGGTGGCTAGTTTTGTTGGCCTCGCAGTCGCTGCTGCTGTTGGTTACTGTGTGGCAAACCGCAAAGTTCTTGTGCATCCTGTTGTGCGAAAAATTAAAATTTATATGTCAAGCAGCAGCAAAGTTTTTCGGTCGAATTCAGAACTAAGTAAAACTCGCTGGCAGCCAACAGCCAACAACCAACTTTCCTGCCACATTGGGCACAATAATACTAACAATAACAATATTACCCACAACAAAAAGCAAACCAAGACAACGCTTGAACTGCAGCCAGCTAAAGCTAAAGCCAAAGGCAAAACCGGCACAAGGATAATACAAAGTAATGCAAAATTCACCACAGGAAAACTGAGCGCTATACTCCAAGCTACCAAGTTCCCGCTACTAAGCATTGTAGATCCCAATGGTGCACTTTGTTGTTGTTATTATTATTATTATTATGCCTCCCCTAAGTCAAGCTGCATGGCTTTACAAATGCAAATGTGATCTTTAATGGGTTAAAATGTGTCAAATGCGGTGCACCGTAGTGCCACTTAGCCGGAACATGTGCAAGCCACGTTATGTACTCTCGTATACGGATACGGACTCGCAGTTGGCAGTCAAGTGAAACAAATTTTTAATCACTTGCTTTGCAAATTTCAAATTAGCTTCGAAATCTTTTAAATTCTACTGCAGCCCCCAAAATAAAAACTATTATGGCCGGTAAAGCCACTCTAAGAGCTAAAAGCTAAGCGTCTGTCTGGGCTTTTGGAGCCATAAACTGGCTCAATAAAATGCTCAGCCACCTCAAGCGATTATCACCGCGCGCATCCATGACGTCCCACTGCCGTCTGGTCGGTCTCCCTTCTGCCTCTGATCTCCCTTGGCCTTCAATTGCTGCTTAAAACAGCAGCAAATTGTGCTGCACCATGATGCAGCTTTTAAGTGTTCAAATATTTATAAAGCGAAAAATGTTATGTTGACGCTCTGCTGTGCAATAGTCTGCAGCCAGCATTTAAGTACACTGAGAGAAAAGTCACAGGAGAAGTTGCATTTTACAGCGGTAAAGGCCTTGAATTAATAATTTTGCCAATATTCGGTTTAATATTGAAATACATTTGCAAGCTGCCATTATTGAGATTGTCTGAAGCTTTAAAAGTGCTTTAATTATATCATCTCTCCCATAGTAAACTGGTCTAAATTGAAATGAAACTTAGCGGCTTTGATAATTGGCATCATTAAACGCTATTATTTGGTCACGTCTACCTGTATTGGCCTTATAAGGCAACATTGCGTATACTTTTTTTTTGAGTCTCATTTATTCTATTTTAGTTAGTTTAAATAAAAACAAAACAGTTGGTTTCAGTGTAAACTGGTTATACCTATATTTATTTATTATTTTTTTTAGTAAATTTACTATTTGTCTAATAAAGGCAGAAGGTAAATCAAATATAAAAATTGATTGATTTTTCAGATTTCTTTTAGTCATATAAAGTTTTCATGAAGGCATGAATTTTTTTTTTTTTTTCTTGAAAGGGTTCCCTACAAAGAGGTGGGTCTTTTGTACCATTCCCATAAATTAAAGCAAAAGACTTTCCGCATAAATAGCAGGATGTCTTTTGTTGGTATTGACATAAGATGGAAGGGTGGCCAGATAGGTAAGGTAAGGAGCTTTAGATCCGCTCTGCCAAGACTTTTTGTCGTGATCGTATCCAGAGGCTTGACAAGCACTTTTGCTTGACGAAGCCCCGGTAAGGAGAACCAATATCTCCTAACGGGTAATTCATTAAGACCTTTTTTTTTATGATTTGGCAAATCCAAATTTTAAAGGAATGATGGGATCTTTATTTATGATTTCGAAAGGATATTTTATGGCATTTATTTTTTAAAAATAACTCGTTCAAATGTTGGCCGCAACTGCGTTTTAAATCCATCCTGAAGGTCCAATTTTCCATGACTCGTTCAAGCATTTCCACTGGTATTTGGCCAATAGCATGAGTAATGTTGGCTTCCAAGGCCTCAATCGTTGCTGGTTTATCCACGTAAACTGCTGACTTTACGTAACCCTAAAGAAAAAAGTCGAGCGGTGTGATATCGCACGATCTTGGCGGCCAAGGTACGGGTCCCGTACGTGAAATTAATCACCAAATTGACCTCGCAATAGAGCCATTGTTTCATTGGCAATGTGAACCGGAGCGTCATCCTGTTGGAACCAAATGTCGTCGAGATCACGGGCAACAATTTCAGACAGCAAAAGTCCGTTAACATGGTCCGATAACGTACGCCATTGATGGTAACGTTCGCACCTTGCTCATTTTTAAAAAAATACGGACAATCATTGGCCACCAGCCCACAGACCGCACCAAACCGTTGTTATTCTTGGATATAATGGCAGCTGGTGAACCTCTTCGGGTTGATCTTCTCCCAAATTCGGCGATTTTGCTTATTCACGAAACCGTGGAGTCACAAGTCGGGCCTCATCACTGAACAAAACTTTGGTCGAAAACAACGGATTTTCGTCGATCTTACCAAGAGCCCATTTACTAAAACGGCAACGTGCAGGATGATCATTCGGCTTTCCATGATGATTTGCCAATGAATACGAACAACTTTGCCTTTGACAGCTGTCATGGATCACGCGTGATCCACACGAAAATCCCTATTGAAAAAAAAGGACTTAATGAATCACCCTTTATGTTCCTACCGCCCATTTGTGCATCTGGTTTTGATTGTGGACTAATAATACCACAGAACAACGCAGGAGATTTAGTCAGGGTCGAGACACCCTGTCATGCTAGATTGTCAGCGATCGTGTTACCATCCACGCCTGAGTTTCTAGGTTCGACTTTGTTTCGTGCGGACATGGTTTGGTGGTAGCTATGGAGATGCGCCACGATGATAATGCCCTAATGGCATCTTGGCTATCTGAATAAATGTAGATGTTTACTCCCCTAGTTCCCTGAGAATGATACTAAGGGCACAGATCTCAATGTCGTGAATCTCTGCTTAAAAGACGCTGGGCAAGATGCCCAATGCGGTCGAGATTCCGGTGTTGGGTTCAACGACTCCAACACCTGCACCCTGCTCAGTTTTGGACTCATCCGTGAACCATTGTTGCTACCGGATTTTTCCACAGGGGCTACCATCAGCCCAAATCTCTCGACTTGGGAGAAGAGATCTAAATTTCTTGTTATGAAATAATTCGGTGTTCATAAGATCTGATCTAGAGCAGATCGAAAGGTCAAGAAGGGAATTATAAGTGCGGCATGACCAGTGTCACTTGCTAAGAGACCACATGTGATCTGAAGACGTAGTAGAGGCAAGTATTTTATTTTAACCAAAATATAGATCAACGCATATGAAAATATCATCATTTGTGATGATAATTCCCACTGTTGATATTTATGCCAATTTTTTTAAGGTCATAAGTTTTAGGTGGACTCAGCATTATTCATTATTATTTTTTTCTTATTTTATTTAATTCAATTAAATTTTTTGGATGGAAAATACATCTTTTTACATATAATATTGGGGATATGTATCAATTTTTATTAAAAAAAGGGTCAAAATATGTATATTTACTGTTTAACTTGTAAAATCATGTGGAAACTGCACTTTTTTTCAAAATTTATTGCTGTTCTCTACAGATTTTTTTGATATAAAATAATTAAAAGTTTGATAAAAAACGTTTAACTATATCATATAGCTCCCATATGAACCATCGTTCAAATAAACGTTTTTGATGAAAAATTTAATTATTTTTTGATTGTTTTTAAAAATATACTAACCAAATTTGGCAAATAAATATCTATTGCAGTTTATGATCAATAAATCAGATTTGACAGTAATGTAGGGGTGCATGATATATTTTTTACATGATAGCGTTCAGAGATAATCAAAATGAGATATTTTTGAGGTTATGTCGGAATTCCGATGTGCTGAAGTTTTTTGACATTGAATTCGAATTCAGCGTCATCTAATAATTTGGACGAACAGCTAGTCTTACAAAATATGTTGTTTTTTAAGAGAAACAATTAATTTTCGAACTTGAAGTTGGGAAATTATGTTTGCTAGATGATCGGTTTTCATTTGAGAATATAGGATTTGTATAACCCTATATATGATATTTTAATTGAATTAATTCACAACAATTTGGCCATACCATACATAGAAGTACAAAAGGTCAACTGTAAAATTGACTTTTTTAACATTCGAAATGAACCTTTGTAAAAAACGCTTTATTAGTGTAATTTCGACGAAAAACATGAAAATTATAATCTTTTTCAAGCACAATTTAAGAAATTTTTCGATAAACAAGTTTTTGGGTACTTTTTCATTTACTCGTTTATATCTCGTGAACAAAAAAGCGTTAACTTGTCGTATTTAAAAAGTTTATCTAAAAAATAGTTCTGTCTATTTATGGCCCCTGTTTTTTAGCAGTGCTGATGCAATTCGCTAAAAACTTGAAGGGAAGCAGTTGATACAAATGTTGTTCGCATAAAGTTCTGCAAATTAGATGAAATCTAAAAGTGGTAAAATGTAAACAGGATCTACGTTTAGTTTAGTTTGTGCAACACGTGAGTTATGAACTGGGCTTGACTTACAGTTTTTTTTTAAATTTAATATCATTAAAAAAGAGCCGCTTTTAGATATGGAATAAAATCGATTTTTATTGCATATTTAATATATTTTGAATATAATTACAAATTATAAAATGATTCTAAATTAAAAATGGTTTGAAAGAAATAGAAATCCTTACTACAGGGTGCGCCATTTGAATGTGGTCGATGGAAATATTGAATAACTTTGACAGATTTCAACCGATTGACGTCGTCGAACACATTTTGGAAAGGTTATTGCATTACAATTTTAACCATGAATCGATTCACGCCCAAAGAACGCGCGGAAATAGTGACAATGTTCATTAAATGTAATCGTTCAGTTGTTGCAACACAGCGTGCGTATCGTCAAAAGTATCGCGGTCGTTCTGCGCCTAAAAGTGACACTATTCGTCGCTTAGCTTCAAATTTCGAGAATCACGGGTCTGTAGCGGACCGTCCACATTCAAATCAACCACGTCCTCGACGATCAAATGAAAATATTGAAGCTGTTCAACGGAGTGTTGCAGAGAATCCTTCTGTCTCGTACCGCCGCCGGTCTCAGCAACTAAACATCAGTGGAACTACTTTGAGGAGGATTCTGAAAGATGATCTGGATATGTTTCCATATAAAGTGCAGTTAACCCAAAGATTATTGGAAACAGACAATCCGCGACGCGTGGCTTACGCCAATAACGTTATTCGAGTGAGTGAATCGGAGCCCGATTTTTGGGAGCGAATTTTAATGACTGATGAGGCCCATTTCACGCTATCTGGCACTGTAAATAAACAAAACTGTCGCATTTGGGGGAAAGAAAATCCTCATACTATCCATCAAACTCCACTGCATGATCAGAAAGTGACTGTTTGGGCCGGTGTCTGCTCAAAAACCATCATCGGTCCGTTCTTCTTCAGAGTTGGGGAAACTGTCAATGGGGATCGGTATCGATGGATGTTGGCACACTCTGTTTTACCAGAAATGCGTGAAAAAGGTCTTAAAGGCTTTTGGTTTCAACAAGACGGCGCGACATGTCACACCGCGAAATCAACGATGAACTTCTTGCGTCAAAAGTTCCCAGGACGTGTGGTATCGAAAGGGGGGGATATTGACTGGCCACCGAGATCGCCCGATTTAACGGCACCGGACTTTTTTTTGTGGGGATTTTTAAAAAGCAAAGTGTATGCCAACAATCCGAAGACTTTAGACGAGCTTAAGGACAATATTCGAGCCGAAATCACTGCGATATCACCCGAGATGCTGGCAAATGTCATGGAAAATGCCAGAAAAAGAGCTGAATTTTGTATCCGCAATAAAGGAGGTCATTTGATTGACGTTGTTTTTGGCAACTGAATGGAAAAAATTGTAAAGCTTCTAATTTTATAAAAATAAATAGTTTTTCAAAATCGATTGAGAATTGTTCAAGTTATTCAATATTTCCATCGACCACATTCAAATGGCGCACCCTGTATATTGGCATCGAAAATTGTTTTCCAAGAAGTTAGTATGCAGCCCTTGAAAGTATGCTTTGATTTTTACACTTTTAATTCACTCACACATTAAATTTGAATACATTTTTAAGCATGAAAAATAAATATGTTTTTTTGTATTATTTAAAATTCAGGTAATTATTTTATTTTTTGTTTTTAGTAGATTTGAAATTATTGATTTATTTTGTTTAATACCATCATATGCTTTTTATCTTTTTCTATTCGATTTTTATTATTTTATATATATATGTTTATAAATTTTTAAATAAAATTATAAATTAATTCTAAATTACAAATGGTTTTGCAGCCACAGCCAACTAGGAAGACAGGCGCAATTTATTCATTGAACATCCGAACTATAATGGCGAAAATTTTTTCCAAAAAGTTCGCAGGCAGCCCTTGAAGGTATGCTATGATTTTTTTTGTGAAGTCTATAAAAAATTTTCAGCCACTTGCACATTATATTTGAATACATTTTTAAGTGTGAAATATAAATTGTATTTTTTTTATTATTAGAGCTTTATTGGATTATTTAATTTGTTTTGTATTTTTTGTAGTAAATTAAAAAAATTGTTTTTTTTTAAACTGATAATCTATATAGCTGATAATGGTTATCAGCTCTTAAAAAGTCAAACTTAACATTCTAATAATATTATTATAATGTGTAAATATATTGGTATCGACATCTGGCGTTAATTTTAACGATATCAAATTAACTATTATTTTATACATGAGATCTATTTTAAAAGTGGACTGCTTCACCTACATTTACTCATTCGTAAAATTGCTCATACGCCGCATTGTCAGTTTTCGCAGTTCGCACTGCGAGCAGCTAGCTAACATGGATAAGCGATGTGTTTGGCTTTGTAACTGTTGCGGTATTAAGACCTCAGCTAAAATGATTACATGCCTGTTTAGATTTGTCAGCCGACGCTGGCTTTGATTTACTATCGTGGCTTGGCAGCCACCAAGCTGGCGGAGAGCAAAGCAAGATGCCCAGGACTTTGTTGCTGTCAACTCCAATGCCTTTCACTTTGCTGCTGATGTTCTTGTTATTGTTGTTGTTGCTGTTGATGTAGTGTAGCTGTAGTTGTAGTCGTGACTAACACTGGCAACGGCCTCATGTATTTTACACTTGATAAATGATCAAATTAAGCATAGAAACCAGCGACCTACATGCAAACACTCACACAAACTCATACACTGAAAGTGAGACTCATACAAGGCGCCAAGGCAAAGCGAGAGACGCTTCCAGAGTAGGCAGCAGCTGCCTCTGTTGCTGCTTGCAACATGACGCATGCAGCGCTTCTCTTATTACGTTGCGACAGCGAAGGCGGCAACATATTCTCAACGCCAACTTTTGCGTATTGCTTTGCGGTGGTTGCTACGTAGCCGCTGCCTCTGCGCACTGTGGTTGCAAGTTTACACAGGTGCACGCAAAAATGTGCATCATCTGCTTTGGGGAATATTATATTTTCCAAAAACTGGAAGTAAAAATAAGATTTTTTTAGTTATTATTTTCATTTCATTTTAAAGGGGCGAAAGGAAAATAGAATTTTCCTAAAATGTCAACTTATTCACTTATTCATTTTTTTTAAAACCTTTCTGACCAAAATCCAGATGACTTACATTTTGACGCTTCTGAGTATTTTTTCTTAGAAAGCGGTAAAGAGGTTATTTCATCTTCATATCGAACCAATTTGTGTCTGGTTGGTGGCTTTGGGTCATTGCTAACTTTTTCTACTTCTAAAACAAAGCATTTAAACAAAATTTGGTACAGTCTATTTAAAGTAGGTAAGTTTCAAGTTGATATTTTGAGGGTGTGGGAGAAAACACGGTAAATAGATTGCGGGGGGTGGGAGGTCCGCTTCGATAGAATTTGAATGTGGATTTGTTCGACACATTAATCATCTTACCAAAAATTGTGATATGAGGTCACTTGTAACTATAATTTGGTAGAGTCAAATATTGACGCAGTTCGTATATTTTCGACTATAGCTTTTACTGTCCGATTTTGTTCATTTTTGACACAACTCAGATGAAAATATTAAACGGTGTTGCCAAAAAACGAAAATCTACTGCGTGGGATCGGGGAAGGATATTGACATGATTCAACAAACTTCATCTTCTGAGGAAATATGCGCACCAGCTGGTAAATGTTGGTGTTTCTAGTTCTTCTAGTATCCGAGATCTAGGCGTTCATTCGGACGGAAATGGCTCAATCGCTAACCCGAGGTTATGATACGCATTTTGGTATGAAGGACTTGGGGTCTGCCGTTCTGTCCGTTACATACATTGCACAAATCTAGTGTACCCTCTATGCTTTTTAGTACAGGGTATAAAACTTAAAGTTGTAAAGTTTCTTTTATCAAATCAATGGAATTGATTGACGTTCAAGTCCTTAATGAAGTGTGACACAAACGCATAGTTAAATCTACAAATAACCAACAGATATTTCTGGAATTCTGACAAGGAATAATACTGTCATTTTAATATTACACAGATATAATAAATTAGACTTGATTTGTTATGATATCCATTTTATTTCTGAATTTAGAAGGGAATATAGGATTGTCTGTCCAATGGAGGCTATCCTTATATAGTTATTTCTACTTATCATAAAATTTTGTCTCTTAGTTGTCATTATTAGTCTATAATTTTTTATTTACGTACAAACTTTATATCAATATCTTTATAAACAAAGAACACAACGAAAATTACATATGAATGGAATAACTAAAAATTTTGGTTTTTAAAACAATATGACATTTTTCACTTTTTACAAAAATTCTAGTTATTTCAAAAATTTATTTCCGATTTTGATAAACAACCAATCATTTTCTTTGTAATCGATCGACTTTTTCGAGCCATAAATAAAACTGTAGAAAAATTTATTTTTTAATTTCACAACAATTTAAAAAAAATTGATATAAATGGATAAATAACGATCAAATCGAAAATTTAACAAAAATATATTCGAAATACTATCGTTAACAAAATGCATACGACCAGAGATATTTGCTTTTAAGTACACTCTTTTTTTTAATTTCGAAAAGTAGTAGAACAATTTTGGCTTCATGGGCTAAGCATGGAATTTTACTACGGAAATGAGAGAGAGGTGAGAGGTCCCTTATAAGACATGAGGAAGCCATCCGGTTGCCTGGATAAAGCTTAGAAGGCACTTTGAACTCTGTTCAGTGGCTTTAGGAACCTAAATCTTTTACTGCCCAGTCCAGGGCAGTGACAGAAAAAGTGTTTCACCGTCTCCAGCTTCTCCTCATCGCCACAGCTTCTACAGAAGTCATGATGGGGAGCATTCAACCTGGATGCATGGTTTTCCACCAACCAGTGTCCCGTGATGACACGGATAACAAACAGATGAGCACTGGGCTCTATTCAGACAGCAAAGTTTTTCGGTTCGTTTGCTGCAGTATGTCGGCCAAGTTTGGCGCGAGATTCTACACGTGTTCGATGTCCGATTCCACGTTTTATTTGCACAGGCAGCGAAAAATTTCGTATTCTCAGTTTACAGCTGGCCATGGGTGTACCCAGGCCCTCCTTGTCTTGAAGGAGGATGCTTGTAGTTCCTGGTCTTGTCAGTTCATCCGCAATACAAAAAGTCCCTATGTACTGCTACTGCGACCCATATGAGGTTAATTGAAAATTGCTCAGCCATCTCCCCTAGAGGTAAGCGGCAGTTATTCACTGACTTCATACACGAAGTCATCGAGACTAGAGACTTAATAGCCGCTTGGCTGTCCGAATAGATACAAATATTCTTATTTCGAACTGGTACGTGTCTTATTGTTATTTAAGCCTTCCGGATTGCAGTGATTGGAAAATAGGCTCTGAATTTAGTTGTAAAATGTTCCTGCGGCTTGCAGTAGTCTGTGCTTTCGGGGATAAGCGGTTCGCCGAACCCTACTTAACTTTCAAAAGTTGGTCCCCTTATATAAGGTAGGCCACCAGATCGAGACTCCAGACATCAGTATACGTCTGACAATGGCAATCTATAGCCAGTGAAATATGTTTGGGCACATGCCCCATTTAAGTCCAATGACTTTCTTCCAAGCGTATATAACGATCGTGGCCTTTTTTCTTCGATCTTCTGTATTCAGGTTTCGAGTCCAGTTTGCTGCCTAGGACTAACCGAGGTATCTAGCTGAGTCGCTAAATGGTAAGGTCGTACCATTAAGCTTGGGATTTATAAGAGAAGAAGAAGGAAGTTTTCACTTCCTGGTGAAGAGCATAAGATTTGTCTTACTTGGGTTTACCCCCAAACCACTAGCCGTGGCCCATTCTGAGAGCGTACGCAGGGCGTTAGCAGTGATAAATATATATGTGTTATTGTCATATTAAGTATATCCAAATGTTTTCGCATATGCTGGGAATCTCCGATTAAAATTAAAAAAGAAACAAAAAATTACAAAAACAAATTTAAAAAAAAGTATGAAATAAAAAATTAAATTAAAAATTTAAAAAACCCCCGATACAAGAACTTAAGTAATTTTCATTTAAAAAGTAAAAAATAATAAAAGAAACTTAATATTAAAGTACCTAAGAATCTATTAATAATTCTAAAAAAATACGTCGCGTTGGGGGACACGCGAGGGCAGACGTCGTTGACGGTCGTGTCTTACATGCAAATTTTTTGAAGTAATTCTATGAAAGTTTTTGAAGTATTTTCTTAATTTTGTTTTTAAGTTAATCTTTGTTACTTAATTAGACTATTTGTATTTAAATTGTTGGTTAGGAGCGGTCCCCCAACGCGACGTATTTTTTTTAGAATTATTAATAGATTCTTAGGTACTTTAATATTAAGTTTCTTTTATTATTTTTTACTTTTTAAATGAAAATTACTTAAGTTCTTGTATCGGGGGTTTTTTAAATTTTTAATTTAATTTTTTATTTCATACTTTTTATAGGTATGTTAGGTTAAGTTAAAAATATCTCAAGACGTTTTTAGTGGACTTGTGATAGACGAAATATCGATGGTGTTTTATGAAGTTTTACGAAGTATTCATCTACGTTTACAAGAATTAAAAATATCTCAAGACGTTTTTGGTGGACTTGTGATAGACGAAATATCGATGGTGTTTTATGAAGTTTTACGAAGTATTCATCTACGTTTACAAGAATTAAAAATATCTCAAGACGTTTTTGGTGGACTTGTGATACGCGAAATATCGATGGTGTTTTATGAAGTTTTACGAAGTATTCATCAACTATATATATGGTGTTTTATGAAGTTTTACGAAGTATTCATCTACGTTTACAAGAATTATAAATATCCAAGAAGTTTTTGGTGGACTTGTGATAGACGAAATATCGATGGTGTTTTATGAAGTTTTACGAAGTATTCATCAACGTTTACAAGATGATTAATTAATTAATTCGGTTAATCTCCCCACTTTCACTCCACACAACTTTTAAACGGCTTAACCGATTTTCATCAAACATGTCTAGGAACACTTTAATACAAAAAAAACTAAAATGAAATCACTGCATGCGTTCGGGAGTTATGATGCCATAGACAGACAGGCAGACATTAAATGATTGGCAAGCCCATTGGCATTTCATATGGCTATACGTACATCTAATTGCATAATTTGGTGACAAGCATCATTATCGTATTTAATAGATTTGCTGTATTTTTAGCTTCAAATGGCCATAACTTCTAAACGCGAAGAGAAAGAGCAAAAATAACCTCAGATTCGAATCAGTGGCGTCGTCAGCTTCAATAGGACCAAATTTTAAGCCAATCGGACAAAGTTGATGTTTTTCTCCCCACTTTTACTCCCCACAACTTTTAAACGGCTCAACCGATTTTCATCAAACATGTCTAACAACACTCGCACATAAGTCACCTTTAATACAAAAAAAACTAAATTGAAATAACTGCATGCGTTCGGGAGCTACGATGCCATAGACAGACAGACAGACAAACAAACAGACAGACAGACAGACAGACAGACACGTCAAACTTATAACACCCCTCTTTTTGCGTCGGGGGTTAAAAATTAATTTATGTACTTGACTTTTTTTTAACAAAGTATAAAATTGTTTAAATTGACTTAATATTTGGCTATTCGGCCCACTGTGCTGCTGTTGCAACAACATTTCTACAATACATTTTGCCAAAATGGGCGCTCTATTTGCGGATGCGTTGCATGTCTTCTTTTGCTGTTGCTGCTGCTGCTTTGTAGCTGTTGTTGCAACCTGCTTTCTTTGGCTTTTACTTTGCAACCAACAGCCTGCAGTATCTTTATCTTCTGCTAGTATAAGCGTATCTATGAGATGTAGTAAACGTGTATATATTTATGAGTGTGTGTGTGAGTCTGTATTGACTTGGCAGCGCCCACAAAATAGCGCGCATCATGTTGCAAGGCACTAAACTATTTTAAAAAATTGTTCACGTTTTCATTTAGCTGAGTGCATTCGGCTTTGTTAGCCGCATTTCCCATTGCCGCCAGAATCCGGCATAGTCAAGTCCCGGGCACCAGAATGCCTGCCTGCTCAAGGATACGCAGAGCCTCAAGGCTATGCTCAAATCCAACCCCCCGCCTGCTACCTACTCTCTCTTTCATTAGCAGCTGGCACTGCAAATGCAAATGATTTCTGTGCATAGCATTTGCCATTTTATATAGAGATTTATTGAAAAATATTTCCGTTTCGTTTACTGCCTTTTGCATACATATAAATATCAATTTGAATTGTGTCTAGCTGCTTGCGTTCCAAAAGAACGTTCTTCAAGTTATTTACGGCAAGCGGATATAGACCAAATGATGGCTTAATTAAACCGATTAGTTCGTTGTATATATATTAGATAGTGTGCTGGCATTGTGTCAAATAGGTCTAGGTTGTAGTAACTTTCAATGCCAGTTCTAATTGTGCATCAACTTATTTTACTCTTAAGCAAAACAATTTACTTTGAATACTTTGAGATAGACGGATAGATCGATATATTTGTGAGTCTCCCGCCTGCATATAATTGCTTGAAAACAAAGGTTTGCTTGGTCGAGTCTGCAATTTCCTTGGCCAAAAACTAATTGCAATAATTAAGCTAAAATTATTTGCACAAGTCAGCAAACATTGCTTCCAATTTTAATCATGAAAATTGTCTAGGCAAACACTAACAAACATATACACATACAACATACTTGCTTTAACATATGCGAGGGCAGGCCGATGAGTAATTAGTCTATAAAGCTGAAGCATTACCCTTAATTCAGAGGGACTTCAATTTTTGTTTATATCTTAAAACTAATAATCTTTTTGTAAGGTCACCAAGAAAATGATTTCTAAATCATCTGAATAAGAATTTAATTAAATTGAAAAAAATATATAAAATAAACAATTTTTTATTTTTACTACAATTTACAATGATATTTAGGAAAAAAAAATATTTGCAAATGATTCATTCGGTATCATTTTTTATATTGAGTTATAATCCCATCCATTTATATTGAAATCGCATCATATAATGCATATAATCAAAAAATTGTTTATCTTAGGAATGTTCAACATTTTTATATTTACTTACTTCAGTGAAAGCTTAATATTATACTTATATTTTATTAATTATTATTAGTAAAGTAAGTAAATATACTTATTGTCTAATAAAAACAAAAAATTTTTTTTACCTACAAAATAAGTCAATTTTTTTTCATCACGTATATAAGAAGTAAAGGGTGATTCATTAAGACCTTAAGAATGATGGGATCTTTATTTCTGATTGCGAAAGGATATTTTATGGCATTTATTTTTAAAAATAATCTCGTTCAAATGTTGGCCGCAACTGCGTTTTAAATGGTCCATCCTGAAGGCCCAATTTTCCATGACTCGTTCAACCATTTCCACTGGTGTTTGGCCAATAACACGAGTAATGTTGGCTTCCAAGGCCTCAATCGTTGCTGGTTGTCCACGTTAATTTCCAATTGCGTGAGCCATTGATGGTAACGTTCGCACCTTGCTTATTTTTAAAAAACTACGGACCAATGATTCCACCAGCCCACAGACCGCACCAAACCGTTGTTTTTCTTGAATGTAATGGCAGCTGGTGAACCTCTTCGGGTTGATCTTCTCCCCAAATACGGCAATTTTGCTTGCATATTTACGAAGCCGTGGAGCCAAAAGTGGGCCTCATCACTGAACAAAATTTTGGTCGAAAGCAACGGATCTTCACCTATCTTACCAAGAGCCTATTCACTAAAACGGCAACGTGCAGGAAGATCATTCGGCTTTCCATGATGATTTGCCAATGAATACTGAACAACTTTGCCTTTGACAGCTGTCATGGATCACGCGTGTTCCACACGAAAATCCCTATTGAAAAAAAATCTTAATGAATCACCCTTTACATAATTTAACCCCGATATCAAAAAAATTAAATAAACTTGTCTCCTATGGAATAATTTGGTTACTGTAGCTTTCCATCTCTAAGATCTAGGCGTTTAAACGGACAGACGGACGGACAGACGGACATGGGTATATCCACTTTTCTAGTCCCCCTGATCATATTTTTGGGGTGTTTCCGACGACTCCTTCATATACACGGCTTTCACAAATTTAATATACCCTTTGTACCATACGGTACAGGGTATACAAAACATCATCATTTGTTTTTAAAAAACGCAGGACCCTTTAAAATAAAAAAGTTTTTTGAATTTTTGTGGCCTAGGAGTCCTTGGTCCTTAGGCATACCTTGGACTTTGTCTTTCCAAATACTTTATTTTCATTTATTCCGTTATTTCTGCTCCGATTATTATAAAATTGATCGCCTGAAAATTATTTTGGACAGGTATATGCGTTATGTTCAACTAGCTAAATTTATATCGAAGCAAGTCCAGGACATCTCACCTCAGCACTAGACAAAGACTCTAGATCAGATCATCTCTTTGCTTTCTTGACAATATCGATGACTTTTTTGGGGCGTTGGATATCTCTCTTAATATATATTGTAGGTACATTTGCATGAAAATTAAACATCGCTGTCATATGTCCATATGCTGCTTATTTGCTTGACCATTTTGTATATTTGTTCATCTGTTCCTTCATAACTCCTAATAATCCAATTGTAATTAAACAAATAAGATTGCATTGAAAGCGTCCCGATCGTTCGCTGGTTTCTGGCTTAGCCAACACTCTAGAAATATCTAGAAAATAGATAAAAATTAGTAGCAAATTCCCTTGTGGTTTCTGGCTTATATACAGCTGAATCAGCTCCCTGAAATTTTGTCTGTAGTAAGCAACCAAAACGAAATGATTGCTATATAAAATTCTTTAATTGGGCCACTAACTTTTCAGCCTGCCCTCGCACGAGTAAACACAAATTTGCCAATTTACATGTAAATAATTGCATTTACGAGTACCCACACGCACACACACATATACACACGCACACTTGCCAACTTTGACGACAATTTTCTTGTCATTTCAATGTTAATCATTATGCTCAAGTTGGGCAATTTAGACGTCCAGACAGACACAATAAGCTTAGAGTATCTTATAGATACATTGTATCTATACATTTATTGCTTATTGATTAAATGTGTTTGCCTGTTAGCATATTTGTGGAGTTTGAATTGTGTTGGGATTTTGGCTGCTCGGTATATTAAAAAGTATCTCGTAAATCTGCACAACTGTTTCCAATTCGGGTAACGGCAACGTGTGGCAGGCGGTTAATCTTCTAACACTGCAGTTGAAAGGTTGGCTGCACAAACCACGGGCGACAATCTTTTGCCATTTTTTTTCGTTACCTATATATGTGTGAGTGTGCGGTGTGTATGAGTGAGTGTATCTGTGTGTGTGTGTGTGTATGGGTGAGTTGCTGCGGTCGGCACAAAATATGAGTTAACTTCCTGCTGTTGAATTTATTTGCGGTTTACTCGGCAAACACCCATCACACCGCTGGTTAGCCCTCCAAACAATCCGCATACATTTATGCATGCCCAGACATTGGCAACGAGTTGTTGACTGCGTCTGCACCTAGCTGGGGTAGAACCCTTCTGTAGATACACTAGTTTAAAAAACCCTATTAATTGTATTATGCAGTTGGTTTACCTCAGTTTGAGATAACTATAATAATTTTGTGCATAAAACAAAGCTACTTGGTTATTAAATTTATTTATTATTCCCAATAAATTTCGAATACTACGAGTAAAATTTACTCAATACCATCTGGGCATGAACGTTCTCTGAAGGGGGTACAATAGAAAAACAATAAGATGTAGAAATGTCGTTCTCAAGTCTACTGGATGGCAAAGATCCAATCTTTCTTGCTCTAAAAGTCAAGCACCAGCCTAGTTAGTATGTACCAAAAAATTTCGAAACTTTAAAAATTCTTGTTCCCTTGCAAAGTTAATAGTCCTTAAGGGATTTTTCTAAGTCGTAGGCATCCAAAAACCTTTATACTTAAAAAAAAAGTTCTTGCATCATTCATCATCAGTTCAGTCTTATAAGTATTTTTATACCCTGTACCGTATGGTCCAAGGGTATATTAAGTTTGTGCAAGCCGAAAATGTATGTAACATATAGAAGGAGACGTCGGAGACACCCCAAAGTTACCTAAAATATGATCAGGGTGAATAGAGAAGTCGATATACCCATGTCCGTCTGTCCGTCTGTCCGTCCGTCCGTCTGTCCGTCTGTCCGTCTGTCCGTCCGTCCGTCCGTGTGAACGCCTAGATCTCAGAGATGGTAAGAGCTAGAGTTACCAAACTTTCAGATTAGATCCCATATTATTCCATAGGAGACAAGTTTATTTTATTTTTTTGATATCGGGGATAAATTATATAGCTCCCATGGGGGTGTTTGAGACGACCTTGACAAAAAAAAAGCGTTTTAGATGAATAATTCGTTTGTTTATGAAGATATCGTAACGAAATTTGGTATTCGAAAGTTTTTTATAGTTCCCAATCACTGTACCAAATTTGATCGAAATCGGTTGACTATATCATATAGCTCCCATAGGTCCGATCTTCCAAAATATCGATTTTTTAACCAAATTTGTTGTGTTTCGTTTGTATGTTAAGATATTGGGACCAAATTTGACATTCGTGAGTATTTTATAGTTCCTAAGCACTGTAACAAATTTAATCCAAATCGTTTGACTAGATCATATAGCTCCCATAGGACCAATCGGTCCAAAAACACGTTTTTTATACAAAATTCGATGTGTTTTGTTTGTTTGTAAAGATATTTGAAATAAATTTGGCATTCATATCTTTTTTAAGGTATTTAAGCACTGTGTCAAATTTTATTGAAATCGGTTGACTATATCATATAGCTCCCATAGGAACGATCGGTCAAAAAAAACATTTTTGCTTAAAAATTCTTCTGTTTTTGGTTTTTTGTGAAGAAATCGGACTTTATTACAAGCTAGTGGTACAGGGTATCCTAAAGTCGTCCGCGCCCGACTTTACGTCCGCCATTTTTAACCCCCGACGCAAAAAGAGGGGTGTTATAAGTTTGACGTGTCTGTCTGTTTGTCTGTCTGTTTGTCTGTCTGTCTATGGCATCGTAGCTCCCGAACGCATGCAGTGATTTCAATTTAGTTTTTTTTGTATTAAAGGTGAATTATGTGCAGAGTTTGATGAAAATCGGTTGAGCCGTTTAAAAGTTGTGGGGAGTAAAAGTGGGGAGAAAAATATCAACTTTGTCCGATTGGCTTAAAATTTGGTCCTATTGTAGCTGACGACGTCACTGATTCGAATCTGAGGTTATTTTTGCTCTATCTCTTCTCGTTTAAAAGTTATGGCCATTTGAAGTTGAAAACATCAACTTTGTCCGATTGGCTTAAAATTTGGTCCTATTGTAACTGACGACGTCACTGATTCGAATCTGAGGTTATTTTTGCTCTATCTCTTCTCGTTTAGTAGTTATGGCCATTTGAAGCTAAAAACATAAACTTTGTCCGATTGGCTTAAAATTTGGTCCTATTGAAGCTGACGAATACCGCTCCTAAACTAACAATTTAAATACAAATAGTCTAATTAAGCAACAAAGATTAACTTAAAAACAAAATTAAGAAAATACTTTCATAGAATTACTTCAAAAAATTTGCATGTAAGATACGACCGTCAACGACGTCTGCCCTCGCGTGTCCCCCAACGCGACGTATTTTTTTAGGATTATTAATAGATTCTTCTTTAACATTAAGATTCTTTTATTATTTTTTACTTTTTAAATGAAAATTACTTAAGTTCGGGGGTTTTTTAAATTTTTAATTTAATTTTTAGTTAAATGGGTACGTAAATAAGCAGATTTGCCGCATTTGGAGTCGAAAAACCCTTAAATCCGCAGAAAATTATTGTCACTTGTCTACATCGATAAATCTGAGACAATTGAATAGCTGGAAATCTATATTCACAGTTTTCGGCGAAATACGCTCGCAAATGCTGCGGAAAGTTTGTGAAAATAGGCGTTCCTTAATCTTTTTTTTTCCATTTAGTACTCCTCCAGGGAGCTTAGGGCTTCAACAAGAACTTTCCACCGGACTCTGTTTGGCGCAGTTTGCTTTGCTGTGCTCCAGCTGATGTTGTGTTGGGACAATTCGTTAAGCGTTGTATGACGCCAGGTTGCCTTTGGCCTTCCCACTTGTCTGCTTCCTTGGGGGTTCCATTCCAAGGCCATCCTGACGATGCTACTTCGGTCTTTTCTCATAGCATGGCAAATCCAACGCAACTTGCGTGTTCTTATTTGGTTACAGATAGGAACTTCACTAGTGTAGTGCCATAGTTCCGCGTTAGATATCCTGTTGGGCCAGAATATACCGCATATAATTCAAAGGCACTTGTTTACGAATGATTGCACTTTTGCTAACATTCTCTGCGAGGCCATCCACGTTTCGCTGCCTTACAACAAGATGGTTTTGACGCTCGCATTGAAGATCCTCATCTTTGTTCTTCTGCTTATTTGCTGGTTTCTCCATATGCGGAATAAGCGTCCAAAAATGCTGATCGCGCTTTGCTTAGACGATTGTGGTGCCAAGGTATGAGAAACTATCGACAAACCTCTCTCATAGCCTCGTCAACTACTATATTGTATAGTAGTGGTGATAGGGAGCATCCTTGCCTAACACCGGTGCTTGTTTGGAAAGGTGTTCTGATTCTCCCGTTATGGAGTACCGCCAAGACCACAGCTTGTTCGGTTATTACGCGTAGAGTGTTAGCCTGGTCTACACAACTCCTGTGTGGTCTAAAGCCTGCCTGTTCATCGCGAATTGTTGGTTCTATTTTTTCTTGAAGGTGATCGTTCAGTAAAGTTGCTAGTATTTTTTAACTAGTGTTTAGCAGAGTTATTCCTCGCTAGTTGTTGCAGTCAGTAAGGTCCCCTTTCTTTGATAGTTTGACGATCATTCGAGCTTTCCAAGATGAGGGCACACACTCAGTCTCCCATATGCGAGTGAAATTTGGGTGCAATGTTCCGGCAAAAAGCTGCGTCTCCAACTGCTTTGTTGCGTCTTAGATTCCTAATTGCGTTACCAATTTCTGTCACTGTCGGGGGTGTTGGTCTCTGTCTCTGTAATCTTCATGGTTTTTGCTTCCTGGTTCATTACAGCTTATCTCCATGAAGTGTTGTCGCCGTCTTTGGATTTGTTCATCCTCATTTGTTATGGGGTTATCAGTTAGAATCCCTGATCGGTTGAGCTTACCTTCGATAGCTTCCAGTTATCTGATTTATATCTGCGCTTTCTGCGTTTGCTGCAAGGTTATCCAGTAAAGCTCTCTTGTCGCGTCTGGCGGAACTTTTTACCTGTTGGCAAAGAACACGGTATTCATTGCGAGCTTGTAAATCACGAGCTGCTATTAGCTTAAGATCGATCCTCCTGCTAATCAGTTCCCATGTTCGTTCCTAGATCCAGTCCTCCGCGGTGTTCCTTATTAGTCGGCACTCTTGATCCCATGAGTGTTCCTGCTGTGGTACCAGTTAGGCACGCAAACGCATAGGGCCGCAATCATATTTAAATCATTAATGTTATAAAATTTTCTAATCAATAAATCCCGTATCATTGGTATTCAAAATATATTTCTTTGTTTATTATGATTTAACTAAAAAAAAAACACCCTTTACAAGTTGATCAATTTTCATCGTTTATTAAATATAAGCCCGTATACTATATGGTATTTTCAAATGTTTACAAAATATCTTAATCATAAAGTATCATCTTAGCTTTTCTTAATATAGTTTTCTTTAGGGAAACATTCTATTTTTAAAAATTATCCAGTTTAATATACCGAAATTGGAATATCACAGTTTAGAAGATAAGTTTATCTCTGTAGGATTCTAGTGGCTGGCTTTATGCAATACATTGAAATTGTGAATAAACGAGTTTTTAAAATTAAAATTATAAAAAAAATCTTCCTTTTAGACCCTCTTTTCTCTAAACATTGACATGCTTATTTAATTAATTGGAAATATAGATCTAGATCTACTTCATTTGGTGTAAACTCATGTGAGCATTATAATTATTTAATTGTTTCACAAAACATTCCACTGCTAACCACTTGTCATAATTTCAACTGGAAAAACCTGCAATCCTTAAAATATTTTGTTTGAAAAAAGGGGGTGTAGAGTCTCCCACTATCGGTTCCGACTGCTTCACATTTCTTGCAGTTTTACATCCCATTACAAAACTTTAAAAAAAAGCCTTTTCTTTTTTTTTATTGGGCCAAAAAGTAATTGCAGTGTATTCCGCTATCAAATACTTTTCCAACTATTTCACATTTTCTTTTTGGTATTTTTTTGTTGTGTTTTTTTTTTTGTTTTTTTTTGGAGTCGTAACCCTGCAGTTGACAGTTTGTTGCGCTTACTGCGGTGAGTGTTCGTGTTCGTGTTCACGTTCAAGTGAGTTTGTTTGCTGTGAAAAATGCGCATTTAATGCACAGCCGGAGCTGCTTGGAGCGCATTATTAGGCCAGAGGGAAATTTTAATTTTTGCCAGAAAATCCAAGCGCAGTAAAAATTAATTTTACCACAAGACAAGATGTATTGGTCTAGAGTACTAACAACTCACGAAATAAACTTGCGCATTAAAAAAACAATTTCGCAACTTTTTGGCAGTTTATTCAATTTTGTAAAGTTTTCCGCACGCCTTCTTGGCCTAGGTGTCAGCTGGCAAGTGAAAATCTTTAACAGCTTTTTGAAGCGAATTGCAAATTGGCAAACAAACAAAGCGCAGCTGACAGCCAACTTGTGGCAAGAGTTGTGGCAAAAAGTTGCGGCTGCACTTTTATTGCAATTAGTTTGCCGCTATTTCCGCCGAACCCTTTATGAGATGCTGTGGACGGGCCGCCTTTGAGTAGTCCGTCGATTTATCCTGGACTATGGTGGTATGTGGTAGGTGCATTACACAAATGTGGCTGGCAGCGGCTGTGTGGTTTGGCGCTGTTTTGGGGTCTGGGCCTGGTCTGCGGTTAGTCTTTGTTTGAGCAGCCATCAGCGCAATGTTATTGGGGGAAGTAAAGTATAAATAATATTTTAAACGCAAAGTACATAAAGAACTTTTTTTTTTGGTATATTTTTTCTTTTTGTCATTTTGTAAAAGCCTAACGAAATGTGATTTAATTATTATATTATAAATTTTATAGCAACTTCAATAATAAAATTGTGTCTGGTCGCTTTTCATTTTAATTATATAAAATGTGTGGGTTAAAGCCAGTCACACGCACACATACACACATGCTTTTAGATACACACACACACAGATGCTCCAAAGCTACAGATGCGTATTTACCGTTGTGCCCAGGACTAAGCGCATTAAGCTTGTTTGCCTCTATATAATATTACAGCACGCCGCAGAGTCTGACATTTTGAAATATATAAACACATGTGTGTTGGTGTTTATATAAGGGCTGCAGGAACGCAAAAGGTTCCTCTCAAAGCTTTGCAGTCATGTGGTGATTAGGTTCCAATTCAAAAGTCCTTTTCAAGCAGCTCGAAATTAGAGATGTGAACATAACAAAAAAGTTCATGCCCGGCGTTACGAACTAGTTCTTTGACAAATCGTCTTCCTTTTTTTAGCCTAAAGATATTGCTTATTATTTTGGGCATTTATATCTTAGGAGCCGATTTCCGATTAAACTTTCAATTAAATATCTTTCCAATTCGAGTGAACTTTACTGTATTCCTTAGCTAATTTAAACAGTTCACTGGCTTAGCAATCTCTGTAAAAGCTGCATTCATTGTTCTGATGATCTCAACGCCTTTAAAGGCAATACTCATCTAGAATTTAAAACAAAATCATCTATTCCGTAGCTATTTGCTAAGCCTGAGAGATTGCCAGCTTATAATTAGGCGAAGCAACGAAAATAAAGACTACAATAATTTGTTTTATGTTTTATTTTAAACGTGGGATAAGCTTTGCGACAGTGCACTAGACTATCTTCCCAGAGGTTGTGGGTTCGAATCCCACGTTAGGCATCGTCCTGCACTTTCCAAATTTCATATTTCCCTAATTATTCCTGTCTTTTCTGTATACTTATCAGTTACACCCATTATCGGTATCACAAAGGGTCTGTTCTTGGCCTAAGTGAATTGGGACGCTAAGTCCCAACTATCATCTTAACCTACCATGCAATACTCGGGTAGAGGTAACCTCTGTACAAAAAGACCTTGAAAAGTTACAGAGGCTGGCCATACAGACTATACAATGTATAAGAAGAGCCATGAGAATCTTCCCCACTGCAGTCCCAACTATCATCTTAACCTACCATGGGATACTAGTGGGGAGGTAACCTCTGTACAAAAAGACCTTGAGAAGTTACAGAGGCTGGCCATACAGACTATACAATGTATAAGAAGAGCCATGAGAATCTTCCCCACTGCAGCATTGGATGTACTTATGAAATTAGCACCATTCCATACGTTATAAGGCCACACATGAAACCAACACTACTAAGAATGGTAGCCCAGAGAATTGGCAAGGGACATTTAATAAGCGCTGACGATCTGCGAAAAATTATCCCATCACTCCTCTTATCCAGAGATGAGATGACCAAAAAGTAGCACATCGAAATAGATTGTAGAACTATTATGAGTAATATGGAGAATTGAACAAAGTTAGAGGAGATACATTCTATGAATAGGTACACTAGTGTCTGGTATAGTGACGGGTCTCTAACCAAAGAAGGCACCAGACTGGGAGTCGCAGGACCAAGAACGCGACTGTCAGAAGCTCTGGGTATATAGATCACCATGTGGACGCCAACCTGGATAGTGAGTATAAAGATAGAGATATTGCCATACTGTCAGACAGTCAAGCCGCGATCAAGGGAGTGACTGGTTTGAAGATTAATTTAAAGTGGGTTCAAGAAACTAGAGCCAAACTCAACCATTTAGAAAAATTGAACAGAGTCTCCCTTAAATGGATCTCTGGACACAAGAATATTCCCGGCAACGAAGCAGCTGACGAACTGCCGAGGATTGGCTTGAAAGTTGCTAAGAGAAAAGGCAAGCTCCAGATGAGAAATGAACTGGGCTGGCACGGTTACGGCAAGCCAAGCAACTTCTCGGGTACTACTACCTAAATAGGTTTAAAAAAATTCCCAATTGGATAAAAATTCCCTGGGTTACTGACGAGAAACTAAGAATATCTGTGTTAAAAGAAGGAATTCTATCGATAGTGCCTCCACTTGAATCCACTAGATGGTTTAGACTTCGATATTTAAAACTAAACGAACGAAGTGAAATATGGCATACCACCTTCCAAAAGCTTATTAAATTTACATCTTGGCTTAAATTTTGACTCATCAAATAATGTGGAATGTCAAATATTATTGCGACCTTATTTTAATAGAACTTTTTTATTAGGTTTTTTGTAACTTTTTGAAATTTGAAATTTCGTAAGCCAAAATCGCAATCACTTAGGCTAATACGACATCAATTTGTGGTTTTATGCGTAGAATTTTCATAAAAATTGCTTTATAAAATTGTTGATGGTCCTTATTGAATTTAGTAACTTTAAAAGCGTCGGATATCCAAATGGTTCGACGTCTTATCACTGGTTTTGTATTCTTTTTGACATGTTCGGTCGTTTGTCAATTTTTTGGCCCTTGATTTATCAAAAAAGTTTTTCACGTACAAAAATATACTATATAAAAATTAAACTATCGATACTATCTATTTCTTATATGTTATTATTATTTTGACGTGTGCTAAAAAAATAAAAATTTCAAGAACTATGTCTATCTACAAAAATTTTCCAACTTTTTCTTTTCGCGCTATTGCTCGAAGTTCGCTGACAGATTTGTTCGTCTCTCTCCTAATTGATCTTCGCCATGCAGTTTTTGGACGTCAGCGGTTCCTTCTGCCCTGGGGGTTCCATTTCAATGCTCTATGTGCCATTTCGTCAATTGGTTTACGTAGGGTGTGTCCCAGCCAACCATACTTCCGCCTCAATATTGGTTTGTTTCTCTCATCTAATTGTTCTCAAAATCATTCTCAAATTAAGAATTTCTTTTTGATTTAAGAATTTTATTCTAAATAGTAACAAAATCTCCCTTAGCTCCTTGATAACTAAAATTTTTGTTTGTGGTTAGGCCTAGCTCCCCACCTTCACGAGCCAAGCCCGTCACGGCAGGGTTCAATCCTGACTTAGGCCCAACTAAACGCGCCTAACTCTAGTTTGAACCAGTCTGGTTTCAACATGGTTTGCAGCCCTGTCTTACATATGTGTGCTTTGTGTGTGTGCGTGTTTGAGTGCGTGTGTGTTTAATACAAACGAGGCACATCATAAACACGTTTAACCACACGTTGACATGTGCAAACATTTGAACCGCAAAAGCGGCAGCAGCAGCGACAGCAGGAGCAGCTCCGAACTCATTGCCATTGGCGGTTTCCAGATCCAAAGCAGCGAAAATGGCGAAAAGCAGCGCCAACTGTGACCTGCCGGCAAAATATACGAGCCGGTGCTCAATTCAATTCATTTATGCATGACAGACGAGACGCTGCTGGCGGCAGGACGACCTTAGTGACGACGACTTGGTTTGCTCCTCGTGGGTTTGAAAAATATTCCACGCATTTGGGATATATTTTTCACATGTTGGTTGGTTGACTTGTCAAATTGTCAGATTCTCAGTTTGTCAGTTTGTCAGGTGGCAAATGCTTGATTAGAAAATGTGTTAAATATTTGGCATGCTATCCATCAGCAATAAAAAAAACACTTGAGGTTACACTGTCTAATATTTATGAAATTGGGTCAAAGTTGATTGCGGTTAAGAGTACTTCAAATATGCAAAGTGATTTGGGGAAAAATGGAAATATATTGTTTTTGGAAAAGCCTGCAAAGCGGTTGAGTTTCTCACGGGATACAGCAAAGAAAAAAAGTTTTGACATGAAGTATGTGAAAATGGGCAAAAAGGTATTATGATGCATTTGTCAAAAACAGAAAATTTTGAGAACTTAATGAATATTTGAATGGCCAATGTGGTGGACTAAACGCCATTTATTTTTTTTGATTGCTTAATTTCTGCGTACAGCCCGAAGCCTTGTTTTTAAAGCGTAAAGTTTGAGTTAAATTTCATATTTTACCTAAGCAATCAGTTGTTTGTTCAGCAGAGTTTACATGCTCATCAAAATTTAGGGTTACCCTAATAACATTAAAAATATCAAGAAAATGTCTATTTCCAAAAATAGGAAAACTTAATGCAATGATCAAGGAACTTACGGACCTTCTTTGATTCGGATGTCTCGATTGTTAACTTCTCACTAGTTTTCACTTTCGTAAAATCTTGAACATACTTTTAAGTTCGATGAAGATGTTATTATTTTAAAATCTTATATAGTTCGATAAAACATCAATGTACATATGTTTTCCAAAATAAAGTCTATTCAACAAAAATCGAACATGCTTTTATTATACAAATTAACTTGGCCAGCAGACCAAGATATGGTAAATACAATTTAATCCACTGCTCAGACCAGCTTATGAATAAGTAATAAAAGTCAACTGCTTAAGATTAGGAAAACGACCAACAACAATAAGCTTAATATTCGGGAGCACTCTCAACAATTATCAGATTAGCCCACACATGCATAAGGTCCCAGTTATAGGATATTTATAAGCGCATTTCAATTAATTAACTTTAATTGTTTTGTTGCTTACTTCGTATTAGGATATTGTGTGAATAACCCAAGGATACAAGTAACAACAAGAACAAAAAAATATTGCAAACGTTATAGTAAAGCACAGCCGACTTTGTGATACTCTATACTATAAGGTAAATATATAAAAAAATATTTCAAAATAGACTTTTCCAACTCAGCTTACAAATCCGTACCCATACCCAAAGCTGAAACTCAGAACTTTAAAAAAATTTCGCTTTGAAATTACCAAGCAAAAAATAAAAATAAGTTCGGTCTGCCTACCAGTGGACCACTCAATTGTGCCCCGCCAAGTTAAACGTCGGCCCCCCCTATAATAGAGGCTAGGGCAGGCCGATAAATTGGACCATACATAAATAGGATTGCTTTTCAGGTAGGGGAACGTTATTTTAATTTTCATTCTGATACAGTTTAAAGGACAAATTTATATGCTAAAAAAGTTTAAATAAGAATCACAGCCCAAAAAATAAATTTTTTGCTGCTTTGGGCTATCGATTTTCAGTTATGGGGGCCACATTTTGGGTCAACCTTTACGATTTTGATGATTTTTACATACTATATGGAGTTTTTATTTTTTTTGGTCGATTGTTTGTTAGTTTAACTCCACAAAAGCTAAGTATGTAAAAAATAATAAACAAAATAACTATTATCTAAAATAGGAATACACACGGCCTCCTAAGAGTTTTCAAGTGTTTTAAAAAAAAAATGTTTCCTAGTGCTATCTGTATATTACATTTCCTTGTTACGTTTTTAAATAATTATTATCTAAAAATAACAATACACACTGCTTTTTTAAAGGGCTATATTTCCTTGTTTTCTTACAAATAAATATATGATTTATGTGATTGTAACTATTTTTACATATGTGATAGCGCTAAATTCCGATTACTTATCGACTTATCGATAACTGAATATTGGATTGCTTATTATTTCGATACATTTTCCTGCTGCGTTGGCTCGAAACTATTTTTAATGATACAAAACAGTTAACATGTTTGCTACAACTCTGCTCCATTTTATAACTATCTGTTCTTTAAATTTAATTTTTTTTTAAATATTTGTATAACTTTGTAATTGTGTCTTTAAAATTAAATTACACACGAATATTCCATTAGCAACAATGTTTGTTAAAATTAGACGCAAGTCAGGTATTTTTTGTTACAAATGTGGGAACCCTGTCCCAGCTACCGTCATGTGTTCTTGTATGAATCCTGTTCACATGCTACAAAAATATGAAATAAATTCGTTTTGGCTGAGAATCCAATTTTTGAAAAAAAATTTAAAATTATATTTAACTTGAAGCTTGCATAAATATAAGTTAAGAATATCAAAGAAGATTTAAAAAAAAATAGTCTTAAATGATTAATTTTGAAACCTACTTTGCAGACCTATACTATTCCTCTTGCAACAAACATTCGGTTTTGAAACACATGAATAATTCGATTGGGTTAAATTGAACTCACCAAACATTCGGTTCCAAAACGAATCAGAATAAAATGTTCGGATTCGTTTTATGTTAAATTTTTTCGACTGTATGGTAGATAGGTCACCCAATTCTCAGACCTCTCATAAATCACCTTTTGAAAATGTCTTTGCACAACAATTGGGAAAAATTACAACGTAAATACAATACATTAATAAAATTTAAAAAACTTCAATGTTTGACTGATTCGGAAACATGATTATTTGATCAAAATTTTCAAGCTTAAAATTTAAAAAAAAATAGCTGCAAAACAGAAAGCTCAAAATTCCAAAATAATCAGCTAGGCATGAGGCGCTGTCTCTAAAAGACGGTTGGCAATATAAAGACATAGTATCTTAATAGAAAATTCAAATGTTTTATCAAAAATTTTTGGTGTTTATGCATTGGGCTTTCGAAACTGGTATTAATATTTTAGACGTTAATCCTCGATTTAATCGCACGAAACGACGTGAATCTAATCAAATTTACGTACATCTCTAAAACTTTCAAAATATAAGTTAAACAGTTTTAGATACATTAGTGAGAGTGTTTTTTTACGTATTTGATGGGGAAATCTTTATAACTCTTGCACCATTATAGGTTTCTGCTCCCCATAACGTATAACTCCCCTACGACATATCTAACTTGATTAAATTTAATTTTTTGAAAATATAAAATCAGCCTAATAGTCGGATAGTGGGGTTGCTGTGGTGTGGATAGTTGTCACCTGTTATATTACCATGGAACTTATGAGGCTCTCCTACGGGAACTTTTATGATCCCAATCCTAGTGGAATTTGAGTTTAAATTAGTGTTCTGCTTTAAGTGTACCGAGACTCTGTCGCTGCTGTTAACAAATCCCTATGTAAACTTTTCCAATTACCGATATGTCCCACTTTTATCTTGACAATACATGAATCATGAATTCGGGATCTGAATCTGGAAGTAATTGTTTCTCTCATAGTCAATCGTAGGTATAAATATTATGATTGGAGGGCAACTATCCGCATAATCGTCTTGAAACCAGGAAAAACTTTATTTAGCAGGGTGTTAAATAATTGCCTTTGACCCAAGTAAAATCGTTTGATGATTACAAAAAGGTTGTGATAATCTAATTATTATATTGTAATGCCTATGATGGTATACTTGATTAGAGAGTTAGAGTTATTCTCACTTGGATAGACGCAACAGGTGAATTTATAATCGGGATGTTACCAAAGCGTAATGTTTTTATAAATTAATAAAAATAAAACATATTTTGTAACCTTCTTCTGAAATTGGCATCTTTTGCTAAGTTGAAGTAACTCGTTAATGATTATCATCTTTTATGGTACATGCGTTCTGGCTCTGGCTTTATCTTCCTGGACCTAGCTTTCGGAATCTCTTCTCATTTCGTTGCATATGCTTGTACGCACTTAATATACCCCATAACTTATGTTACAGGGCATAACAACAACAACAACAACAACGACAACTTGATAACTAATTTTATGAAAAATAACGCATAAGCAAACATTAATCTACTAATAAAAGCATAAAAGGATTACACACACACACAGATACTCTCACTTACAGTCACACACACACAGTCACATGTGAAAGCCATTTGGCATTTAGCTTGGCACTTGAAGTGAAAGCTATAAGATGAGCAAGGATGTTGGATGCACAGAATGGGAGAGTGGAAGTGAAGCTGTGGAGCAGCGAGTGGCGGCTATAGTTTGGCTGATGGTGTTACTCTGACACTAACACTCACTTGCTCAGTTCGATGTTAACATACACACTCGCAAACACACACACGCACAAGGACATCCGCATCCGCATCCGACGCTCTGGCAGCTTCTACAACTCCAAAAGTGTCAGGCAACAAGCAGAAGCACATCGTTGGCAAAAAACATTAAATATAATTAAAGTTGCGCTCAAACACACTAACACACACACAAATTGCGCTGGAGTCCTTGTTCCTAGGTCCTAGTCTTGCTAGTTTGTGGGTTTTTATGACGTGCAAGCAGCTGTAGTTGTCATGATCCCTTTGCCCGCTTGGTGTCCACCATTTTTGCTGCATAGTTGCGCTTTAAAGCATTCACTCATTCGCTGCATTTTCATTTTCATTTTCATTCGCATTTTCCCATTCCCATTTTGCCATTCGCCTCAGTTGTTAGATAAACTGTTTCAGTTGTTATGAAAACATTTGCTTCTCGTTGACAAGCAACAGGACAAATTACCTTAGTTTATTATGGGGTAAAACATGCTTTAAACAAAACAAAAAACATAAACAGACGCCTCCTGGCAGTATCCTTGCAATAAATGTCACTTACAACATTTTAATGCAGTTTTGTATGCCACTAATGTTGAAAATGTGTTTTACACACTCCAACAGCTTTGTTTGTCTGCTTTGGAATTCATCTTGGTCGTACAGGATGTACAGGACTCTGTCCAAGTTGGCAGCTGTTCCCTGAACAGTTTAGATTTGGGGCGTTCTAAATGCTGTTGTCAGGTTTTATTTTCCAGTTTTTTTTTCGTTTAGTTGGTTTTTGTCACTGCGAAGGCGTTGAAGAGTTGGCATGTTTTCTATTTGCACACAAAATCAATAAAAAACAATTGATGTTGGTCTCGGGGGAACTGGAACTGGAACCAACTCTATCTACGGCAAAGACAAAGGAAAACATACAAATTGAATGACTGACAACTGCACTTACATCTTTTAGTTGCCAAGCATTTTCCTTTATCCTTAGGGATTTTTATATTTAAGAGCAAATATATATATGAAATAAAAAAGATTTAAACTGGTATGAGTTGCTGCCCACGCTCAAAGTATTTCGTATTTGTAATGTTTGTATAAAATGTTGTGGGTTTTTGAAAATGACTTTGAAAGTCTTGAAGTTATAAAATAGTATTTATCTTTAAATGTTGGAACATTAGTGATTAGTATCTTAGCTTTAAGCTGGCTAGTTTTCGGAAGTTAGCTAAAATTAACAATTTACAGGGCCTAGACTAAGTCTACGAAGCCGAAATATTTGACTTTCATAATAGTTTTCAATGTATAACCTTTTAAATTGTTATATTGCTAAGTTAAATGAGACACAAATAACTTGAGATAGACCGTAATAAATTATTTAAAGAGTTAGTAGATTAGGCACCTACCACAATATAAGGCTCTCTCAAAGCAAATTAAAATATCACCTCGGAGAGATAAATGAAAATGGGCTAACACCTTAGCTCAAGAAGCAAAAACGGCAGTAAGAATGCACGACATTGGAAAGCTATATTCCATTACAAGAGAGCTATCGGGATCAAGGCGTCGTAATGACAAACCAATACGGGCGAAGGACGTTCGGCTTCTCACAAATAAAGATGAGCAACTACGACGTTGGGCTGAGTATTTTTGCGAAGTTCTTAACAATCCGTTGGGCCTAGATGAGTTCTAAGAACATCCAGAGACATCGACTGTGCCACCAATCTTAGTTGGTGTTAACACTGGTCAAAAATGAAATTCTAGCTATTATTAGGACACTTAAGAACAACAAAGCCCCTAGGAGCGATAATGTTCATGCTGAGTTTTTAAAGTGTGATCCTGATACAAGAGCGAGCACCGGGTTACCTATCTTACAGGAGATATAGAGAGCCGAAATACTTCCAAGAAGCTGGAGGGATAACACTTCTTTCGGTTTCAAGCAAAATTTTAACGTCGCTGATTATGAATCTATCTCTTGCTGTGGAAGGCACGCTCCGGGAAGACCAACTTGGTGTTCGACAAAACCGTTCCTGTATATACTTAATAAATGCAGTTCGCACCATCTTTGAGCAATGCAACGAGCTTCAATGCTCAATCTACGCAGCCTTCGTTGATTTTAAGGAAGCGTTTGACAGCTTGAAACACCCTTTTTTGTGGAGGACTTTACTTAACCGAGGCATGCCAGAAAAGATTATCAAATTGATCAAAGCCACATACAATAACTTCACATGTAGCGTCAGCCATTCTGGTCTAGTTTCTGATCCATTTTCGATTAAAACTGGAATTAGGCAAGGATGCGTGAACTTAGATCTTCACTCACGGGGCGCAAAGTCATACAATGGAGCCCGTTTAATTAGTTGGAAGATCTTGAATAAGCAGACGATCTATGCTTATTATGCCATAAGTGCTCCGATCTCCAAGACAATCTTGAAAAAATCAACAACTGCTCGCGTAAAGTTGAATTGGAAATCAATAGATTAAAAACGAAAATCATGTGCAGCGGATACCCCGCGCCTACGGATTTCAATATTACACTACAGAATGAAAGGTTGGATAGTGTTAGATCCTTTGTGTATCTGGGCAGCATATATACCAACAAAAGCGATGCGGACGAAGACGTCAAATCACGCTTTGCAAAGCGAGTTCTGCTTTTGCACAATTGGAATGGATATCTAATCAAATTTCCACCAACTCTATTCAACTCTAACGTGAAGTCTGTGCTCTTGCGAGTGCGATTCCTAGAAAGATACATCCAGCATAAATTCTCAGAATCAGGTGTTTGTTAAACGGTCTTAGAAGAATTCTGCGAATTTGGTGGCTCCAAAGAATTTTAAACAATGATTTATGGTCCATTTAGGAGTCCAGAATAAGTAGTAGTAGTTACTACTACTAGTGGAAGTGTGCTGTGCACCACAGGAAAAGAATCTTAACATTTTTTTATGTTAAGTTCTTTGTATACACATAGCTATACTAGAAGCATCGCCTGCTCGCTACACTCACCAACTACCATACCACCTCTTATGTTTAATTTAGGACATCCCATTAACAGTTTTTCAGGAATCAAAAAAGAATATCGCTCCCAAAAGTAAATTTTCATAATTTTTACATAGAAAACGCATATAAGCGCAAAGCAGTGAACAAAGCAGCGGCAACTGCTTGCCTTGCCGACTGCTTGCTTTGATACCAAGCAAACAGGCAGTGTAGTACAAAAGTGCCGCTTATGAGCAACTTTTTTGTTAGATTGATTGAAATCTGTTTACCAAAGGAAAGCGACGGTGGGCCCAGTTTATAGACACTCTAATTTCAATTACTTTAACAAATAATGTGTGTAAAATTACGGAAATAACATACCGTTTTTGAGATATTTGCAAATTATTCAATAAACACGATTTACACCTTTTAATTTTAATCAGGCATTGAGCTTGAACCAAATAAACTACAATCTTGATTTAAGCTTTGTCTGGTAGATAATTTTTTGGTCGCTGAATCCGAATCCGAATCCGAGGTCTGCCTCCCACAGTCGCTTTTTCTTAAATGACCGCGACGCGCAGTTTGTCAGATGAATTCATAGTCATTTTTTACAATTGCGCCTGGCGGATAGGCAACAGTTTTTTGCCACATTTTTTGTAACGTATTGAAAGGGTATATTATGTATGTTACCGCCTAAAAACTTTTAAAAGGTACACCATAGTGAGTTTTTTGGACCTCGGATTCGGATTCAGCAACCAAAAAACATATAATTGTTTATCTCACCCTCGGACTCGAATAAAATGTTTTATGAGGTTTTTTGAGGTTATGTCAGAACTCTGACGTGCTGTGGACCTCGGATTCGGATTCAGCGACCCCGAAAGCGTTTAATAAATATGGTCTGACCTCCAGACCCGAGAACTTTTTTTTTTGTGGCTGTGTAATGAAGAATTAATATAGTAATATATAATATAAAACCAAGTTATACCCATCTTGCGAATGCAAGATCAATCGAAATTCGCTCAAAGCTTCAGATTTTCTTTTTTTTTGATAACTTCTGCGGCATCGAGTCTATTTGAGTTCATTGGAATACATTGGAACAATGATTGAGGGAATTTTAGGTGTGAAACAACCTTTCTTTTGAATATTTCGTGTGCTTAATCAAAAAATATGAGACTTGTAAATAAAATATCTATATTGACAGCAAAGTTATGTTTTGGCAGACCAAAACGTTGTGCAAATGTTACGCCTGCTCTCGTTAACAAATCTACAATGAGTCAACTTCATATTAAAATTTCAACTCTTCATTCCATAAAGTATGATATAAAAGTTTTTAATGATATGCACCGAGCCACATTATAAGTTGGCCAAAGGGTCATGCAAAGCAAAATTGGATCTACAAATTGTCAGAGAATGGGAAAAAAATAGCAAGTTGTTCTTAAAGGCCCGACAAAAGTAACTCCATTAAAAAGTTCGGGGCAAATAATAATAGTTAATGCAAGAATAGCACGCTGTGGCATTATTTTAATACAATATCCGTCAGGAAAAAGTGGCAGTGAGAAAAAGTAATCCAATTGCTTTTGTGGTGACTCTATTCTGTCCTGATAAAGAATATATTGACGAAACAAAGAAAATCGATGGGCTCGAATAATATAAATAAGTTTATATGCATGAGGGCTGTGAAGCTTTTTGAAGAGAGGTCAGAAATAGGTAGGGTAGCCCATAGAGTAAATATTTTTTAATTTTTTGGCAAGCGGCATGCTTAACACTAAGGCTATAATTCAAAATTTTACAATAAAACTATGAAAATTCTCTAAAAAAAAAAAAAATTCAGCCTGAAGGCCTTGTTGCTCTGGCTTCATACTTTATATTTTAGAATTAAATTCTAATTTATAAATAAAAACAAAAAAAAAAAAAAATTTACTGAATATTTTGTTTCTTTAGATCTGAAGAGTGTAGTGCAGGATCACAGGCCAACGAATTTGGATGGATTACCAATCTGCTTTCATAGCTCCCAGGTAAATAGCTAAAAAAGGTACACAATGATGAAATGCCATAATAAAACCCTGTACATGTAGGCATAAAGGCATTCTAGATTTGTGCAATGTATGTAACGGATAGAAGAAGGCGTGCAGACCCCAAGTCCTATCAAAGTACTTATCATAAGCTCGGGTAGCGATTGAGTCATGTCCGCCTGTCTGCCTATATTACTTATATGATTTCAGGGACTATAAGATCTAGAGAAACGAAACATTACCAGCTGGTTCGCATATTTTATCAGAGTATGAAGTGTGTTCCCGTTCAAATGTAGTAGATTTTTGGGGTTTTTAGCTAAACATCGTTTAGTAATTATTTAGTTGTTAATACTTATTTCAGATTTATATACTTGATTTATTATGTACATAGATCGACTAGGCTAGTTTAGGTTGAAGCAGCCGTTGGCTTAAAAACCAGTTCACCTAGGCCTAGGTTGGCCCGATTTCTATAACTTAATACCCTTTTCCTTAGTGACAAAACTTAGAAGGAGCCCCAACCTGTTGCTACGATATAGCCTGGAATCTTTCTCGGGCATATAGCTTCTAGCTCTGCTAGATTATGGAGGAAATTGCTTCTCAGATACTTTTTCCTGCGACTACTTGCTGCCCGTCAAGACCTACAGATTTATAGGTACCGAAACTGCTAAAAGCCCATCTAATGTAGGAGTCAGTTACGATATTTTCCAACACTTCTACAGGTAGGCAGGAGAGAGTTTGCCCTGAGCGTACTAATTTCAGGTCTCCAAAATGGTGGTTTTCTTTTGCCCCTTTGCCCTTTGACTTGTAAGATTTGCTGCACCCTTCGGTGAAGGTTTTATTGAGATGCTTGAGTTTCTTCTTTGAAGGTGGAGTCATCTCAGTTGGGATAGAAAGGATTTTTGGATAATGGAGTCCAGACAGATAGTTTTATCTCAATATGTATATCTATGATCTGAGAAGGAGTGCTCTTTCGAGACTGCCCAGTTAATGACTGGATCATATAGAAAATCAGAGATTAAGGTTAGGCCAATGATATCATACCTGTCCCTAATGATGAACGTGGGATTATTTACCCGATTGCAGATTAACAAATTAGTAGAGAGAAAATATTCAGCTACCCCGTTGTCCATAGTGGGCATTTGCATCGCATCCAACCAGTAGGCCAGTTCCACGATCATCACTGTCACTTATCAGTTGTTGTAGCTTATGATCCGGAAGAGGTTCCAGGTACGACTAACATAAATAAGAAAAAATATTGTGTATATATTTGATTGGGTGAATGTGTCCTTTTTTTGTAAAGGGTTTTTCAATAAGAGCGCGCTTGCACAACTCCAGACGCTGAACCCAATTTTCGAAGGTTTTCAAGCCTAAATTGGCCGATACTGCTGCAATTTCACGTTCGATATTCGTACGAAGTTCATCAATCGTCGCTGGCTTGTTGGCATAGACGATTGACTTGACGTAGCCTCATAGGTCGCACGACCGAGGCGGCCAATTGACTGGGCCATTTCGTGAGATAACACGTTCACCAAACTTGGTTTTCAATAAATCGATTTTGGCATTCGCAGTGTTGCTTGTGGCTCCGACCTGTTGAAACCACATATTGTCCAAGTCCATATCATCCAATTCGGGCCAAAAATATTCGGTTATCATTGAGCTATAGCAATTCTTATTCACAGTAACGTGCCGGTCTTGATCATCACGGAAGAAGTATGGCCCTATGACGCCGCCGGCCATAAGCCGCACCAAACCGTAATTTTTTCGGGATGCAATGGTGACTCATGGAGTACGTGTGGATTGCTGCCTGACCAATAACGCATATTTTGCTTATTGACGAAGCCGTTCAGCCAGAAATGAGCCTCATCGCTGAAGATGATTTTTCGATGAAAGTCCGGATCATTTTCAAGTTGTTGCTCAGCCCAATTCACGAACATGCGACGCTTCTGGTGTTCCAGCGGCTTCAGTTCTTGCGTCAATTTGATCTTGTAATGATGTAGGCCAAGATCTTTTCGAAAAATTCGCCATAACGACGTCACAGAGATGCCCATCGCTTGAGAACGACGTGTGAGAGACTGATTTGGATCTACTTCAATTGGTGCGCTAGCGACAGCAATATTCTTGACACTACGGGCATTTTTGGAAACATTTTGTACTGTGCCTGTGGATTCAAATTTTTCCACTAGACGCTCAATTGTTGATCTGGCAGGACAATTATGACGACCTAAATTGGACGTAGCACTTTTAAGTTCAGGCCAGTGACTCCGAATTTCGGTAGAAAATTTTAATAATTTCGACTCGTTGTTGGATCGTATATCTTTCCATGACGAAATGGCAAATCTTACTAAAGAGAAATGTCAAGAGAGCGGGAAAAAATATACGTCGTTGCTGTTCCTATCGGTTTACTTTTCTAGCGTCCCTATTGAAAACCCCGATAGAGTCGATTGAGTTTCATGAAAGTTAGCTTGGACGAAATTTGGGTTAGGGAAGAATTTTTCGTAATTCTCGTAAATTTGAAATAAGACGACAGCAAGAGCAGTCAAATTTTTCAAAAGTACAGTATGCACCCACAGACGCGACTAGCCTGAGAAAGAAATAAATGAAAATGTTATGTTTGTGGTTTGGACCATGAATGCAGTATGTCCCATTCCCCATTCCCCACGACAATTTAATATTGTTCTATTCATCATGTCACATTATTGTTTATTCCTGAATAAACTGTCTATGATTGCTTAACTATGAAATCTTAATGCTATAGCCAATACACTCAATTATTTTAAGCTTAAAATACATAACCCATTATATAATTATCAAATATAATCAGAAAATTTATTTGCAAACATTCTTTAAACTGCAACAGATTACTGCAATGTGTTATGTAAATATGAAAAATCTCTAAATAGCCATCCATATTGCAAACAAAAAACTATGTAGAGTACACTTGTTATATATTTTGTACAACAAATTGATTGCAATTTTCATGAAAAATTATATTTGCTTGTTAGTTTGTTTGCATAGTAGTTGTTTTTGTTAGTGTGTGTGTTTGTACATATATTTATTTATTAAAAAAAATGTATATTATATGATGCATGTATGCAAAGCTTAGTGAAGTAGAAATATGTGCAAGCAATCTCATGGAATTCCAAACCCTCCCACCGCTCGTGTTTTAAGTAAACACCAGCACCCTCTCCCTCTGCACGATGCAAAAGAAACAAAAAGTGTATAATATTTATTGTGCGTAAGGGCCAGCAGCGACATGTGGCATAAGGCACATGCCACATGGCACATGGACATAAAAGGCATACAACACAAACACACACATACATAAGCACATCGAGCACACATAAATATATGAGGAAAATAATTTTCTTGAAAAGAAATCTTGCACATAATAAATAACTATAAAAGCAATGCAATGCCATCCATATACAAGGCCAGTTGCTGTTCCCAGTGGGTGGGCGGCCATATTTTTAATAAAAGCATATATACACTAAATGACCATAAAGTGGGCGGCCAGCATAAGGGGAGGCGTCTAAAAAATGTTTGCCAACACAAAAATATATATATATATCTTGTATAGAGAATACACAGAGTAGGAGCAGAGAGGAGTGGCGAAGCAGTGAAGGACTTGGTAGCCAGCGGCCAGGCCAAGTAAAATGAGAAAAAATACAATAAAAATTACTCAACCGAATGCATCATAATGTTTATGTCAAAAAAGAACAACATAAAAGGGCTGAACTGTAGCTCTGCACTCTGTATATGGCCACAAGGCATTAGCAAGGCAACAAAACTAGCCAAGAATCGGGCTAAGATGCACTTGCAATAGTTGCAGGAGCAGTAGGAGCAGCAGCAGGAGCAGAAGTAGCCAAAGCAGCAGCTGCATTGCGCCAGCAGCGTGTTGTGGTCTTTGTTCCAAGAAAATGCTGCATGCCAACCAACCAAGTCGCATTGTATATCGAACCAAGAAAGTTGAACAGGCTGCCAGGCACTAGTTGACTTAGTGCAGTCATGAGGATCCGTAAGGTCGAAAGCGAGACTTACTATACACAATACGCATATATAGAGCTTTACTACTGCTGTTGTGGTTACCCAAGAAGTTGTTGTTATTGCTGTAGCTGTTGCCCAGCAGCATCTGTTTAGCTAAATTGATTATGTAGAGAACCAAAAGGTATGTATTTCAAACTGTACCAAACTGCTTAGTACACTGAGAGAAAAATGTAACGTTTTAAGGAGCTTCATCATCATCATTGGCTAGACAACCCTGGCCGAGTCTTTGCCTATTGCAGTTTGTGCCTCTACTTCTCTCGATCTTGGGCTGGTATTCTCCAAAATCTCAGCTTCAAAGCCACTGCACCTCGATCGACCCCATCCAACCATCTCAACTTCGGTCGACGGATTTTTCAGTTACCTGCACGTTGATAGCTACCATTTGCTCTAATCGTTTTGTCACTAACTTTTTGTTCTAGATTTGTTGTCCAGCGATGTGCTTTGCATGTTTTTGACGTCTCTGAATCCCAATCCGAGGAGAAGGACTTCAGATTTTTGAGTTAACATACAAAATTCCCCTTTTGCGTGGTTTCTGGAGTTATGTCAGACTCTGACATGGTGAGGTCTGATGGATAAGACATGGTGGACCTATGTATTTTAATAACATCAAAACACCCCATAAACATATTTTTCTAGATCTTGCATTAAGTACATTTTTGGGGTCGCTGCATTCATATCAGAGCGTCAGTGTTTCAACATAACGACCAAAATGGCTTGTTTCATGACGCTTGGACCCTAAAAACAATACGAAATAATTGTTTGACCTCGAAATAAATTGTTTGTCTGAAGTTAGTGATTTGATTTCATTCAATTTATTTCTTAAATTCGAACTGGAGGAACGAAATATAGTATTTTTCTGGAATTTTTTGTGTTCTGTTATTGGTTGGAAAAAAACATCCAATTTTTATGAAAATTTGTTAGGGGCCCTAGTGAAATAAAAAAGTTGAGGAAATTTAAAATATCTCCAACAATTTTTCGCTGCCAAATGTTTTGCCATTAAAATAAAAGTGTTGTTGTTTCGTCTTTTTTGTTCCGATTACTCTGCGCTGCTTCCCGTGGGGTGGCGAGATTAGAATATCCATCTCAGTGCTCCCCTGCTTGTCGTAAGAGGCGACTAATTGGGGATCCCTGGAAATAGGCTCGTGGTTGAAACCCAAATCGCGGGTAGAGTCAGCTTGGCTCGGCGTGGTGTTGCGATCTCAACGGGGTGCTGCTAGTCATAAAGCAGAAGAGATGATAGATACATCTCGGCCCTCACCAAGGGGGAATTGCATGCCCGACAACATGCTTTCAAATTGGTAAAAAGAAATATCAGTCTCGGCTGATTGCTTGAGGGGTGTTAGTTGGCGCATTAATCCAGACTCATTGTGTTATATGTACACTCAAGTTGCATATTTGAACGCCGTAGTTTTAATCCTGCAAAGGAACCTGCGCTGCTTCCGAACTTGTATAGAACCCAACCGTTTGGGACCATTTTTTCAATTATATTTTTCTTGTTTGAAAGCTATTTAAAGTTTTGTGCAGGTTCGGTTTCTTCATACAAATTTAATTTCAAAAATCTTAGTTCAGTTCAGTTTCTTTTTATATATAAGATTAGCTTATTGTATCATAATAATAATTTCCTGACTAACTATTGTATTTTATCAGTCTCCCCTGGGTGGGGCATGGAGATCTTTACTAATAACTATTTGAAGAGAAGAGGGCTTACAGTTTATAGCTCAATCCGAACGAGCTGGTTCAATGAATAATTTTAACTTACCAAACTCCGAACGTACATGGATTATTTACTCTAAGAGTAAGTGAGGGCCGGATATTTTCTGATGCAGTGAATAGACTCTTCGCTGGCTATCCTTTTGCAGTGGGGTACTCTTTCGCTTCTCAGTGTAAAAGACCTCCTTCTATTCAGTAGCCACCTATGTTGTTGAATCTTTTGCTGGGTTTTTGGGTGAATAGCGGTCAGGTGTTGCCCAGATACCCAGTGTTAATATGAGTTGGAGAGCATGACTTTATATCTTGGTAACATTACGTTTTAAAATGCAATATCTTCACCAAAAGTGTTTAAGGTCTTGCGGAAAGGTTTTCATATGTGCTTAAGATTGTGAAGTGACTAGACAGAGAATTTCTAACTTTCTTAAAGATTTCTTACCATATGCCAGCTGAGTTTCTTTCAGTGTAGCGTTTTGTTAACCATGTCTCTACGATACATAACATTGTTTAGCTTGGTTATTTGTGGCTTGCCCTGGCAGTTAATATATTGAAAAAGATCGGGTTTATTTGCCAAAAGCATTCGTCTACATGACACAAAAGGAGTTGGCTTAGCTCTCTCGGAGCATGGACCGATTGAGTCGCGGACACTGTGAGCTCCTCAAATGCCGCAACTGAAGCGAAAACGCACTGAAAGACCCAACAACCTAAACCTAGACAGAGGCTAAAAGGTTATAAGCGGCTTGATTTAAGACCAAGTCTTTGGCAAACTTTTAGACGTAAAAGTTGTTGCTATTTTGTTTTATTTTTTTTTTCGCTGGCTCTTATCAAGCACTTCAGCCAGAAGGCTTTGTCCTTGTCGGCATGCACCTTGAAAATTTGTTGTTGCACTTGAGTGCACGGCAACAAAAACAACAACAAGAGCAAGAACAAATGGACGCAGGAGCAGGCACAGCATTTAGCTGCTAAAAACGGCATAACATAATTATGGGTTGCCATTTATGCGCAAAAAACTTGCCGACAGCCATTAGCAGGGCACAATAAGTAGGGATCCCATCAGTCCGACAGTGGGATACACTGAACCCATTTTTCCTAAATATACTAGTTACTGAAGGTTTTTTTTTTGGAACTAGAGACTCAATATTTCATTTTTGGGACTAAGCGTCCCAGCTAACTAAGGACAAGAGCAGGCCCTTTGTCATACCAGCAATGGGATAAGCATGCGGAATAGATAGACAAAATTGAAGAAATAGGAAAAGTGCAGGACCATGCTTAACGTGGGATTCGAAATGACAACTCTTCTGCTATGATAGTCTAGTGCAATGTCGCTAGGCTATCGAGACAGCTAATATTAGGCTAAATAAATGAAAAAATAATATTTAAATACAATAAATTTAATTAAAAAAATATTCTATCATTTTCATATTATAGTTTTTTTTATAAAGATAAAATTTTCCATACACATACTTAAAATATTAAACTTTTATTTCTGCAAAAATTGGAACATCTCAATTTCTTAAAATGATGATGGTATAGTCTTACTTTAAGAATTTAAATCAAGAATGCAAAAGAATTTAAATTTAATATTTTTTTCAGTGCTCTATGGGCTGCGATTGTTATATTTTGGCCAATATTCTGGCCTTTTTTTTTTAGTAAAATTAATCTTTCCATACGTTTTGGATTAGAATAATTTTTATTATTATCTCTGTGAAAAATTTAATTTTGTATATTTATAATATTAATTTATCAGTAAAAATTGGTTCACATATATGTAAAAAATATCATATCATATCATGGCCTTATAGAGATAATTCGGGACTGGGAAAGGAAATGTACTGGCCCGTCTTTTATGCTTTTAGCTGCTAGCAAGTAGGACCGTAATTACACTGAAGCCCCGAGAAAACCCTGGGCCCGGAGAAATCCGTCCTTTCCTCTTCTCATAGGGTCTATACCAAAAATATTGAAAGTATCTTGAGAAAGAGCCCGAATTAAAAAAAGCTTTTAAAGCCAATTATAAAATGATGAAAGTATCATCCGTTTCAAAAAGGTCTTATAATTTTGGATTTTTTTCCATAAAATAATTTTGAGAATTTGGCGGATAAATTAATGATTTTTAATATAAAAAATTAAGGATTGACAACTTCTTTTAAATGCAATTTTATATGTCGTAAATTCAACATTAATTTTGTGTAAATTTTGACATTTTTGGTCCTCGACGTTTCTTTCGCACAACTCTATAATACCCTTAAAACGTAGTCTACAGGGTATATAAAAAAAGTCCATATGAGCATGCGTAAAAATAAAAGAAAATACAAATGCAAATAGAAAAATAGCAGGAGAAATATAAATAGAAATGCTAAACAGGAGGCAGAGCAATTGCAAAAGTTGCAGCATTTGGAGCATTTATTTTTGCCAGATCCGTCCGTTGAAGTCCTCATACGAGTGAGTTGAAGCCAAAAGTGTCATAGAGAAATGTAAAAAAATTTCGAGCGCTTTGGGTTTTAAAAAACTGCCGCAGAAATGACGGTTGCCGCTCCTTCAGCCTCCGCTGGTACTTCAAAAACGCCTAAGTGCACACTTCATTCACACTCGATGCTTTTACCCGAGTCCTGGCGACAGTTGCTGCCAACTCGTGTGCCAAATCCTTTTGCACACAGGTAGCTACCAAAACTATGTCCTACTCTTGCGCAGACAGTAGCTCCTACTCCTTCTCTTGGCTACCGGCAATGACTTGCACGTTGTTTTTTATATGGCAAAATATTTACGATTTGCTATGTAAAGTGGCATGCCTTTTGATACCCTTTACTTTGGCGCCAAGGGTGTACATTAAGTTGGTATAAAAATTAATGTTATTATTATAATATATCGGGTTCCATAACAGATTGGGGCAACAAAATGGATGGACTTAGCCTGTTTTTCGAAGACCAAATGGGCCGGAACATATTCAACATATCCAAATTTTTCTTATGTTGACTATTATTTGGAGTTTCAGCTACATTCTTCAACTTCTTGCAGCAAAGTGCTGTCATATTGGCTTTTTATACTTATTTTTAATAATAACATCGATTAAGAATTACGGCTTAGTACTAGTTTTGTGGGGCAGAAATGCAAAAGTGCCCGACTAATAAAGTGAACGATACTAAAAACGATGGAGAAATGTAGAATGATCCACCAAACAATAGGAGCTACAATAATGCGTTAGTCTTCAACTTATGCCTTAAAAACGTATATCCTGAGGAAATTAGAGAATAAATACAGTACATTAAAGTCGTCGAGGTGTTCCGACAGGAGTTGAATCACTTGTTGACTTTTATGGGTGTAGTCTTTAAAAACGGAATGTGACGTTGCGCTTGTCGTAAACTTTGAGCATACCACAGGGAGGCAGCCTCAAGGCACAGATGTGTCCTTTTAATTGATTAGGTCTGGCTTAGAATGCTTTTTATTGACTTGTTTTACAACTTTACTTTAGTGTTGAGTTGAACCTCAAACTAAAACTAAGCCTTAAAAAACTTTTGCAGGCCGATTTATTTTTCAAAAATTTTTTAATGAAAATCATCGTAACAAATATCCAAAAAATTTTACGTTTGTGTGTGTTTGTTAATATAAAATTTAAACAGACATATCGTACTGTAATCTTATTATTTTCTAAAATTTTATATAAAATTGAACTGTCCAACTTTTTTATTTTTTTTTCAGAATTTTTTGGACAATTGTCATAAATGAATTGGTACTGTTCAAAATATATTTTAGTATATTTATTTTGAAACATTTCACTTTCAGTTTTTGATAAATAAGTTTGAATATTCAGGCCGCTCAACGAATGAATTTGAATGACACGCCTTCAAGCCATCACTTGTCATCAGCTGTCAGCAGCATTGTGAATGGCAAAATGCATTTGATTTATTAAAAGAAATCGATACAAATAAATCAGAAATTAAATTATGATTTAAAATAAGTAATACTTTATTTAAACAACACAGTTTGCGAATTTTTCAAGCAACTTTCCATAATTTTGATCTTACACAATTAGATTAATAAATATCTATTGTTTCAAGAAATGAGGCACGTAGATCATGAGTGATCAGTGAATCAGTGATAAAACTTGTTCATTATAAAATTGAGTTTCATTATTTTGTCGAAAATTTTGTACATTGAAAAAAAAAATCTAAAATCATGTCCGGGTGAAAATGAATGGGGCCGCTTTTGAATTGGACACATGCCGGCATAATAAAAACTCTTTCCGATTCTAAGACAAAGCAACAAGACTTGTTTTTTACCGAGATCTCCATTCCGGACCGGCCTTAGGATTTGCGGGAACAGTTTTTTAAAAAGCTCTACTTTTCTTTTATTGTGTGTACACACTCAAAAATTAGCTTGCGTTTTACAATAATCAATCAGTGTCAGACCATACTATACTTCCATATATACTACTTTCTCTACCGGCAACTGAGAAGAAAATGAATCCAACTTGGAAAATGTATGAACCTCTGAAAAAGATATTGTACCTTATTTTTTTGCTTGCTTATTGTCCTTTTTCTTCCTCTCTAATTGAAGGCATCGTCTTTCTTCTTCAGACAACAGATTGGACAAGAGCTTAGTCAAGCTATCAAGAATCCAGCATTTGCTTCACTTTAGACTATCAACCGGAACAGCACTAGCAGTTAAAAAAAGAAAATTCCTTGCCGAATCCCCAAAGTAATATGACTTACCCAAATACAAATATCAGACCAGGTCTACTGGAAATTCTAATGCTAGACTTTTTCGTCAGTGCCAGTAGCACCCCGACCATAACAATTACGTCTTCAAGTGGAAGCTATGGTTTTTCGCTCATTCAAAAGTTACTCAACAAACAAAAAAAACCTTGTTCTAATTGGGCCTGAGATTCCAGGGCTTAATGCTCCGTCAATGTTCGTTGCACCAACCCATGCTGGGGAAGGGCTGCTAGAGGCAAACGACACAGAATTGGGAACTCTCTCTGCTCTGGCTGGAAAACCCAGTGTCAAAGTCGGCAAAAACGTTGGGTTTGCTTAGGTTATTGCGGTAGCTGGCTTAAATAGCTAGCACACGTAGGCCAAGACTGGACCGTTGTGATATTATCTTATGATCTGCATATTTAAATCCCTCCTGTTCTTAAAGCCAATCCCTGTTGGTTAGTACAACTTGCAATCATTCTCGGACAGATTGAACCTAGCTCCTCTAAGTTGTGGAGTAAATAATTTTCCAGGTGTTATTTTTTGCGTCTACATACACCTCCACAGAAACAGAAGATATACTCTGCTGATTCTACCTCTCTCTCGTCTCTATAGCTTCTGCAAAAGTCGGAGCATTCTAGCTACATGTGCTCCGACAAGCCAGTGACCGGTGATCGCTCTGACAACTGCCGACCGCTGTCAGCGGTTGAGTTCACACAGCCTGCCGGAATGATTTGGGTCGATTACACAGCCACACAAAAAATAATTTGTTTTCGGTTCTGGAGGTCAGACCATGTTAACTACATATTTTCGGGTCGTTCAATCCGAATCCGAAGTCCAAAAAACCCAGCACGTCAGGGTTCTGATTTAATCTCAAAAAACCTCATACAACATTTTATTCGAGTCGGGGGGTCAGACTATGTTTATTATATGTTTTTTTGGTCGCTGAATCTGAATCCGAAGCCTGCCACCCACAGTCGCTTTTTCTTAAATGGCCGCGACGCGCAGCTTGTCAGATGAAGTCATAGTCATATTTTGCGATTGCGCCTGGCAGATAGGCAACAATTTTTTTCACGCCATTTTTTGTTATGTATTGAAAGGGTAAATTATGTATGTTAACTCCTAAAAACTTTTAAAAGCTACACCAAAGTGATTTTTTTGGACCTCGGATTCGGATTCAATATTTTTTTTGTGTGGCTGTGTTATAGGCCATATTTACACATGGGATGTATTGTTCCTTATCCGTTGTGACTGAGAACTACACTTTTCCAATGTACCGTGAGCTTGAAAGTAGCTTTTGGCATACAAATATCTTGCTTATCCGGTAGAAGGGTAATGGTTGTGCCATGCCTGGCTAATTCGTCTGATATTTCGTTGCCTGTTATATTTTAGGGCCCTGGCATCCAAATAAGGCTTATAGCAAACTGCTGTGCCATCTCTTGAATAGATTTGTGGTATTTGTTGACTGTTAACGAGTTGGAAGACAACGCTCGTAGTGACTTTATCAGAGTATTTATTTCTTTCACCGGTCTCCAGGCCGGCAGATTAGAGTCTCGTTCACGGCTAGGCTCTTTGCATGAAAAACTCTGCTGTGGTCTGATAGTCGAAAAGACTACCTGAGCTTGGAGTTATCCGTGAAGAAATTTATGCGTCACTTTAACTTGGTTGGTCCTTAGAGACGTAGTGGGGGTAAAGACATCCAGGACAAAATTTATAATTTTATTACTTTTATTTCATTTATTCTTGGCCAACGAGATAATTTATGTAATTGAAGATTTCTGAAGAACAGGATCTGAAGAACCGGATCTGAACTACAATAAGTGTCAGTGAAGCATCAACTTTTTTAAACTGTTGTCGTTTTGAACGAGAAAGCGTTTACTTAGACTCCAGGGAGCCCAAGAGCGAAAATTCGCGCTTGGGGGGAAAAATATACGATCGTCTTTATTACACCTTTTTTGAATCACAACAGTACGACAGTAATAACAGGGGGCCACTGAGAAAATTCTGGTGCTCGGTGGGAATCCTTCCTTTTCCGCCTCTCGTAGGGCCTGACTAACTTTTTGAGGTTGGCTGGAAAAAAGCAAGAAAAATGATTAGAATTTGTGTTCTTAGATGAGGCTTATTTAGCTTCAAAAAAAAAATTGTTTTCTGTCTTAATAAAAAGTAAACCAAATTATCACAACCTTTGTAAAAAATTTCTGTCCCAATCGAAAAATACGATCTTTTGGTAAAATGTGGGCTCTCAAGACGATCTCTCAAATTTGCGAGATTCTTTTGTGCCACGGACGGAGAAAATAGCTACATTGACTTGGTCTAATGGGTCGCAGGAGACGTCTACCATTCTTTACATACTTTCTCATAAACAAATAAAACCTTTACCTATACCTTGGGTACAACACTGGCGCTTTTATATGTTTTTAGGAAATGGGCCTGCGATAATACTAAATGCGATATAATGAAAAAGGAGTTGTATAGATGCAAATTATGTCCTACTGGCAAGAAACTCTTATCATAGAGTATACGTGGGCCGTTTTTACCAAATCGATATCTGGAAGTTATCCTTTGGTTGTTTTTTTTTTTTGTGTTTGCTGCCGGCCTGGTCCGTGTTTAGTTGTAAGTTTTAAAAGCCTCGTAATGCTTTTATTTTCACAGACACATGCATACACACAGATACACTCTCATAGATACAATGTATACACTTACACTTGCACACACTTTGCTGCTGCTTAAACGTATGCTTGGGCGTCTGTTTGCTCAAATAGCAAGCTTTCTATGTCCTTTTATGTCCTGTCGCTGCTCCTAAGTGTTTGCTTTTGTTCCCTTCTAAATAAAGAAAAAAAACAATTTTTTTTTCAAATATATTTCACACTTTTAGTTGTGTCCATTAGCTAAGTAAATTCAATTTTGTATATTCTCTTGGGAACGATTAAGAATTTTAGCTCACTAATTTGAAGAAATCGACGACGCGATGACGCATCAATTTCACTTTTTCAACTTTCATTTGATTACCCACAGTTCAGAATGCCAATCATATTTACATACGTACTATATCTGAAAACATTTCATCATCATCGCTGGGTGTGGCAGTTGGGGGTTGGTTCCTGCTATTGGCACTGGAAACTCGGTAGGTGATTTGCTATTGCTGTCTCTGTGGCCGATGTCCTTGGTCTGTCTTGTGATTTGCGTCGGTTTTGTGCCCATGTTTTTGTTGTTGTTGTATCCGTTTCTGCCTCTGCTGGATTTGCTGTCGGGTGATTTGACTTGGTTCGTCGAGCTGTCAATTTGTCTTTTCATTTTTTCCACTTTATTTCCTGTCGCTGCCGTTGAATGCATTTTTAATTGGCTTCAAATTTCCGGCACTTGCCTGTCCTACTGACAACTTGCCGGCAGAAAGAAAAAACGAAGAAAAAGTTTTACAAAAAAAAAATGAAAACAAGAAATTGAATTTTATTATTAAATACAACTCTCGCTCATCTTAGATGGTTTTGCAGCTTATCTAAAGTATACAAAAGAAAAGATTTTTGCTTTTTTTTTTATATCATCAACAATAAAGACATCTTGCATTAAATTGGAATCTTAATTCAAAGTAGTGGCTGGTAGAAATAGTAAAGAATTTTTATAAACAATTTTATCGAGTCGTATTACGAGAGTTAATTCAATTACGTTTTGTAGTATGCCATCCTAGGCTCAAAGATGTTTCAGTTTTGTGCATAGAGTGGAAAGAGCTAAAAATGGGTGTCTGAAATACAAATCAGTAGAAAATAGCTAAATGCACTGAGATGCTAGATATTTTGGATGGAAAATATGAAGAATCAATCATCAGGCACTGAAAACCCTAACATTTTTGTCTCACCTCTTCCATTTCACAAAATGTAAGTAAGTAAAAAAAGGTTGGCTGGATTTCCGAAGAACGCCTTAGAAACTTTTAAAAAATTCAATTCTTTTTGTCTATTGATTTATTTTTTTACAAGCAAGTACAGTGTGCCGTCTTAATACATATGGGCACCTACTTTCAGATCTAATTTGCTCAGAATGAAAGATTTTTGGGGTCTCTAAACTATTTCCTAATTTGAATATTTAATATTTGTGCTTGTTCGAAAAAATAAACTTTACTTTTTATACCCTGTACCGTATGGTACCAAGGGTATATTAAGTTTGTGCAAGCCGAAAATGTATGTAACATATAGAAGGAGACGTCGGAGACACACAAAGTTACCTAAAATATGATCAGGGTGAATAGAGAAGTCGATATACCCATGTCCGTCTGTCCGTCTGTCCGTCTGTCCGTCCGTCCGTCCGTGTGAACGCCTAGATCTCAGAGATGGTAAGAGCTAGAGTTACCAAACTTCCACATTAGATCCCATATTAATCCCTAGGAGGCAAGTTTATTTTATTTTTTTGATATCGGGGATAAATTATATAGCTCCCATGGGGGTTTTTGAGACGACCTCGACAAAAAAAAGCGTTTTAGATGAATAATTCATTTGTTATGAAGATATCGTAACCAAATTTGTATTCGAAAGTTTTTTATAGTTTCCAATCACTGTACTAAATTTAATCCAAATCGTTTGACTAGATCATATAGCTCCCATAGGACCAATCGGTCCAAAAAACACGTTTTTTATACAAAATTCGATGTGTTTTGTTTGTTTGTAAAAGATATTTTAAATAAATTTGGCATTCATATCTTTTTTAAGGTATTTAAGCACTGTGTCAAATTTTATTGAAATCGGTTGACTATATCATATAGCTCCCATAGGAACGATCGGTCAAAAAAAATTTTTGGTTAAAATTCTTCTGTTTTTGGTTTTTTGTAAGAAATCGGACTTTATTACAAGCTAGTGGTCATTTTTTATTATGGTGTAACAGAGTCCTTCAGGTTGAAATGTATATTATACAAAAAGGAAATATTCAGGATTTTAAAAATTCGTGGAGATTGTGTAACTAGGGAGGATAATCCTTTGGGCAATTCGAAAAAAATTCTTTATTAGTTACTTTCAAAGCAAACAGTAAAATAACCTTGGGCCTATAGGTACAAGATAATATATATATGTATCCCTTTATTGATATACTTTATGCTTATTGCACTGCTTGTCATCAGTTCACACTGCTTGCCAACTATAAAATCCTGCAAAAACATTCCACGTTTATCATCTAGTACTTACTCTAGAGTCCAAAATGATTTGATCAATTGCCAATAAACTGCTTGAAAGCTTTTAGGAAATATTTTTGGAATTTTAGCTCCCTACCTTGGCACATTGGAGGCTTCGCTGCACTCCATATTAGTTGGCCAAGTATTTAATTAAAATGGAATGATGGCATCCACTCACTGGCACAAATATAGTTAAAAAAAAAAATAGTATAGACTCATGGCTAGAAAGCACACTTAATCCATCTGCACTCTTGGGCAACTGTTGGAACTGCTGCAGATTCTCAGCCAGAGCTGCATTTTGGCGCCATAAATTCAAAACTAACTGCATGTGATGCTCAAACAAACTACTCGTAACTAACACACACACACACACAAATGCATACACACAGATACACTAATACTAGTGTGAAAGCATTCCCATACGGTGACACAATGCTGGTGCATTGTATGTATGGGTAGAACTCTATGGAACTCAGCGCCTGCAGCTCATCTTGCTCCAGTAGCTCTGCCGACTGCTCTGCACATTTTTGTTACGAAGATTTTAACTGTCAGCAAGTTGGGCGACTTAATTTGAATTTACGGCGCCATCAGGAGCTCTGGTCTACAGCGGAGCGCCGTGTCGTGTCGAGCCGAGCCGAGTGTGTGGCCAAGAGGCACTGCAGCACTCGGTTGACTATTATTTTGCACAAACCCCATTAAATGGTGAATGTTGTTATTGTTAGTACAAATTCCGTTTTCACTACCGATTTTATTTCAGCGCCTCTCCTGAGGTCGTTGTCGAGCTATGACCAACATGTTGCACTTGGCGAAAAATGAACTCCAAAAGCCAATTTTTTTTTATACCAGTAGCTTAATTCCCAAAAATGGCATAGAAAATTTGAAATAAAAAAAATAAAGGTTAATCGATCGAAATCATCGTCGATAGAAATATATAACCTACCACTTGATAAGTTTCCCTAAATAGTTGGCGTAGTTAATATTATATATATATACGTATATCGGCGAAAATAAATGCAGCGGGCCAGTTTCTCCTCAACCTTCTCCGATTTTTATGATTTATATTTTCCTTAAGCTAACGGCTAAAATGGTTCGAACATATACATCGGATGGACGAGTCAAGAAAAGCTAAACAGGTACTGGAAATGAGAACGGAAGGCATTGCACCGAGAGAAAGACCCCGAAGAACTTGGAAAAATCGCATCCGGGAGCAGGGACCGACCTAATTGGAGAAGATGGATATCCCGAGGCTATCCCGACGCCTAACACAAATGGGGATTGAAGAAGAAGAAGAAGATATTTTCCTTTAACTCCTATTTGGAGGCTTACTCTTAAGATTTGGTTTAACATTTTGTAACTTGCGACTGTCATGTCTGTTTCGATTTCGATTTCGATTTGTCTTTAGACTTGTCGATTGAACAATTCAGTTTATCGTTATAGATATACTCTTCTCAAAACATCTAAAGAAGGCATTTTGAAACGGAGCTGTCGCATTAAGACAAACACAATTGGGCGAATTGTGAATTTTCAAAAATATCCTTAAACTTCATGTCAATACGAAGCCAATTGCCGAATTGAATCAAATAAATATAAGACCAGTTAACATGACATACTAACATAACACGACTCGAATGTGATTTGCTGCAGGAACTAGTGGAACTGAACGCATATGGTTCCGAAGTTTCTGCATAAAATTATATGAAAAAATCTTGATGTGCCATCGTAAAATTCGTTTGGAGAGCTCCATATAACATAAAACGATGTACCATTCCTGGGTTGCGCCGATTTGGTCAGTTTACCAGTTGTAGGTTCGTTTAACCAATAATTATGTATGATTTGGGTGAAGATTTTCTATAGAAGGTCCGAAACCTTCTTTGAAACTACTTGTAAAACCGAGTTGTACAGCTGCCACAAAACCTTCCAAAGAGTTTCTCGATACTTATGTCATATTATAAAGGTTTGATGCCATAGCTGTCACATTGCTAGATGATGCTAAACAGTAGTATGTATATATATTAGGGTGGCGAAAAACCGTTTTGGGGCTCTCAGAGATATTTTGCGCAATTTTAAGCAACTTTGCCTAAGAAACTTTGGGTTTTCAAAAAACAAAAGTTTCCTCTGGCAGCGCTAAAAATTAAAAAATATGTGTTATAAATGGATTCCTCTATTCTAAAAAACCCCCCAATATACATTTGGTTACAGGAAAAATAAAGCGATTTGGCTTTGTAAATGGAAAGGTCTAATTCGATTTTAGAATATTCGAAATTTATTTTAGACCCACAGTTTTTTGGGAATAATTTATTAGAATGATCCAAAGAACCAAAATCGGTGACAAAATTGATCCACCCTAATATAAATATAAACTACCTTATTTAAAATTTCCTGGAATCGCTGTCAGTCACCCGATTTGATGATTCTTTTTTTTTTTTTTTTAATTGTCTTATCTTTTATACACAAAAGCGTGCTCTGGAATCGCTTAAAATTAAAAGTAGATGTCAAAAATTGATTCCTTGCGCACCAAAACCCTTCAAATCGTTTAGGGGAAAAGTAATGATTTTTGGCCTTGTAGATAAAAGGTTTAAGTTGATTTTCGATTTGATGGAATTTGGCAACTCAAAATTCATTTTAGACCCAAATTTTCTTGGGTAAAATAGCTTAGAATGACGTTAATAATCAAAATCGGTGAGAGTGTTTATAACGAAAAAAATTTATTCACTCTAATATACATGTATACAGTACGAGCGTGATTCCTGCCAATTCATTAGGTGCCATAAAAAATTAGTCAGTAAAGATCGGACTTCTCGGTCTTATTCCAGACCCAAATTTTTTCCAGTGTCCTGCGTGTGTGTGTGTTTGTGTAGTTATGCGTGTTTGTGTGCGACAATAATATTCAAATTCTACATCTCGTCCGCCATTTTTTTCTCATTGTAACAGTACTACATAGTACTTGCATGTGTGGGCGGCTGTATGTGGGCGTGGCACGGCACTTTTGCACTTTATATTTTTGCATAGAGCCCGGTGGTGTAAGGTACGGTCTTGGGCTTGTCCCGTATGCATTTTCATATTTATGTGTCTCCAGATAGGAGCAGCGGCAGCAGCAGCAGCAGCAGCAGCAACGTTGGCTGAGGCAGCAGTTGAAACTTCTTCGTTCACTCTTGCCACATGGACACATGCAAGCTAGTCCGCAATGTGCCTCCCTTTTGTATTAGTGTTGGTTAGTGTGTATGCGTGTATGTGTTTATATGCTAATACTTTAGCACACATGCCGGGCGCTATTATCGCGACTGCCACTTGGGCGTCGAACTTCCGTTTGCCACTGCATCCACTTCCACTTGGCACTTCCTGCAGCTCCTCCGGCTGCTCCTCACTACACACATATATGTACACACATACATATATGCGCACTTCAGTCGTAGTCGGTAGTAGTAGTAGTAGTAGTAAAGTGGCAGCTAGTCAGCCAGCCACCATTTGCAATTTTAGTTTGAGTTTTGTGTGTTGTAAAATGAATTTTACTTCATTTTGATATGTTTTCCCCATTGGTTTTAGTGCCAGCATATAAATACATGTGCCACGTTATATGGCACTGTGTCTCTTTAACTCTCTTCTCTGTTTCTGTGTGTGTGTGTGTGTGTGTGTGTGTGTGTGGCACGTTTGTTTGTTTGCTGCACTATCTCCATGATAATAAATTTTATTAATCTCACTGTCACACAAATACAGACACAAACATAGACAACACGTCTATCGCAAGCTCCCCTCCCTAAAAAACATATCCACCCACCACGCCATACAATATGCGAGTTGGCCCACCTGCTCCCGATGCCGATCAAGCTAGCACTTTGGCGTCCAAACGCTAAACGTGGGCCATTCACCATTACCGATGAGCTCCGTGACTGCCAAGTTGCAACTCGCTCACGCAAGCGTCTTGAAATTTATTTCGTTGCAGCGCATGTGCAACCAGCAAATTTATTATATAATTATTCCAGTGCATTCTAATTGCAAGTCTTATTTATTTCCCACTTAGGGTGACTGCAACAGCGAAAAGCATAACAAATTAGCTTTGTGGCATTTAGAGAAACTACAAAAGTAAAATGCAGAGTGGAAAAATATAAGACACGAGGGAAGGTCAGGCAAAGTAGTCGGTAAGTTAATATTTTCTTATTTACTCATTTGTGACTCAAGTTTTTATAGGGTGGGTCATTAATTCAATTTAACTAATAAATTAAAACTACTGATTTTTTTATGAAGATATCGCCCAAATGGCTGACTTTCAAGGCCTGTATGCAAACATCCTTATTTTCAATGACTTTTCTTTCAACGAAAATCATTTGGTGGTTTTCCTATCTATTGAACGAATAAGCGACGATGTTAGATTGAGTTATTTGGACTTTATGTTTAACGGATGGGCATGTTCCGAATTATGAACCAATCTAACAGATGGCCCACCCTAAATTTTATAACAATTATATGATCAATCCAAAATATATTTTTTGGTCTGAATTAGCTACGATTAGTTTGTTTCTGAAAATATCGTAACTAAATTTGGCATACGAGGTGTGTTCAAAAAGTATCGCAGGTTTTTGAATTTTCGCGGGCTACGTATATTCGAATTTCGAGTTTTTTGTGACGTTATGTGGTACTTATGTCTCTCACTTATGTCGACAAGCTCGTCCGTTTTGAATGTTCACTTAATTGTTAACAGCTGCTTTGCTTGCACGTGTTTTGGCTCGTCTTCGATTTTTTTTAAAGAAAAATTCGCTATATTTCGCTTTTTAATAAAGATATCGTAACCAGATTTGGCGTTTGGAAATTTAGACCACTTAAGCAATGTGCCAAATTTGAACAAAATCGGTTGACTATATCATATAGCTCCCATAGGTCCGATCTTCCAAAAAATCGATTTTTTAACAAAATTTGTTGTGTTTCGTTTGTTTGTTAAGATATTGGGACCAAATTTGACATTCGTGAGTATTTTATAGTTCCTAAGCACTGTACTAAATTTAATCCAAATCGTTTGACTAGATCATATAGCTCCCATAGGACCAATCGGTCCAAAAACACGTTTTTATACAAAATTCGATGTGTTTTGTTTGTTTGCAAAGATATTTGAAATAAATTTGGCATTCAGATCTTTTTTAAGGTATTTAAGAACTGCGTCAAATTTTATTGAAATCGGTTGACTATATCATATAGCTCCCATAGGAATGATCGGTCAAAAAAAAATTTTTGCTTAAAAATTCTTCTGTTTTTTGTTTTTTTTTAAGAAATCGGACTTTATTACAAGCTAGTGGTACAGGTATCCTAAAGTCGTCCGCGCCCGACTTTATGTACGCCATTTTTTTTAATTCTTATTCTTAAAAACACCTAAAAGATAAATAACCACATGTGACTTTCTGTCATTAATAAAGATTCCTTAAATGATTCAAATGTCATGAATGTGGTTTCAAAAATTTTTTAAGAGATACGTTACAATACCTTTTTTTTGTCTTCCGAACTATATTACATTTATAGTAATCAAAAAAAAAAAATAACAGAAAAGTTGCTTATCAAAAATTTATTTAATTCCTTGCCACACAAAGGCGTAACGACAACTGCGTCAAGCTAAAGTGTACAAAGGCTTAAGGGGCAGGTTTGGGGGAGTTGCAACGTGGCATGACCAAAAAAGCTGCCATACAGTCCGAAATCCCTGTGCTGGGCAGCGATTAAGCCCCAAAGCAACAGATTTGGGAGCATTTCGTTGCAAGACTAGGAGTGTGTGTGTCCTTGGCAAATGCCGAGCAACGAATTTGATGATGTTGACCGCAATATGCGCACTTTCTCTCTCTAATACCCTGCACTCAAATGTTAAGTGGTATATAACATAAGGAAGGTTACGATTCCAGAATTCATAAGCTTAAGATCTTTCTAGAACATTGAGGTACTTTATAACTCTATTTGTTTTTGTCGCAAAGTCGTGGCTCATATGAGTCTCGAAGACAGAGGAGTTTTCTCAGGGGTCCGGTTTGTGCTTACAGAACACAATGATTTTAGCTAAAGGTGTAGTAGAGATGCCGGGTAATTTTTTCCCCCAGGCATTATTTTTTTTTGGTTCAAAATTTGAAGTATTTCTAGGAGGTTTATTAGTTGGCAATCTTCCTCGGACAATTCTGCCCAGGAGGTGTTGACTGCTTTCTCCTGAACATATCTCAAAATATTTCAAACTTGACACATATGGGAAAACTCTCCTGCACCCGTAAGACTCCCTAGAGCTCTCTTGCTAGTTCAACCTCTCTTAAAAGTTTATTATCTATTTTGTTTCTGTGGACGCTTGCATGTTCCGGGATCTCTCTAAGGTTTGATTGATTTTATTGCATTTGCCTTTATTTCTGAACAACTTTTTAATTAAATTTTTGATTATAGCATCTTGGTTTTTTGACTCTGTACCTATTTCCCTCTACTGCAGTATGCTCAAATTGTTTTTGTTCCCGAGACTCCCAGCTTGGTACTTTGTTTAGCCAAAGACTCCTTAGGACTCATGCCCTCTATTTTATGTCCTCAGCAGGACAGGCTCCAATGGCTACTAGTTTCTGTACTTTTTTAAGTTATGTTCTACGGAGATAATCTCCACTCTAACTCAACTCCCCTAGGAATAAAATGGTAGGTGACCAAAGAAGGGCACTCCTTGCTTGGTACAAAAAGGTCAACCCTTGAGGCAGAGTATTCGTATAAGGTGGAAGAAGTTCACAATCAATTTTGGCTTTTTAACATAGATATAAGCCATCATTTTATTGATAATTTTGGAACAAGGAAAAATTTAACTTTAAACGGAGCAGTATCTGCATAGACCCAAAATCCTATTTTTATATCAGGAGTGTAATTCCGACCTTCCATTTAAGTGCTTATAAATTGGATTGAAACTGTGAAAATTAAGATATAGAAAGTCGGTCTACTAGTCGAGGATAAGTTAGTGTCCTAGTTGGAGCAAAGGGTCTAGCCGTTGGTACTGTGCATACAATAGTCGGGACGTTCCAACTGTAGCAGTTCCACTTATGTTACTGCTTTTATGTTGGTGTTTGCCAGCTGCTGCGCTCGCTTTGAGCGGAAATGCAGTCTTAAAACCCAAAAATGCCGGAAATGCGCCTCCATACTAACGTAATCCAACAGATTCTCTCGCACTATCTCTCTCTCTCTCTCGCTGCCTTTGGCTGTATCCCTGTTCCATTTGCCAACATGGCGATTAAACTTTTTGCATTAAAAATTGTGCGGAGCAACATTTTGCAGGACCTGGCACTGGCTGGTCACTGGCTGCTGGACAGCTGGACAGCTGGGAAAACTGGCTTGTTTTTCGCCAAATCTAATTGCAAATTTTATGTAGTGGCTGCAGCTACTAACTCGCCCACTTGACAACTAAACAATGTGGCAGGCATTGCCGCTGATGTTTTTGCAGCAGCGCCTTCTTCCCATTCATGCAACATGAGGATGAGTTGTTATTCTATTTGGTTGCAGTAAATCATGTCATTTTTTTTTTTGTTTGTGCAACTTCAACTAAAAGCATAAAACACAAACTAAATTGCAACATTGAAGTAGGACATGCCTGAGGGAAAGGCTGGCTGCCTGTCATTAATTTTTATGTGTTTTTAATTTTGTTCTGTCGTCTAAAGTTGTGGCGCCTCAAAGTATGCCACACAAAACTGTTGCTTGTTGCAATTTCGTTGTGATTTAATTAAAACTAATACAAAAGTTTCAGCAGTCAATCTTGACAACGCACTCCAAAGTAAATTTCCAGTTGCAGAAATCATTTTTTGGCCATAATGAAAGACTGTTTTGGCCTAAACAAGGACAACAGCTGAAGCAGCTGGAAAATTGTGTAAAATTCCGAGCACTTGTTTGACAATTTCCAAAATCTGACACAACTCGAGCAGAGCAAAGACAAGCTCTGTTGTTGTTGTTGCGGGTTGGCCGGCCAAGCACTTGAAAGTCGACCTCAAGCAAAATTGCAGAAAAGTTTAGAAACACTCTTGCCACAATTGCACAAACTGCAAAATGAGCATGAAATCAAAGGACCCTTGCTTGCTCCAGCTTGAGGCCAAGCTGCGTGCTGCCACGGAAATGAGCAATGATGAAGTGTGATGAGCAAGTGCGGCAAGGTAGCAAGAACCCAACGAGCAATTAAGCAAATGTTGAGTGCCCCGTGCAACAAGGCTTTCCGCAACAAAATCCCTAGATCCCTAGGGGCAGTTTTGTTGCTGCTGTACAGGTCAGACGTAATACGCGGGTTGTCCGGCATATTTCCGGCTTGGGACGTGTCTAATATGATCCTTTTTTTTTTTCAATAGCATACATAAATATTCAAAGCTTTTTGTTCTAGAAGATGGATATTTTGTATTGAAAAATTATTTAGTTGCAGCGAGGAGCATCCCTTGTGCATATCGGGCTACGTAGTGGTAATAAAATATAGTAAGGAATGCTGCACCTGTAGCATCTATTGAGCACCCTTCAAATAGTCCCATATCTGCAACAGACTCAATTATTTGAGATAGGTCTAGCTTGGTGATCTCATATATCGATAAGCTATGCACTCCGAGGAAGAATGACCCTCTTCTGGCAAAGAAGTCACACGATGCAATTATATGTATAGAGTCTTCCTCCCTTTTAGCCCTAGAGCTCCTCAAATAGTCCTATATCGGCGACAAACTCAATTATTCGAGATGGGTCTAGCTTGGTGATCTCATATATCAATAAGCTATGCACTCCGAGGAAGGATGACCCTCTTCTGCAAAGAAGTCACACGCTGCAAACATAGAGAGAGTCTTCCCCCTTAATCTTACAAAAGATTCGGAATGGTTGGGATGACACCCACGTGTGAGATGTTAAAGGATAAAGAAAGTGGTGGTTGCATTTGTGAAGCTTTATTTGGTCCTCGTCAATGAAGCGGTCGAGTGTGCACCCGCTTCCTATCCGGCAGCGCAAGAGCTCTCGCTTATTCGCAGCAAACCTCCTGGTAAGAGACCACATCAGCACCGTCTCACTAGATCGTTAGACCAGTTTTGGTAGTGGTATTTTTTTCTTATAATCCGATTTGAAAAGACTGCATCCAAGAGACTTACGAGAGGCGCAAGGAAGAAAGGATCCTACTAAGCCTTATAACGGGCTAATTAATCATAATCTTCAAAATATTCCGGAAGCCTGCACCGAGATAGATTTGTCGGATCAAGACAAGTGGGAATAACCAACAACACCCTCCGTTTCAATGGCTCGGAACAAGAAAGAAGAGAAAGTATGTAACAAGAGATGCCAGAGAGCTGTTCCTTAGGAATTCGGGACAACCAATCTGTTCTCGGCATACACAAAGATTTCATGGGTACTTCTGAGTAAAAAATAATGCTTTTATGGTAATCTATTCACTTCTTATTAATACCACCATTATTAAGGACAACCTTCGTATTGAACTAAAGTTAAAAACTAATTTTATTTTTTAGATTTTAGTGGTGGCAAATATGACACAGAGCGGCGCTTTAGATAGGGATGTAATGGCTTTTCTTTTTCATTGGTTATTGGTTCCTTGGATCCTGGAGTGGTTGCTGTTCGCGTAGTTCTTCTTTGGCCTGTGGGTAAAGAGGCAATCGGTTTGAACGATTTATTTGGTGTCAGTATATTAATGCCTTTCAATCGTGTTGGTAAACTAATAGCGGAAGCACAAGAGGTCTTAGGTAAGGCACAAGTTACGAGTTGTTCCTGTGCGCTGACTTTAGGCAGCTTCACGGACTGCACCGCACATTTTGCTGTATTGCCCTCGGGCGCAACGGTTACCAAATAGGAGTAGGAAGGATTGTGAAACATCTGTGCCGGCTGCCCATGTTGCAGCTGCATAAAGAGCTTACCAATTTTTTTTATAAGTTGACCAGCTTCGGGAGTTTGCTTGGTTTCCGGCAGGGAGGAGGAGCTGCTGCTGGTATGAAGTTCGACCTTTGAACTAAGATCCGGTGGGGATAATACGCTTGAATACGAAGTGGTCGACAAGGGATCATAATAACTTGTGGTTTTATTTTCTAGGGTAAAGCTGCTGCGTGATGTGGTCTGGAGACTCGTCGATGAACTGATCAACGCAGTTGAGTCTTCGCTTTTGGGGTAGCTTGACGGGCTTTGGTAGCTGCTTTGAGTGATTTCATTGGGCTTGGTTATGCTTTGAGGGGTTATGTTTATTGGTGCTCTAACCTTGCTAGTGGTGCTATATGTGCTTGAACTGGTACTTTGATTGGCGCTATCCTGCCGTTTTAGGTAGAAGCTAGTTTTTGTTCTAGTCGGTATTGGTGTGCTGCTTAGTCTTGAACTGGGCTGACGGAATTGCGTAGATTTGCTTTCCATCATAGTGGCTCGTTTAGTGGTAGGAGCATCTAGACGCACAGCTGCTTTGTTGCCTATGTTAGTATTGGTACCATCCAGACGCACAGCTGCTTTGTTGCCTATGTTAGTATTCTGTAAGTCGCCCCTTGACCGTGCCTTACTATGTTGCAGTATGTCATAGGTGCGCCCGCGTTGCCAGACCGGTCGTTGTCCATTTTTTTGCTTCTTGGCTATTTCTTCAGATGAAGAAGCTTCTTGCTCCCGCTCCTGCCTTTGACGTATTATGTATAGCTCTTTAGCCACTTGCTCTAGCGTGCGCTCCGTGCGTAAATCTCGGTAAGGTGTCTGCATATTGGATACTTGGTGTGCTAGAGGAGTGACACTACTTTGGTTGATCGACACTGCACAGTTAGTTAGGCACAGCTGTTGTAGATCTCGCTGAAATTTTGCCTCTATCTCAGCAGCTCTTTGTGCAGCCTCTGCCGCCGTAGTGGGTATATCATCCATGCAATCGGGAGCTGTAGTATCCTGCAAATTGCTCAACTCTCGGTGCCTATTAAAGCGCTCGATCTCCACTTTACGCAGAGCTTCATGCAGCTGCTTGCGTGAGTTGACATGACGTGCTGCTACCAATACAAAAGGCAGACCATCATTACCAATCCGCGCAAAGTCCTGCCAATCGGCCAATGTGTCATCCGAGTCATTTTGTTGTTTGTCAGCGTCCTTGCTCATTTTGAAGGCTGTGGAGGGTTTGGAAAAGGCGTTGAATGAACTGTTGGCAGGGCAGACAGAGAGAAGCTGAAGTGCTGCCTATGCAAATTGTGTGGCACGTCCCTTTCGCTGTTTGGCGTGGCAAATAAACGCGTAGGCGTGTTGCCACATGCAAATCTTATCACCCACACAGACACGACTCACACACACCACGCACACATGCCACATGGAATTCAATTAGGCGTAGTGCCTGCCATTTCCCGCATTTGATTTGCATTTAATTGATGCGGAAATAATGACAGTTGCGTCTAGACACTGACAACCATTTGGCATTGGTCTCACTTTAAACAGCTTTTGCAGGACCTGCCACACGATTTGGGATTAAAACTCACCTGCTGCTGCTGCAGGCTGACCGCAGCAAAGCAACTGCAGCCCAAATCCACAGCAAACAAATTTTAAATCCTCCGAAAGTACTTTGTAGCTGCAAAGGTTGCCGCCTGCGCTCTTGTTGCATATAGTCAAAATAAAAAATAAAAAATTATAAAGCCAGCACAAAACCAGCAAAACTAAAAGAAAATGAAAAGGATAAAAGTTTTGCAAAAAAGAAAGAGGGAAAGGCAAACGGTTGCTTTAAGTCTTTTCGAGTCCTTTGGCGCGCGCACACTTGTGGCAGCTTTGGTTGTTGTTGCTGTTGTTGTTGTTGCCTTGGCTCTGTTGCAATCTCTGGCTCCTGCTGTTGTTGTTGTTGCTGTTGTCGCAGCTGCGTTCGCTGCCTGCAGCGCCACAATCCGTAAACTTTTCTTCTGATAACTTAAATGTTCCTTTATTTTTTTGGGAAATCGTCGACGCTTCGCATTGCAATCGTAAATGTTTGATATCCCCAAAAGATTCCAAAAATTTTACTTGCTGTCGCGCGCTGTGCTTCAGTTTATTCGTCTTTTAGTTTTAAAGTTTTGTTTGCAATTTTAAATTATTCTCATGTGCAGCTCCAAGCGCTGCTTTTAATTTAATCTGTGCTCGTCTTTATACATAATAAATATAGAAATATACGATTGTGGTTTGAGCTCTGCCAGAAATATTCTAAAGTTTTTTGTTCAGCAAATATTAAATTTTGAATTTGAAAATTTTGAAGTCTAGCATTAGGCCAACTGGATGGGTCTAAAATATCTTTGGCTCTGATTGAATTCAAACTTAAAAAAAGGGTGACTAACTTGAGACAACCATTTATTTATTTTTACTATATCTAAAGATTATATGTTTTACCTTATGAATCTTCAATGTCCTGAAATAACATCTTCAAAATAATTGTTTGAACAAATTATTTAAAAGAATCGGTAGTCTATCAGCTGAATAAAGTTAAATATAGAAGCAGGGCCAACTATATACAGGGTGCGCCATTTGAATGTGGTCGATGGAAATATTGAATAACTTTGACAGATTTCTACCGATTGACGTCGTCGAACACATTTTGGAAAGGTTATTGCATTACAATTTTAACCATGAATCGATTCACGTCCAAAAAACGCGCGGAAATAGTGACAATGTTCATTAAATGTAATTGCCCGATTTTTGGGAGCGAATTTTAATGACTGATGAGGCCCATTTCACGCTATCTGGCACTGTAAATAAACAAAACTGTCGCATTTGGGGGAAAGAAAATCCTCATACTATCCATCAAACTCCACTGCATGATCAGAAAGTGACTGTTTGGGCCGGTGTCTGCTTCAATATTTCCATCGACCACATTCAAATGGCGCACCCTGTATTATTATTATTATTATTGGGTGTAACATATAAGTGTACTGCGACCCAGGTGGATCTATTGTACCCCCTTCATGGCTTAGAGTTCTTCCAAAAGTCTTAAGGCCTGCATGTATTGCAGTATTTTATTTGGGCTTATAGTAACAACGGTCTCCGCTGGGAGAACGTACATGCCCAGGAGCTTGTTTCTTTTACCGGCGAGTGCCATTCATTCAGATAATATATGCGAAGAAATTTCTTTCTCTATGCTACAGAAACGGCATAGTCCACTATCCACTCTGCCAATTTTGTTAAGGTGGCTGCGGAGCCTACAATGTCCCGTCAGCAGGCCCGTCATAATTCTTACGGTGTTCTTCCCGTGCGTTATTATGGCTTTGAACCTCTTACGGTTGTAATTGGAGAGGAGGGGTTTTGACTGTTTAAGCCCTGGTATCTGCGCCCAGTGAAGCAGTCGGTTTTTATTCTCCTGTATTCTTAGTAGGTCCCGTACCACGTGGTTACCAATCCCACAGTGTTGTTCAGGACCGATTAGCGGTGTTGCTGCAACGGTTCTTGCAAGTTTGTCTGCTAGTTCATTTTCAGCAATTTTGTTGTGTCCTGGAACCTATCTAATCATGAGTTTATTTCTGGATCCCAAATTATCCAGTGATTTTCTAACTTCTTTAACCAATGCTTTTATTGCTGCTTGACTATCAGACAGAATGGAAATATCCTTTTTATGATAGTTCTTTTGCAGATTGAATTCTGCACATTTACCAATAGTACAGACCTCAGCTTGGAAAATGCTGGCGTGTCTGCCTATACGTTGATAATATTAGGTCCTGGGCCCCACTAGCCCCAAGCCACTTCCTTGACCAGTGAGTGATCTGTCTGTATACCACTTCATTATATGTGGTTTCATAAGATGAACTGCCGCAAGAGAGGACCAAGCCTCTTTTGTGCTGAGTTTGGTATCAAAATATTGATTGAACCTGTACTCAGCAAGCATCTCATTCCTTGGCTGCAGAAGCATTGGCATATCCTTTGCTAGATCTGCAGCATTTTTCTTGGTGAGGCTCTTCTCTTCTAGAGATGTTATTCAATTGAACGTTTCCGAAATTCTGTATTTTTAAAGAAATACGGCTCGGAAACTTTAACCAAGCATGTAGCTAATCCTAAAGGGTTGTATTGGCAGCTCTTCGATTGCAGCAGGTTAAATACTAAACATAATCTTTTGAAAAAGTAAGGATGAACTTAGAGGCAGTCAGAGTTGTCCTTAAGCTTCCTTTAAACGCATTTTTTCAACGCTTTATATGAGGTCTGGCTTATGATTTAGGCGTAAATACTGCCAGATGTCTCTATACATTTTTTTGTTCTCCAGATATTTTTTGAGGTAAGCTGGGGATATCTTGCACTGTTCCATCGTAGGAGAATTTTAAGGCTTACGAGCCACATTATTAAAGATATTGAATCCAAATTTATGCGCTATGTTTTTATACCCTGCACCTATTGGTTTAAAGGGTATACTAGGCTAGAGCAAAGTACGTAACCTTTATACCAAAATGCTTATCATAGCCTCGAAGAGCGATTGAGCCATATCCATCTGCTCGTTTGTCCATCCGTCCGCTCTCTGTCCATCTGTATGGAAACCTTGATTTCGGATACTATAAGAGCTAGAGATACGACACTTATTTTTTGCTGCTTGATGAGCCATTTCGTTGCCGACTATTTGACAGTGACCAAGGACCCAAATAAACGGAATTTTTTCTTTCCTCGTTTTTAAAATGTTTCTTATACTTTTTAGATAAAAGTTTTGGTTACTTATGTTTTTGATTGCTCTTAGTGCGGAAATGGAATCTGAGAAGAAGCAATACATTTTCTTTTAGTTATCTACGAAAATGAAAAATCTGCCTAAATATGACATTTTTGACGAATTTTCTTTTAGGACAATTTTTTGTTTAATTAAATTTTTATAATAAGAGAATGAAAATTTAATTAGATTGAACTTTTTTTTTTTTTTAATTGAATTATGTTGAAATATTGTGCCTTTGGTCTGGAGTAGTACTACTCCAGTGAGCTTAGGGCTTCAACAGGCACTTTCCACCAGACTCTATTTGGCGCATTGTGTTGTGCAGTGCCCCGCTAATGTTGTGTAGGCACCTTTTTTTTAGTATTGTACGACGCCAGGTTCCCTTTGGCCTTCCCGCTCTTTTGCTTCCAATGGGGGTTCCATTCCAGAGACATCCTGACGATGCTGCTTAGGTCCTTTCTAAGAGCATGGCCAATCCAACGCCACTTGCGTGTTATTATCTGGGTGCAGATATTAATTTCACTATTGTAATACCATAGTTCCGCGTTTGATATCCTGTTGGGCCAGAATATCCCGCAATAAGACACTTGTTGACGAATGATGGTGCTTTTGATATCATTCTCTGCGGGGCCGCTGCCGTACAACAAGATGGATTTGACGCTCGCATTGAAGATCCTCAGCTTTGTTCCTCTGCTTATTTGCTGGTTTCACTATCTGCGGAATAAACGTCCAAACGCTGATCGCGCTTTGCTTCGACGATTTTCTATATCCTCATCCACCCCACCACTAGTGGAAATTGTATGGTATGAGTAACGATAGTGTTCCCGCAGATGGTTATGCTACCTTGGCTGGTGTGGTTGAGACGCATCGTTTTGGTTTTGGATGCGTTTATCGAGAGTCCAACTTTGCTGGCCAGGATCTCGAGATCATTCACTTTGGCTTGGATATTACTTAGTCTATTAGACTAAGTCTTCCAAATGACGGGTGAGACTCCACGCAATCCCACGCCCAGACCTACATACATCTATTATTACCTCGTCAACTACAAAATTGAATAATAGTGATGATAGGGGGCACCCTTGCCTAACACCGGTGTTTGTTTGGAAAGGTATACCAATTTTCTTGTTTTTTTGTGTTTTTTTGTGTTGTACCGCCAAGTTCGCATCATCTTACATCACTTCTACTATCGATACGATGTTGACTGACATTCCTTTCCTTGCTGCTCTGTCTACTGAATCGAAGGCCTTCTTGAAGTCCATGAATAGGAGGTACAGTGGTTTGCGCCGCTCCACAGCATTTTCGGATATCATGCATAGTGTGTTAGCCTGGTCTACGCAACACCTGTCTGAATTTTTTCTTGAAGGCGATCGTTCAGTAAAGTTGCTAGTACCTTGTAACTAGTGTTTATCACCGTTATTCCTCGCCAGTTGTTTCAGTTAGCAAGGTCCCCTTTCTTTGGTAGCTTGATGATTATTCCTGCTTTCCAAGATGAGGGCACACACTCAGTCTACCATATGCGCGTGAAATTTGTGTGCAATGTTTCGGCAACAAGCTGCGTCTCCAACTGCTTTGTTGCGTCTTAGATTCCTAATTGCGTTACCAATTTCTGTCACTCTCGGGGGTGTGGGTGGTATCCTTAGGTTGTTGGTGGGTGCGACGTCTCTGTAATCTTCATGGTTTTTGCTTCCTGATTCATTACAGCTTATCTCCATGAAGTGTTGTCGCCGTCTTTGGATTTGCGCATCCTCATTCGTAAGGGGGTTATCATTAGAATCCCTGATCGGTTGAGTTTACCTTCGATAGCTTCCAGTTATCTGATTTATATCTGCGCTTTCTGCGTTTGCTGCAAGGCTATCCAGTAAAGCTCTCTTGTCCATCTGGCGGATCTTTTTACCTGTCTGCAAAGAACACGGTATTCATTGCGGGCTTGTAAATCACGAGCTGCTATTAGCTTAAGATCGTTCCTTCTGCTAATCAGTTCCCATGTCCGTTCCGAGATCCAGTAGGTGCGTCTTTGTTAGCGAGCAAGTTATCATGTCATAATTTTTTTGTCTATATCTAATCGACTAGGATGGGTAACTTACAAGGCCTGGCCACTTAAAAGTCATTTCCTTAGTAGTAAAATGGCGACTATATAAAAAATAAAAAAAAAATAATAAAAATGTATAGCTCAATAGATGTTTAAAAAGAATATTGTAAATAATAAAATTAGAAAGAAAATTACTCAAAAAGTAGGAAAAATTAAGAAAAAAATGAAACTCTTTTGTTTTCAAGCTTTTATTTATAAGAAGAACTAAGAAAGTTGTTCAATCAATTCCTTATAAAATTTATGTGTTTTAAATAGGATAAAGTAGAATACAAATTAATTTTTTAAAAACATCGACTCACAATTCTGTGGATCAGTTCGTTAGTTTCTACAGCGACTTCTTTGATGGGAAACTATATTTCCAAAAGATTTCATAATGTCTAAACTAAAACTTAAATTTTTCTTAAACCAGCTTAATAAATATTATTTTATTATTTTTTTTACAAGTATCACTTCAATTTCTTAAGTCACCTTTTTTTCTACAAAAGCAATTTCACGATTTTTTGGTTTTAAAGTTTCATGGATTTCGAGTGGTTCAACACAACCCCTCACCCCTTGAATGCTGGATATTAAGGAATTTGAGCATCTTAAACTATGTCAAAAGTAGCTCATAAGCTGCAGGCGGTACATTTGAATGCTTTGCAACTCTCTTTACGCTCTTACGCACGCTGTCTGCTCTTAACAATATTTACGATATACGACAGCTGTGTGTCGCTCAGTGTACTAAAAAAGCTCCCGGCACTTGCTACGACGAGCTCACACGCCGACCGAACGCCAAGCACACGAAGAGTTCGTAGGCGGCCGAAGAGTTCGTGATAAACAAATGTAGCCAGTTGAGTTGAGTTGAGTCCAGTCGTAAACGGTTGCTGCTTTAGCACGGACGTGTTGGCGCGTGCGTGTATGTGTGTGGCTGAGGCAAAGTGCACAAAACGAAAGTCAATACGAACGTGACGGGCTTTATCAACCAAGCAACGAACGAAACAGCATTTGGAAAAAAAGGCGCTAAATTGTGTTTATTTTTTGTGTTTGCAAAGGCAATAAAGTTGCACAGAGAGTCGGCGAAATAAATGTGTTTGGGGCATGCAACTGCAGCGTGTTGTTGGTTTCGTTGTTGCAGGCGTGAAAATCATTAGTATTAATTTTGGTGTTTCGTGCCGCAGCAGAAGGTTCGGCGGGGGCAATTAAGGCTCAACTGCCGCTGTCGACTGACTCGGGACACTGAGTGACTTGACTGGCACATAAATTGCATGTCAGGACATAAAATGCATGTTGCCGCCATTACATGACACACCAACACAGACACATACCAATGTGTATGCGAATACACAGACAACGACAACGAAACGACAGCGTATAACGGCGCCGAAATTGAAAGTCAAAGCAAAAACAACAAAAACGAAAATGAAAGCGCGTCAAAGTGAGACGAACTAAGCGCAGAATTAAAGAGGAAAAAAAAGTGTAGCATACCAAAGTGGGCGCCGCACTTAAATGCTTACGAGCAGTGAGACACATGTAGTAGTGTGTGTGTGTGTGTGTTTGTATACAAATGCAGTGTCAATGTAAGAGTGCGCCAGCAGCCTCTAGTTAAACTAAGTGGAATTAATAAGCAAAGTCAAATAGTAAACAGCAGCAGCAGCAACAACAACAACAACAGGCAAGTAGATTTTGTCTAAATAAAAAGTAAATAGTAAAACATATGTGTGTGTGTGAGTGCGTGTGTGTGTGTGTGTGTTGGGTTAAAGCATATCAAATCAGAAGCCAAATCAAATACAAGCAAAAAACCTAATTAAAGCCAAAAGGGAAATATGAAAATGAAATGGTTTGAAATGGAAATGAAAGAAATGTCACCCCATAGGCAGATTTTCAACAAGCTTGCTTTCTATGTGTTAGTGTGTACATATATATATACATACATGTACTTATATATATGTGTTTGAGTGCTTGTTGACAAACCACAATGAGACGCCTCATTCCCCGCTAGCCACAAAATTCGCATATAAAACGCACACAAAAACAAATGAAACAAGTGTGAGTAAATAGGATATATGCTGAGTTCACACTGCCACACTGTGGTACTGTGGCTTTTGTCAATCTGCTTAAAGTTTTGTGCTTAGATAAATCTTTCTAAAATATCAGTGAAATGAGAATGCAACGGTGGAATTTGCAACCAAAAAACTGCTTAGAAAATAGTTCATTGACCACATTATACGCCATAAAATGAACTAGCCGAGTAGCTACCATTCTGGAGAACCATTCACTTTAGCCATAAAATTCGCATATTAAACGTAAAAAATGCAGCCTAACTTGTTGTATACTTAGTTGTCACTGGTGCCAGCTTTATAGTCCAAAAAAGTTTTTTAGAATATCAGGAGAAAAAATATATGTGGAAAAAGGCTTCTTCTGATAAGAACATGTCTAATCAACGATTTTTTGCTGCATCTGAAAATGAGCTCTGTTCATGTTTTATTTCACGTGCAACATAATCTCCACTTTTGTTTGTATTTTTCAATTTTCGAATTTCGAGATGAGCTTAAAAGAACATCGCTTTCGGATTCAGCGACTCCGAAAATAAAATTTTTTGCGGAGCTGTGTTATTTTTTTCGATTTAAACATCTTTAATCTCAAAACTTTTTTGTGAGTAGCTTGAAATGGAAGGTATTTTCGATGCAGTAGATAACATTGAATAGCATACTCCAATTTTAAAACCGATTATACTTGAACTGCTGGTCAAATGGACTGTGAAATCGGCTTTAGCGATACGAAGGACATTGTGCAGTCGATTCAAGGGATACCCTTCTTAAATTTTGTTTTATTGTGTATACTGGTAGCTGTGACAAGTGGCACTTTGTTGTAAAGTGGCAAATGAATATATTAGGTTTGCTCATTAGCATAAAATTGTTACCAGATGTTTGAAAGACGAGTTCCCCCATAACGAATTCTCACAGGAGCCGAATTCTATGTGTATGTGATACTTTATATAGAAACTTACTCAAACAAAAATTATAGGGTTTCATTTTTAAATTTAATTTTGCTATACACTTTTCAATAATTCGATTAGAGTTATATGTTATTCTTTGCTTACTTTGCTTCTAATTTCTAGAAACAGCCGAAAGCTTCAAAAATCATCAGCAGAAAAAAGCACAGTTTCCAAGTCTTTAATTCTTAATTCCTCGTGTATATAAGCCCTATTTAAGCCTTAATTTTTAAATTTTAAATAATTAATTTTTAATTTAACTTTTTACAATGATTTATAAGTCAAACTGACAAATTGATTTATGTATATGTAGATCGAAATGTACGAAAAAATATTGGCATATAATCTTAAGATATAAAAATTCATTATGGAGAAGTTCGTCCCTGTATATAAATACTATTATTTGGGAATCAAGGGTAAATATTTAGTAAGAAACAACTGCAACAATTGTCAGTGTTTGGGGGTTGCTTGAGAATGACGGAAAAATTATGTGCCCAAGGCAAAACTTATTCATTGGGAGAAGCAATTTAAATTAACCTCATGAAGATGACCATGTTTGTTCTATTATCTGGTTTAAAATATTCAGATTTCTTAAAGGCTTTAAAGTGCTACAGTGATAAAGCTAATTTAAAAGTAGTGTGAAAATATGCTTCTGAACTTTGGGAGGCAAAAAGTACACGAAATATTAAAATGATAACATTAAAATATGTTATGTTAGTATTAAGAAGAGTATATTAACCATAAGTCTCAGTAGCTATAAATTTTTTGAATAAATGCGCAGCTATCATACTTCTAAAGAGAAGATGTGCTTAGGTCAGGTCTTTTCTATTTTCGAGTCACGTTACGCTTTCAAGACAAAACATGTTAAAAAATTAAAAGTAAAAAAAGTCGAGGCGGTGCCCGACAATGGAATACCCTGTACGTGCTCTCCAAATAAATTTGTTTCTGCATATTTCTACTAAGAACTTTCCAATTGGTCTTATTTTTTTTTTTGGGAAATTCGATTCTGAACCTATAAGTTCCGTAAATGTTTACCGATTGTAATAAACCTCGAACGTTACGTCAAAAAAGCTATTTACGGTATATGGGGTTAGTTTAGCTCTTTTAGTTTCCGAAATCTAGACGTTCATTCAGACGGACGGACGGATGGATATGGCTCAATCGCTGCCCGAGATTATGATAAGCATTTTGGTATAAAAGACTTGAAGTTTGCCGCGCCTCCTTCCGTTACATACAGGGTGCGCCATTTGAATGTGGTCGATGGAAATATTGAATAACTTGAACAATTCTCAATCGATTTTAAAAAACTATTTATTTTTATAAAATTAGAAGCTTTACAATTTTTTCTATTCAGTTGCCAAAAACAACGTCAATCAAATGACCTCCTTTATTGCGGATACAAAATTCAGCTCTTTTTCTGGCATTTTCCATGACATTTGCAGCATCTCGGGTGATATCGCAGTGATTTCGGCTCGAATATTGTCCTTAAGCTCGTCTAAAGTCTTCGGTTTGTTGGCATACACTTTGCTTTTTAAAAATCCCCACAAAAAAAAGTCCGGTGCCGTTAAATCGGGCGATCTCGGTGGCCAGTCAATATCCCCCCTTTCGATACCACACGTCCTGGGAACTTTTGACGCAAGAAGTTCATCGTTGATTTCGCGGTGTGACATGTCGCGCCGTCTTTTTGAAACCAAAAGCCTTTAAGACCTTTTTCACGCATTTCTGGTAAAACAGAGTGTGCCAACATCCATCGATACCGATTTCCATTGACAGTTTCCCCAACTCTGAAGAAGAACGGACCGATTATGGTTTTTGAGCGGACACCGGCCCAAACAGTCACTTTCTGATCATGCAGTGGAGTTTGATGGATAGTATGAGGATTTTTTTTTCCCCAAATGCGACAGTTTTGTTTATTTACAGTGCCAGATAGCGTGAAATGGGCCTCATGAGTCATTAAAATTCGCTCCCAAAAATTGGGCTCCGATTCACTCACTCGAATAACGTTATTGGCGTAAGCCACGCGTCGCGGATTGTCTGTTTCCAATAATCTTTGGGTTAACTGCACTTTATATGGAAACATATCCAGATCATCTTTCAGAATCCTCCTCAAAGTAGTTCCACAACACTCCGTTGAACAGCTTCAATATTTTCATTTGATCGTCGAGGACGTGGTTGATTTGAATGTGGACGGTCCGCTACAGACCCGTGATTCTCGAAATTTGAAGCTAAGCGACGAATAGTGTCACTTTTAGGCGCAGAACGACCGCGATACTTTTGACAATACGCACGCTGTGTTGCAACAACTGAACGATTACATTTAATGAACATTGTCACTATTTCCGCGCGTTCTTTGGGCGTGAATCGATTCTTGGTTAAAATTATAATGCAATAACCTTTCCAAAATGTGTTCGACGACGTCAATCGGTTGAAATCTGTCAAAGTTATTCAATATTTCCATCGACCACATTCAAATGGCGACCACATTCTTTGTAAAAAATTAGTAAAATCGTTTTTGATGCATAAAATATTCAAACGAAAAAATTCTCATGGCGTTACGGTGGTATAAAACCGACTTTTGATTCTGACCAAAATATACAAAATAGAAAAGCTTCAAACTCTTTATTAAGACACTTTGAATGTTTTTTGCTTATAAAATAAAACTTGCCTATACATTAAGCGTGTTTCTAGAAGCTCTTGAGTTGTTTCTCGAGTTGCTTTACATTATTTGAAAGTAAAAGTTTCAGTTTTTTTAATGCAACATATTAAATTTGTATTTATAAAAATATTTTTTGCTCGTTGTCGTATTGATAAATCCAATAAAAACTTTCCATCAACTTGTCAAGGCCAAAAATTGTTTATTTGTAATATCACAATGGCGCAGCTGTTTACGTAGTAAAAAGTAAACACAATTCTTGTCAAAAATTCGTTTTAATTCGCTGTCACAGACTGTAACATATGTGATAGGGGTAAATAATATATTTTCGCCATCGAGCCACTGCGTTGACTGTTTACACTCACTGTTGCGGCCAATTCTGTCAATCCGTGACGCAGTGTAAACCTAGCATAAGGCACCGGCCACAAAACTGAGCGCTGGCAAATATGTGTAGTGTGTTGTGCGTGTGTGTTTGTGTGCCTTCAACAAAATTGCGTTTGTAGGTCTGTCTGTTTGTCTGTTTGTTTGTTTGCCTTACTTACACAGCAGCACAAAAAATGTAATAATAATAAACAGGCTGAACCCCCATCCAACTGCTCTCCACCTATATTGGCTGCTACTTCTAACCCTGCCGAACTGGTTCGCAATCAAGCCAAGCAAAAACAATTTCATTTACACAAAAGTCAAGTTGAAAATTTCCATGCTGTGTGCCGCCAGGTGGAGGTGGACTGCTTTTTCTGACTGTGGAAAGCGCATTTGTTGGGCTTTAATACGAACGAAATTTAATACATTTGCCTGCAAAAGAAATAAAAATAATAAACATTTAACAAATATGAGTCAGCTAAGGGACTCAGCTCAGTCAGAGTTCTGTGTCTGCACTGACTTTTGCTCCAAAGTTTGTGGCTGAATTTCCGGCGCCGCTTTGGGAGCTCTGGGCGTGCAGGGAATACTTGCGACCCGAACACACACAAACAATGCATATTCTAATAAGCTAAATGATTTGGCGCCGCCCCAGCTGAAATCATTTTGTAGCAAACAAAAGCCAAACAAAGGTAAACAAATGAAAGTTGACCCATTGCTGGGGCGAGTGACTTTGGTCATAATTTCAATTAAAATTCAATAGAAAATGTATGCAAAGTAAACAATGGCATAAATTATATGGCGACAGCAGCAATAATAATATTCAACACAGAAGGAATATTATAGCGTGGGTGGTGCTAGCCATGAAATTCAATTGAAATGAAATCAGTTGATTGAGCCATCTACCTACTATACAAATTTATGTATATAATATACACAGACCGACTTTATTACATAGATAGCAGATGTATCAATAGCCAAGACACGCACAAAAAAGGCTTTGACATGCTAAATTACATGCCTTGCCCTTCAATCGACACCGTAAATAAACGTTTTTATTATATATTATGTATTGATTAGCCCTTGGCCTGCTCCTGCTACTCTATATAAAGTAATTCATATATAATTAGCCCTGTCTGCTGGCGCCATCTAGCGTCAGCTGTGGCCTAGCCGGCTTAGCATGCTTTGTTTTGCTCGACTTTTTTCTTCGTGTTCCTTTTTCAATTTGCTTTCGCTACTTGAGCTAAACTTAAATATTTTTTCACACTTTCGTCTTTGTCGCCGTCTTCGTCATGGCCAAAAGTTTTCCAATTATGTGGCGTTTTTTTTTTTATACATTTTGATACCCTTTATCGGGTAGCTTGAAGGTTATTATGTATTTGTGACTTGTTTGCAACAGGCGGAAGCGGGCATGGCAAACCATAGTGGTTGTAAAATGTCATTTGTCGGGCAGATACAATAAATTGTAAGATATTCGGTAAAATGAAGTCGCCACGTAATAATTAAAAATATTATTGACGAGATTGGAATTTTTGTTTCCATCGTTAAGGGGCACACCTAGTGTGACAACCTTAAAAGAGGCCGTTTTTGGGAATTAAATAAAAACAACTAGTGAATCCATCTATTTAAAATTTTGAGGGTATATTTATACATGTTTTGAGAATACACAGTAAAATTTTTGAAATAAAATATGTAATATTTTTGAAATGACAAGGTCCTCCACTGCTGGAGTGATTGCAGCCTTCTCCGTTGATAAAACATAAAAAAATAAATTCTCGTTAAACTAAAACATATTGTCTGTACGATACCCTCGGGCGAACAAAAAAATCAATTATTGACAAAATGGCGGCATGTTGAAAAAAAAAGTTAAAATTTTCCCAAAATTTTGGTCGTTTTTGGCTCGCCAAAATTTTTGATCAGATCAAAAAACTGGAGGGTCATCGTATGGAGAATTATATAGAGGAGATGCAAAAAAATTTGATAGCGATCGGATCATTTGTCTCCGAGTAATCACTCCAGCAAATTCGAAAAATGCTGTTTCGAGAAAAACGCGTTTAAAGATAAAATGGTCGTTTTCACTGTTATAGAGCGGCTACTCTTTTAAATGGCTGTAACTCAAAAACTATTTAAGATATCGATTTAAAATTTTAGTATGTTATTTTTAAGGGTATAACCTATCGAAATATGAAAAAAAATCGATTTTTTGAAAATTTCACACTAGGTGTGCCCCTTAAGTTTTTGGAATTTTGCTTTCTAAATCATCTTCAGATTTTTAGCTTTAAATCTAGCTTTTATTGCTCTTAAAAATTAATTTCATTTATTTATATAAGAACTATATAAGAACGTTTTTCAAAGTATATTCCTAGAATATCCTAACAAGTAAATAGGAAGGAATGTATAAATTGTACTTAAGTTGGAAGTCCCAATTTTTGTGTGAGCATAATCAACTATGAATCGTTGACATTTCAATAAATACTCCCCAATATCGAAAAAAAAATCGAAGATCATATAAAAAAATTCCTATGATTTAATATTGAAAGTAATTCAATTTTTTTTGTAGAATGTTTTAAATAAATTAAGGAACAAAAAAAATAGGAATATCCTAACAAGTAAATAGGAAGGTATGTATAAATTGTACTTTAGCTAGAACTCCAAATCTTCGTGTGAGCCTAATCAACTACGAATCGTTAACATTCAAATATTCCCCAAATCTGTGAAAAAAAATCGAAAGTCATATAAAAAATTTCCTATAACTTAATATTGAGAGTAAAATTAATAACTCACGAACTTTTTTTGTAGAGTAAGAATGTTTAAAAAAATTTAAGAACCATTTTTCATTATGATACATTGAGTGTACCTACGTACGTCAATTTCTTTGCAAACGCCTACAATTCACAACTTATTAAAACAAGACTTTTTGCTCAAATTTTATACTTATATCGGCCAAAATGAGTGAAGCACGAACTCTCCAATTTTAATGATTTTTACATAATAGGTTGAGCTAGTAGCCAATAGTAACCATGTACAATATCATTGCAAAATTCGGGGAAAAATATATTTTTTTTTAGGAATTTCTTTTTTTAAAATTTTTTATCATTTTTAGTCTTTTATTTTAAGATGCAAAAGCTATCTTCCAATAAAAAAAAAGTTCCGATATATATATATTTTTTTAAAGCGAGTGTAGCGTATTCCACAGTCGTATTGATTGCTACTCATTTTCATTGCTTTGGCGCAACGCTGCAAACATTTCGGCTGAACGCGCTGCCATATTTACTTGAACATATATTTTTGGCTGCCTCCGCCTCTTCCTGTCGAGCTTTGGAGGCAAAGTTTTTATCGGCAGTTTTGCGATGTCGCGTTACGGCAAAGAAAATAATGTTGGCACGGCTCATATGATTGGCGCCCAAAAATAAAAACTTTTCCGGAAAATTGTTATCATAAGCGCAATGGAAGAAGACATACAAAAAAAAAAAAGTGATGGAAGAAAATTTTCAAGTTGCAATCTGGCAAACAAAAACAACAATAAGGAAAAACTAAACTTTAGCTTTAATGGGTAATTTTAGAGAAAAAGCGTGAATCACGTTTATGCCAAGAAAAAAAAGCATCATTAACTTATAATGACTTCTAGATAGTTTTATATTAACCCGTATACAAAGGGTAAGGAAAGTGCTATTAAGTTGATGCAACAAAGTTCTTTGGTCGCCTTTAACTTAATGACTAAAGCTTTAAGCGCAACAAAAGCAGCCGATTAAGCCGTGAATACCCCAAGTTTACCCTAAGCAGTCGAAAGTGTTACCTAGGCTCAAGCTTTTAATTTATATTTATAGTTTTTGGGTTATTTCAGTAATATGACTTCGTAAATTGTTTCCGGCAGTAATATCCAAAAATAAAAGAGGTTATTATGATATTATTTGTGCTCATGCCCGCCTTTGTTTTTTTTGTTTTTCACACTATAACATATTAAGTAACTATGCAATTAGAGTTTATTGTAGAATATTAACATCGCGGTTGCTAAGGATACTTTGGAGCTGCAATCAAAAAGTTTTCACCCTTTTATTGTTTTTTTTCTTTGTTAAAGTTTATTAAACTTGCAATCTTTTCTTGTATAATGAGCATTTTGCGTTCACTGTAGTCAAAATTAAGTTTTATTTAATTTTAGTCATTTAATGAATGAAATATTTTATTTTTATTTTTTTACTAAGCTTTTGTTACGTCAATACAATGTTTAGTAGATATTTTAAATTAAAATATTATATCATTGTGGACATTATATAATATATTTATTCAACACTGAAATAATTGAAACTAGATATTATAGATATTAAAATTTTATATATTAATCAATAGTTCATACACCAGCCTTGGCATAAAGATAGCTATTATTTAAGTTCTATTAATTAATTTATTTTCAAGTTTAATTTAGTATATTTAAAGTAGCTTAATTAGCCAATATCCAAATGTAGTAGTGACTATGCTTCTGGAAAATATAAGATTACTGAAACTTGATATCTTTGATTTGTGATTAATTCCAGGGTATAGGATAACATTTTCTTCTTAATTGTATTGCAATTTTTAAATTTATTAATTTTGAATGCAAAAGCGAGCTTAACATTAGTGATTCGTTAATTTTTAATATTTTATTCTAATAACTATCTATCGCAGGATTTTCTTCTTTGTTAGAATAGATTTTTTTCTTATGAGTACAAATAAAATTTTATAATCTTATTTTTTTTTCTCGAATATTTATTAATGGAAATCAACCCTTGATTTTATTGGTTATCTTCCAATATTTATGAAAAGTAAATCACTATACACTTAAAGAAACCTTTTGTGTGGTATCATTTAGATTACTCTATATACATATGTACAATATTTAAAAAATCAAGTAGACTCTATGATATAACCCGCCTTCTGAGGTCGTTTGGATGAAGGCGTTTTAGGCGTCTTCTTTGTCTATGACCGGCCAGGGCACATGCAAGCGAGTTCGGATGGTTCCTAATTCGATCAGCGTAACGGTCGCTAAGTTTATTCAATATATCACCCACATAGGGAATGCCTAGATCCTTGTGAAGGTTTCGATTTCGGATATACCACGGGGCATCTGCAATTTTGCGCAAAGTTTTGTTTTGTAAAACTTGGATTTTTTTAATATTTGACTTTGCAGCTGTTCCCCAGATTTGAATGCCATAAGACCAAGTAGGCATAATTAAACTCTTATATAGAATTCTTTTATTATTAAAAGATAGCTTGCTATTTCTACCTACTTGGCCACTCCATTTTGCAAAGTTTGGTTCTACATCATGCTGTTATTATTTTAATGTGGTCCCTCCAACACAATTTTTTGTCGAGGTGAATTCTGAGATACGGTTGTGATGTTTTCATTGGAATTATCTCTCCATTCAAAGTAAGCGCAGGATGGGACTTTCCTTAACGAGAATAAAACGCTGGATGATTTGTCACTATTAAGCTGGATGTTCCAGCGTTTCGGCCAAGTTGCTATAATGTCCAGTTGGATCTGTAAGATATCAGCAGCCATTTAAACGCTGGAGGAAGACGAAAGAATGGCAGTGTCGTCAGCATACGTTGCCGTTATAAGCTCAGAACTGCCCGTCGAGCTCGGCATGTCCATAGTAAAAATGGTGAATAAAAATGGAGATAGAACGCTACCTTGCGGCACTCCAGCTTTAATGGCCCGTCGTTCCTAGAGTTCACCTTTCACCATAACTTTGAAAGATCGATTTAAAGAAATGATTTTATGATTTCCAAATGAGCAGCAGGAAGGGAAGATTTAAGTTTTTGTAGTAACCCTTCATGCCACACTCTGTCAAAAGCCTGCTTGACATCCAAAAATGCTGCCATGCAGTAGCGACGATTCTCGAAGGAGTCTAAGATGTGTTGCACCACTCTGTGAATTTGCTTAGGCGTGCCATGTTTCGGACGAAAACCGAATTGATGCGCTGGAACTTGGGACGTCACGCTGAAAAACGATAAAATTCTGCTCAAAAAGATTCTTTCAAAAATTTTCGCGAATACCGGTAGCAAACTAATCGGGCGATAAGATGCAATGGAGATGGGAGGCTAGCAGTGCTTTAGAATCATAACAATTTGAGCACATTTCCACTCCTTTGGGAAATATGCCAGACGCATAATTGCATTGAATATCTTGACTAGAGCCAGAATGCCCGCCATTGGAAGAGCCTTAGCTACTCTGGCATCAATTTTATCAAGACCTGGAGCTTTTTTGGGGTTGAGTGCTTTTATTTGATCTACAATTTCGTTAGATCGCACTGGGCGTACTGAAACAATATTTTTGAGGGACCCAAAAAAAAAAAAAACAGTGTTGTAAGTAACAGATGGCCCATTCTATTTATTTAAGTCTATATTAATCCGGAAATTTATTTTTTTGCCTAAAAGGTAATTCATTTCGAAAGTTATTTCGATAACGTAGATTATCAATATTTCTCGAGATGATTCAAATTATGTCGAAATTACTTATATGTGAAGTAATTATTTTTATTTTTTTTAATTTATATTTTTTGCATGATAAAATGCAAATAGATGTTGTTGGCTACTATTGAGTTCAGTGCAGGCTTTGGAACTTAAATGATAAAAAAATTTTAATTAGCTTCGATGAGATCTATAAATTGTTTAAATTAAACTCAAACTCTTATGTCAACCTTCAATAATTTTCTATTTGTTTCAATAACATTTTGTGGCTGTGATAATAATAACACTGCACAACAGCATGTTTGATGATTGGGTTATGTTACATGATCTAAGTCCAATTTTTTATGACGATTTCAAATCTGTAACTTATGTTTCAGCAATTTTTTTTATAATAAAACGCTATATATTTAAAGAAAATCGCATTTTATGTAGTACTTAAGTTGAAAAACTTTCTTTTATTTGATTTTCTCTTTGAAGTTGAAGGATGAGAACGGTTCTAAATGCTCCAACAATAGTCAGCCATCATGTGTGCGTTCCAGTAGCTTTGATAGTGTTCCTCCGAAGGTCCTTGTGAAATCGCTCACCCTGTTCATAACTTATATCTCCAAGATTGGCGGGGAAATAGTCAAGGTGGTTATAAAGAAAGTTCAACAAACTCATTTCATGCCTTTTTGTCAATCTCTGTCATATTGTCCGTAAAATTTTGTATAACCATTTTGTTGGCCTAGAAGGAAGATTACCATTTTTAAATCAACACATATGAGCCAGTTGTGTTCCATATATTTCATTTTGTCCAAAACCAGGGCAATGGATGTACATTCTTCTTCTTTTTTTTTTGTAAATGTGCAATAGGCAAGGCGCTAAATTTATTCTCGTTGTGTAAAAGAACGCATTTAAGACTCCGTTTTGATGAGTCTATGATTAAACATCACTCACTGGAAACGTAGTTTTGTAATCCCATTGTAGTCATTAAACCAGGTACATCATTACAAAATACAAAGTCGTCTTTTTCAGCAAAATATTTGAGGAGATTTTGTTCTCTTGTACGGTTATAAGAAATGTTAGTTTCCTTTGTTACTAAGTTTCGTTCTTTTAGCCTAAAAGCCAATATTTCAGAAGCAGACTTAGACTGACCCAAATCTTTGATAAGCTCGTTCCAATCATCTTGATTGAATGGTTTTGGCCTTTTCAGGTCGCATTCAAAGTCACTATCACTACTGTCAGTATTCGCATAGGCTCCTATTCCGATGCATCACTTTGAGGTTCAGGTAGTATCTTGGGACTTAAATCATGTCTATATGCCGACCGTATACGAGTATATTCCCATTTGGCTCGGTTTATTCGGTTAATGCCAGTTATATTGACCAAACAAAAATAACAATCGTCGTGGTACTGTTCACAAACGCACGTTTTGCATACCTTTTTCGGAATCTAAAGCTTATTTTTCATATCCAGCGGGTGACCGAAGTAATTTCTGTAAGCCTCTTTTACAAATGATGATTTTTTTTTGGTATTTGGCAGTTTACAATATATTAAGCTGCTTGGCTTCATTTCTAGTTTTCTATTGTTTAATTTTATACCTCGTAAAAGTACTCAATTTTAGTGTATATATCTTTCTTTGGTTAATTTATTTCAAGCGAAATAAATATATTCACCTATAATTTTTCAATAGCAGTCTTGATATTTATTAGATCTTACCATATACGTCTGTTAAGTAAGAGCGTGTATGGCATTATTCGCAGTCGGTAAGGAGTAGATCTCTAAAAATTCGGTTACGAGTAGACATCTTTGACGCACTAGTAAAAAATTCGATTGGAATGGATGGTCGAAATTTATCGAGAAGCTTTATTACCGACTGCCAAAAGTCAATTTATCAACAAAAAAGAAGATTGGATTCTGCAGGAAGATAATGACCCCAAACTCCGCAGTCGTCTCTGTACCGACTGCAAGCGCGAAAAAGGCATCGTCACCTTGGATTGGCCTGCACAGTCTCCTGATGCAAATGCCATCAAAAACTTCTGGACCGTCATCAAGCAAAAGCTTCGAGGAAGACCCACATTTACTTTGAAACAGCTTTCCCGAGAAATTCGACGCATTTGGAGAGCGCTTCCCGTCGAATATGCTGAAAATTTGGTGGAATATATGCCGCGGAGATGCCAGATGATTATTGACGCTGGTGGTGACTGGACATGTTATTGATATAATTGCGTCATGCTTCGGAACATGTAGAATAAATTGATGTAAAGAAACTTTTGTTTAAATACATTTTTTAATAAGTTATGCCGTACACGCTCTTACTTAACAGACTGTATATGAACAAAATTGCATCGCCCAAATAAGCTTTTGTTAAAAAAACATTACGCAAAATATCCCAAAGATACTTTGATATACTGTCCAAACATGACAGTTACTAGAAATTAGTAAGAAGGTTAGACATCTTAAGATATGCTGTATATTAGTATAATATTGATTAAACTCATAAAAATGATTAATCCAATACTATAACATTTGTTCATCTTAGCTTTTGGGAGCAATTAAATATAAATGTTATCATATCTGGAACATGGACTCAGTATTCAGGTTCAGATGGGAAAAACTGTGTGATGGTGCGAAGATATTCAGCAGCATGTCCATACTTTTCTTTCGATAGTCCTTGCTAATGGATGCATATTATTTATGGGATCTATAGGATTTCGGTACAATCTTTAATTGCAAATGTATGTGCACTTAAAAAAAAATTTGAACTTCAGACGCTTTTAAAAAGCTGTAGCTGTAGACATTGTTAATTGACGAGTGAAAATGGATTTGCACCCCGTTTATTGACTTTGGATAAAAAAATAAATTTTTTTTTTAAATAATGCCAAAGTTAACGCTGTGCTCTAGCAGCTAGTAATAACACATAGATACACACGCACATATGTACACATACAGATACAGCTACAGCTACAGATACACAACACATGCTAGATATGAATACACGTTATTTCACTTTAGTACATTAGAGCAGACTTCCTCTTGCCGGTGCGCTTAATTTCCGGCGTAGACATTTTGTGTCCACCCCGGCTCGCTCTTTGTCTAAAGCTATTTCTCTCTAAGCCGCATAACAATACTAACAATAATTGTGCCGTTGTTGTTTGTTTTTTTTTTTCTGGCTATGTTTTTGCTATTGTTGTAGCTGCTTTATTTGCTACAACACGCATATGCTAAATAGATACACAAGCCAAAAGGATACTGCTTACAAAGCCCATAAAGTATACGCAGTGTATGACGCAGAGTAATGCAAATTCCGGCGGCAGTAAACTTGGCTTTTATATAAAGCATGGTAGCCTGCAAACGCATACATATGAAGTAGATAAATTATGCAGGCAGTGTTTAAGTGACATTTAATTAATAAAATATTAAATCGCATTGATTTATGCGCCTTATCAACATACCCTTATCAAGCGCAACTACCCCGCGCGGTCTACTTCGCTCAGAGTACCACAAATTTTATTTTTTGATCCGTTTTGCTTGTAAAATTTATTTGACGCTTCACGCAGTCATAAAACTTGCCACCATTTTGTTGGCAAAACACGTGCGCGTAACTCATACGCACCGTATGTCCCGCCCCCCACACACACTCGCCGTCACTCACGTCTGCATGAATGCCCCGGGTCGTAGGAGAGGGGATTTGCCCGTAGCTAAGCTCCCAGTCGGGAGCTTGGTTGAGTGGCTGCCACATGCTTAAGCTGCCAGCACATTTCGTTTTTTGTTGTTTTTTTACTTGTGGGTTGTTTTTAGCTGCTTTTTTTTTTGTTTTTTAAGAGCCGCGTCGCACAGAACGGCAGCGCTCTCATAAACAACAAATCCTACGTAGAACGCTTAATTTTTTGACGCAAGTTGTTGGCAAGCAAAAACAACAAGATCCTTGATTCTGACAACGCACACAAACTTACGCACACTTTATAAGTAAGTAATCGTTGTATATAAGCCAAAAAGTGTTACCATAGCAATTTAACCACTGTGCAGTGGTGTAGACCAGAATAGATGTGGTCGATGGGTAATCTTTGCTGTCAAAGTGACACTATTTACGGGCAAGGAACTGAGTAGTTTGGTACCCCGCACTGACGACTGATACAAAGCCAAGAACTTGGCTAATTTCTTGTTGGCCAACAGCCTGTCGCTGTTTTTTACTCATCGCTATGGCATTAAAATGTGCACAAACATTTCTTGACAACAAAACAGCAGAATGCCATTTGAAAATGCTTAAGAATTGGGATTAGCATTTGGAATGGGCCAAAATGAATGAAATTGAAATGATTACTTATACAATGAAAATAGGCTGAGGAGCTATTTTGGTCATAAAGCTGGCTTTCATTTGTTAGAATAGAATACTGACAGACTTTGCTTTTTATAGAGCTGAGCTCTCTTAGTGTTATTTTACAGTTATGCTTTTGTATTGTTCTTCTTTTTATTTTTGGATTGTTTTGGGAGGACATTCCGTAAGAAAACGACAAACCCAAGTGATTAGAATAAAATTGAAATTAAAGCAATTTTGGTTATAGAAATGCGTTTAAATTTCAAGTGAGCTTGAAATTGTTTACTACAGTACAACTTGCCAGTGTTGTTTTTGATGGAAAATAAAATTAAAAAATCGCATTTTGAATTTTTTTATTAAACGATATTTTGCAAGACGTTTAGTTACCTTTTTGTATTTATCACGAACTCAATCTGGAGCGTCTGTCGTTACATACTAATATCTATGGCATCGTGATTTTTGGAATTACGTGATTAACTCGATCTGTATCTATTTGATACTCTTTTACTTTGAGTAAAAATTAGTGGCTCGTATCACTAAAATGTTATGAAAGAATCCATCTGGGGTAATGCTGTCATATAATTATAAAGCTTTCGATATAAATCATACAAAATAAAAAAGCTTGTCTTATTTCCATATGCAAATAGAACAATAGTAATTTGACCTCGCTTTGTGACTTTTATGTGACTACCATACAGGATCGGATCTCCTTTTTCTCTACCAGATTCAATGATAGGCTGATAATCCATCGCAAACGTCAAACCGAGACTGTTGTACAAACGGTCTCAATAGGATGACTGAACGCTTCAGCCCTCTTGTGCCTAACTCTCTTCTCGAAATCTGAATGATTAAAAATAATACATATTGATAAAAAATTACAATTTTGAAACTCGAACCTCTGAAATCTATTAACAGACTAAAGCCAATTCGGTTAGTAAATTTTTAGATTTTTCTTTTGTAAATGGCTATCAAATTCTTTTTGACGGATAGTAAAAAGTTATTTGTTTTAAAATTCGTAGTTTCTATATCTTAATGCGTTTAACGTTTTAACAATAAATATCCATAATATAATTAAAGCATTATATCGGAAATTGAAAAAACTTATTTTGTTCAAGAAAAAGAAAAAGAAACTCAGCTGGCTTAAGCGTGAAGGCCCTTTTTGTTAGTTTATCGGTTTTGTTAATACTATTTCTTTCCTGAGCCTGCTTGCCGTTTAGGTGTGCACTCCTAATTCTTTAATATAATCGATTTTATTGAAATTATATGATTTAATATAAATAATTAAAAAAATTATGTTCAGCAATGTAAATATATTTATATTTAAGAAGTATGAATTCTTTTAAATATTCTAAAAATATATTATATTGTAATTTTGTCCATCTTTTGAAAAAACAAATTTTCAAAAAAACTTTTCAAAAGTCGCTGTGGGGGAGTTATCAGTAAATAAGACATTGGAAACAAAATCTAAATACAATATTTATTTGTTAAATTTTGTCAAATTTAGACAAATGTTCATTTAAAGGCATATTGTTATATTTTTTCCCGCTTCAAAACCACAAAATGGTGATGCGAAGATATTTTGGGAGTCGCTAACCTTTTGTGGAGGAGATATTAGAAAGGCAACTCAAACTGAACTACTCGTTTTATAAAACTTTAAAAGGTCCAACAAAATTTTTCAATTCGACAACAGGGTTACTTACTGGACAGGAAATTCATGAGCAATATGGGTTGTGCTGGAATCCTACACAGTTCTTTTGAGATTAAGAAGGAATGATTTTTTTTTTAGTTTATTTAATTTAAACTAGTGAGCCCGGCAGGCGTTGTCCTGCCCAAACTTTTGAATACTCTTAAAGTGAATAAACATCGTAAGATTTTCGAGTTAGCTTTCCTGATTCTTAGATAAGTTTGCAGCTCGATTCAAACTTGCACCATTATTAGTCGAATGTCGCGCTTCACGGGTCTGTCTTAACCGAATTCTTTCACGTTCGTTACGATCTTCACGTTCCTGGGCAGAACGATTAGATTGATAATAAATTTGATTCGTTGCATTTCTTCCGATGGAAATACATCATGAATTCATCGATTAGGACACGGCATTCCCAATTATTCTAATTGTTCTGCTTAGCATCGCCAAGCTAAGATCTTCGATACGAATTAAAGCTACATCATTCATCCAATTTAGGTGGATTTGAAGGAAACCAATTTGCCAAAATAATCGCAAATAGAACACATATTTGATGATTGGATCAGCAGTAATAGCAGCATCTGCTAAAGTTTGATCCCAGTGCAAATCATTCACTGTTCTCAATGATTGAAACGATGTTGGACCTCGAACATTGATCAACAATATATAAATATACTCAAAAACCGATAAATATACTCATAAACACATTGCAATAGGCTTAAAACTTCCGTATTGACAACCTCTAACACACGCAAAAATCAGATTTGAAATTCATTGACGCGAAAATGAGAACATCCATATCACGTAAAACATAAGTTTCTTTTATATAATAAAAACTAGTATATACATTTTTGTTTTTTTTTGGTTAACTTTACTAGTCCCTGATGGGCGCTCAAGAATTTAAGTAGCTTAGAAATAATTATAAGTTACTTTTTTTGGCTTATGCAATTTTAAAAACCTTTTAGTTTTAATTTTATTTCAAAGGATAAAACAATACTTCTTTATGCGTTAAAAAAAAGAAATAAAATAAAAATGAGAGGGAATCATCATACTTGCAGAGTTTGCGGTTCTAGTCAAAAGAAGGATTACCCTCTTTAGTAGTCTCGATGCATAATGTCAACTAACAAGGACTAGCCTAAATAGTTTTGTTTGTTTGTTAGTCTTGTTTGTGCAATTTACCCAATAATTATATTATTATTATTATTTTTTGGTATATACGGAGGCATGGGCCAACAAAATTGAATCAAAGCTACTTTCTTCCCCCTAGTATGCTTCTAGTTAGCAAGTCACTCCTTGCAACAATTCCTCATTATTATTTCATTTTGAAAAACTATTCGTGAAAACGATACTTTTCTTGCTTAACATAAAAACTTTCTGAAACTACCGTGACTTCTATTTATAATCATAATCTGTTTAGATCGCAAATGTGTTCCAATCGCTTTTTTGTTGCATCAAGTGTACTTGCGTTTCTGAATACTCTGCCTCATCCTATAGAGCAGCTTCAGTTTAATTTGACAGTTGGATCCATTGCAAGCTTTACTTTATTTTATTTGCGTTGAATTCCTCTAAACCTCCCCCTTGGGCGTATTATTTGATGGCACGCCACTGATTGCCGCATAAAGAAAACACTGAAATTTGTTTGCCATAAAAATTGTCGCAAGTTACGCGGCTGGATGGCTGCGGCGGAGGTGAGAAATCAGCGCCTTCTGGGTCGGGTCCCTTCCAGACCCGCCCTACAATCGAAACTTTCGGGCTGCACCTTGGTTGAACAAAGCATTTGTGGCACGGCTTTGGCTTTAACGCTACTTGGTGGCAAGTCGTTTGTGTTGTTGTTGTTGTTGTGTGCTCATTTATTTTTTATGTGTCTTGCACCTGAAACGAGACACAGATACACACACTCAAACACACACACACACTCACAGAAAACAACGTCAACGAAAAGCAGGAGAAAATTTTCGCGCGGCATTGCCATTAAAAATTTAAGTTTTATGTCAATGCATGTTTTTCTTTTTGTTGGTGTTGCTTATATTTTTGCGCTATATCGGGTGTTTTTTTTTTTATTATATCTTTTTGGTCATATATTTTTCATAAAGTTTTCATTTTGTCACTGATTTAATTTTTATTTATATGCCATGCCAACGAAAACAACAAAGGCATGTAAACTTTTCTTCAGCCATTTCGACACCGCGTAATTTGGTTATATATTTTTTTTTAGTTTTATGTACATTAAACAGGCGGTCGGCACTTAAACTTAATGAAATGCCATAAAAATTTAAATACTCAGCAAGGACCTACGCACAGCACTACGTCATAAAGAAACTAGGTACTGGCCCAAAAACCTACAAATCCTTGGCTATATGAAATTATTTGTAATATTTAGTTTAGCCAGTGGCTTGTAATATGAGTTACTGAAAAATTCCATGGCTTTTTTATGGGCCACAAAAACAAAATTACAAGAAACGGATTACATCATTAGTCGGGTACACTACTGAATAAATCAAAGTGATTCAAGGTTTCAAAATTGACGGGTAATATTATTTTGTATATGGCATAGTAGAAGTTATACATAATTCCCTGACTGACCCCTTGGAGGGGCTTGAGGATCACTATTAATAACAAAGTTAATATTAATTAATAATTAAGTTTTGCGAAATTAATGTAAACAAAATGTAAACGACGAGGATAAAAAATAGTTCAGATATTTACTCAGCTTCCTCGGTGTGTTTTCGTGATTTGATTCTAGAACCAGCTAGTAAGTCGAATCTTACCAAGATATTTTCTTGGAGGCTTACTAACACTCAAAATTGGTATATATATCCGCTTGTATATTCAGTGAAGGTCATAATTCAATTTAAAAGATTTTTAAAGCGATTGGTATTTTCTGCTGCAACCCAGAAGTAAGCACTAGGAATGCGCGATACCGATCAGATATTTTTAATATCGAGAATATCAAAGTTGATACTGAAGATTCGATACCGATATTTTGGTTTTTGATTAATTGTCGATTCGATAGCAATTTGCATATTATCGGTATCGAGTAAAAATTCATTTTACAATTTTCCAAAAAGTAGCTTTAAGATGGTTGCCTATGCGATATTCCGGTCTAGATGGCGCCACTTTTAAATAAAATTAAAAAGTCTAATGAACCACTGAGTGTAAATAAGAAATAGTTTCTATTCTTCTTCGTTTTTGAAATTTATTATAGTAAATTTTGGTTTATTTTTTTTTATTTCTTTGTAAAGAACGTAAAAATTCGATACCGATACCGTAAATATGTATTTTTTTTGGTAGAATCGTCTTGGATCGGTATCGTATTTTTTTGGAACGCTCAATACTTCGATTCGATTTTTTGTTTCCGGTATCGGCATTCCCAGTAAGCACGCTGCATATGTGAAATCGTGATCGCTAAAAAGTGAGAAGAGCATAAAATTGGCACTTTAGCAGTCAATACTGCTACTGGAAAAAACAACTATTTGGGCCCGAAACCGATAATTTGATGTAAATTTGTCGAAACCGATACAATCTGTCTAAATATAAACTACGAACGCGATTATTAAATTGTGTTTTTATAATAATCCGATAGGTTGATCGGAAATCTCAAGAATCGTCTCTGATGTGATTAAATTTTTGAAAAAATTCAAATTGAATACTAGGGTGGCCATTTTTGCAACATTTCACTATTTGAATAACTTAATCGTTAAAATTAAGAGACGATCCAATAGGACTTGATGGCCTTGAATAGGTCGAAGGTCATAATTTACTTTATTTATTTTATTTGCAATCAAATGATGGTTTTAAAAGTATCATATCAAACTAAACATAATTTTTTAAAAATATAGATTCGGCCGGAATAATTTTTTTAAAAAATTAATTAATTAAAGCTTGCAAATTTAAAAAAAAAATGGGCCCTTATCATGCTTAAAGAGAAAATATAGTCTACAATTTTTTGTCGAGATATTACGAAAAAACCATTATTCGAAATTAAAAAAAACTTTATTGAGCAGCAAATGTTGGTGTAAGTCTCAGAATCTTTATTCAGGGTAAGATAAAATAACGAATGCGGATAATGCGAAACTTTTGGCTGTGTTCCTGAAGCTCGTTTGGTGTCTGATGTTGATGATGATGACACTTATTCAATCTAAAATTCAATTGATCCTTTGGATATAGCGCATAAAAATTTGAAGTTTGCGCACATGGCAACCCCAGAGGATCATCTTAAATTTACTCTACTCGTAAAGTAATTTTATTTTCTCTACGTAAAATTGATCAACAGAAATATCTTTATCTTTTGTTGAGTAATCTACACAGACCACTTCCCCCCGCAACTTTTATATACTACCAAAGTATATTGCATGCATGTATTTTTTATAAGTTTTGCACTCAATTTAAAAGCCATCAAAGGCTCACTGGCTATAAAACGAGCCAAGCAACTTGTACTAGAAAATTTTCAAACTACAAAACCATAGAATCCTTTATACATACGCACACACCCATACATATGCAGCTAGCAATATAAAACAAATTTTACAATATGGCTGACTTTATTATGTACTATTTGCAATGGCCAGCCATTTCTGCATTTTTCTACTCCATATAAAATGCGAATCTCTTTGGAGTTGCTGCCATAAGAAATATGAGTATATACTTATATATGGCCTAAACGCACACACACAGACACACGCATAACTCCGTATATGGATGGATGTTCATATGTCTGTTTGTAATTGTGCAAAAGTTAATAAAACTTGAAGGAAAAATACAAAAACAAAAAAAGGCAAACGATTGCTTCGCACGCATGAAAAAAAAAGAAAAAAGCAATCAATATTTCATGTCTGACTGACTGACGGAATGTCTCGGGTTGCCTTTTACTATAACTATTCATTTTTATTAAAGTGCGTAGATGTGAGTGTATGTGCGAGCGTGTGTGCGAGTGTGTGTTCTGGGAAGTGCTTTTCATACCGCAGACAATTTAATTAAAGTAAGTGATCAGCAAGGACTAAATAACACCATATCCATAAACTTGCACATACATACATCATACGAGAGCAGGCTGAGAAGTACAAACAAATAGATCTCAGATACGATAAGAAGTAGAGTAGACACTATGAAATCGCACAATTGATAAAGTCATTTTCCTCTTTCGCTAAGAATAGTATGCACCAAAGATTTTTAAAATCAAAGGAAGAATTCGAAAGTTAATTTTGAAACTAAGACTTTTTTGACCCCCTGCTCCCCTACAATCTGGAAGAAATCAAGACATATATATATTAAAACTGACTTGTAAGCTTTTATAAGGTTAGGTTAGGTTAGGTTACCCAACTCACTTAGGATAAGGATAGGCCCTTTGTGATACCGCTAGTGAGCCAATTCACCATATTTCCCCACTTGGATGGGTCCCCTACGAAAGTTGAGGAAGCCATCCGGCTGCCTGAATGAACCTTAAAAGGCATTTTGGACTCTGTTCAGAGAGCTGAGATAGATCGTTTAGAAAATATGACTGTAGGAACCTAAATCTTTTTCTGCCCAGTCCGGGGCAGTGACAGAAAAAGTGCTCCACCGTCTCCAGCTCCTCTTCATCGCCACAGCTTCTACATACATAAGTCGTGGTGGGGAGCATTCAAACGGGATGCGTGGTTTCCTACCAACCAGTGTCCCGTAATGGCACGAATGACAGATGAGCACTGGGCTCTATTCAGGCAGCAAAGTTTTTTGGTTCTTTTACTGCAGTATGTCGGCCAGGTTTGCCGCGAGATTCTACACGTGTTCGATGTCCGATTCCACGTTTTATTTGCACAGAGAGCGAAAAAGTTTCGTATTCTCAGTTTACAGCTGGCCATGGGTATACCCAGGCCCTTCTTATCTTGAAGGAGGATGCTGGTAGTTCCTTTCCTAGCCAGTTCATCCGCAATGCAATTTCCCTCAAAGTCCCTGTGTCCTGGAACCCATATCAGGTGAATTGAAAGCTGCCTCAGCCATCTCTCCTAGAGACAAGCGGCAGTCATTCACTGACTTCATACACGAAGTCATCGAGACTAGAGACTTAATAGCCGCTTGGCTGTCCGAATATATACAGATATTCTTATCTTGGACTTTTAGGTTTTTTATTGTAGTTAAAGCATCCCGGATTGCTGTGACCTCTGCCTGAAAGACACTGCAATGGTCCGGGAGCCTAAAAGCAATTCTAATAGTCTGAAATCGCTCGACGTAGACCCATCGCCCTACACGGTGGGCCAACTTGGAACAGTCCGTGTATAGCTCATCGAGTCTCGCTGGCAGCTGGTAACCCAGTATTCCACTCCTCTCTGGTTGGAATATAGGCTCTGAAGTTCATTGTGAAAGGTTCCTGCGATATGCAGTAGTCTGTACTTTCGGGCGATAAGTGGGTTCCTTTTAAGAATCTTTGCGTGACCAATATCTTGATCATTCAATTTGTTGCCTCTCTAATTGCGTAAAGCTGATAGAATGGCTTTGCCTACCTTGAATTCAGTGCGTAGGTAGGTTTAAAATAGCATCTAAGGCTTCATTTGGTGTAGAGCGTAGAGCACCACTAATTGTAAGATCGGCTGTTCGCTGAACATCACTTAACTTTTTAAAGTCAGTCTCCTTATCTAAAGTATGCCACCAATCGAGATCTTCAAAATCACAAGGAAGAATCCAACAAGTTAACTTTGACAACTACTGGACTATTTTTGACCCCCTGCTCCCCAATCTGGAAGAAATCCAATGTCATATATATATTGCAATTGACTTGTAAACTTATATAAACTAAATATGAAATTTCTTTTTGCTTTATTGGAATACCACTCACAGATTTTTACTATTTAGTTCGAAACATTTCTATACTACTACCTTCCTGCGAATTTCCAATTTTTTTGAAATCCAAGTCACGAATCTCGGGAAAAATAGTAATAGGAATAAAGTATCAGTCTACGAATGGGTTTCCTATCCAACAAATTCTAGAAATTTCATCGTTTGTGTCATTCACATCAATTGACATTACATTCACTTTAAACAAAAGGAAGGTTTCAAAAAATATTATAGTCATCTTTAGAAGAAAATTAATATTTTAAACCATTTTTGTACACTATAAAAATTTAGATATGTTTGTATATCTACTTGGTCTGATAAAATAAGCTTCAGCCCATAAATAGAGTGGATGTTTCCAATTTTTTACTCTTACTCAGAAAATGAAAAATTGTAGGCACAGTAGGGAATAGGTAATCGAACGACTCTACCTCATACAACACCTTATCATATCGCTTAATATAAGAAAAGTTCTAAAGGAGAACTTTATAAATTTTATATGGTATAGATATTAACGAATCCTGTTGCCAATTTGTTTTTGAGAACGGGTATAATTAAAATTGAGCTTTTTTTTATCATCGCAATAAATAATCCTGGCAAGGCCAAATACTTATCAGTCTGCCCTCGTGTTCAATATGAATGTTGGCATAGAAAGCGAGCAATTCAAAAGCTTTGGCCAAGCATTATTTTTATTATTATTTCATATTTATCTATGCACCATAAAATACATATGAATTTATTAAAAATGGTTAGTATACGCCATATAAATAGATGAATCATTCAAGCCTACTAAGAAATGGGTAATGTATTGGATTCCAATATTTAAAATACTAGAAAGGAATAAAGAGAATGAGAATCAATATTCACCAGAGTCAAGACCCATCGTATCACATAGGCTCAAGCCCCATACATCCCTAAATGGAAAGGAACAAGCAATAAGAAGTCCACCGATTTTGTTCAAATTTGGCACATTGCTTAAGTGGTCTAAAAAATTTCCAAACGCCAAATCTGGTTACGATATCTTTATTAAAAAACGAAATATAGCGAATTTTTCTTTAAAAATTTATTTTGGCCGATCGGTCCTATGGGAGCTATATGATATAGTCAACCGATTTTGATCAAATTTGGTACAGTGATTGGGAACTATAAAAAACTTTCGATTGCCAAATTTCGTTACGATATCTTTATAAACAAACGAATTATTCATCTAAAACGCTTTTTTTTTCGAGGTCGTCTCAAACACCCCCATGGGAGCTATATAATTTATCCCCGATATCAAAAAAATAAAATAAACTTGCCTCCTATGGAATAATATGGGATCTAATGTGAAAGTTTGGTAACTCTAGCTCTTACCATCTCTGAGATCTAGGCGTTCACACGGACGGACGGACGGACAGACGGACAGACGGACAGACGGACGGACGGACAGACGGACAGACGGACAGACGGACAGACGGACATGGGTATATCGACTTCTCTATTCACTCCGATCATATTTTAGGTAACTTTGGGCATGCTCCGCCGTCTCCTTCTATATGTTACATACAGTTTCGGCTTGCACAAACTTAATATACCCTTGGACCATACGGTACAGGGTATAAAAAATGGCTACACAAAGATTTGGATGCACTATATAAGGAAAACAAAAACCGAAGCAGCATCATCAGGATGCCTTTGGAATGGAACCCCCAAGGAAGCAGACGAGTGGGAAGGCCAAGGGTAATCTGGCGTCATACAATACTAAACGAATTGTAACTATACAACATCAGCTGGGACACAGTAAAGCAAACTGCGCCAAATAGAGTCCGGTGGAAAGTTCTTGTTGAAGCCCTAAGCTCCCTAGAGGAGTACTAAATGGAAAAAAAAATAGATAAGGAAAACATTTTTTTGTTTTAATACAAAAAATCATCTAGAAGCAAGGTATCTTTCGCAAGGTAGAATTGTGAACTTCAAAAATCAAGAGAGAAAGGGTATGACAGATGTAAAGAGCAGCAAAAATCTTTCTTTTTTAGCATTTTGGAAAGTGAGAAATAAGTATATTTGGTGTGTCTTCATACTTTATGGAGTCCAAATCTAAAGTTAGCTTATCTTATAGGCTTCAAGATTTGGGCGTTCATATAGACAGATGAACTGAAGAACGAATATCTTCAGCGATTGATTTTGTTCTACTAACCATTTAGGCTTTAATTTTACTCCCACTTAATTTTTTGATATTTTTAAAAGAATCAGAATTTTCGGAATTTATAGGTATATAAAAGAAACTGGTGGTTAACGTGTTACGGGTGTTCTCATGAACGCGTCGATGAATTTCAAATCTTAGTTCTGCGCGTAGTAGAGATTGTCAATACGGAAGTTTTAAGACTATTTCGATGTGATTCGTGAGATATACGCATTTTTGTGAATATCTGTTATATTGCCATATATACAAAAACTGGTATTGCTGTTAATCAATGTTCGAGGTGAGAATAGTGAATGGCATTTTGTGTGCAATGCATCGAGAGGCATGTCAAAAATTGAATTTGTTGGAAAATGATTTGCACTAGGATCAAAGATCAAGATCGCAATGTACATGAAAGAATTCGGTTAAGATAGACTCGTGAAGCGCGACTTTCGACTAATAATGGTGCAAGTTTGAATCGAGCTGCAAACTAATCTAAAAATTTTATATTTTTCCAAATAAGCTAACTAGAGAATCTTACGATGTTTATTCACTTTAAGAGTATTCAAAAAGTTTGGCAGGACAACGTCTGTCGGGCTCACTAGCTTTCAATAAAGTCTACTTTGAATTTTTACAAACCTCTTCATAATTTTTTTATCTATCCATAAACGAGTACTTACCATAAAGCACCTCTGGCATATAAAAAGGTGAATACAGAAAATGTTTTATAGTTTTGATAAATTGGCCATTGCTACCATTAAAGTCACTTATAGCTTGGCACTGGCTCTTTTTGGGATTAAAGAAACAAGGGTAAATTACTTATAAAAACGATAAGAGTTTTCTTCTTAAATGGTCTCGAAGCATAGCCCCTAGTATTTTAATACAAGCATGTTGTTTCTATGTGCCACAAATGTATCTCGATTTTATTGTTAGACTCTAAAAAAGTTTTTAAATTGCATTGAATGTCTCGAAAATATAATGCGAGAAATTTAGTTGTAACCCATATGGGATCACCTGAGTGATGCCTTATTCATATGGAGTTATCCAGAACTGTACTAACTAGAGGGCAATCTGTCATATAAGACAATCAGCTTGTTTTACAAGTAAAAACAAAAAAAAAAATGCCAGGATTGATTCTGCTCTAGTGAGTTCAATCAATACACAACAAAACTATTTGCTACATTATTATACAAATCGATCTGGAAGGTCCAGAATATGAAATCTATTCAGACGTCTAACATCAATACTATTGTCTAGTAGGTTAGTAACTGCCAAGTTTTCATGGTAAGAAAGTCTCTCTAAATATTTCCGCCATGTTTTGGTTATTTCATCTTTGACGTAAGGAACATTCAAGTCTTTGTGTATTACTTGGTTGGTTACATACCAAGGAGCACCTGCGATAGTTATGTTTGCAGAATTTCGATGTTTGAGGTGCTCGCCGTTCGCCAGAGCTGCATGGCATACGCCTAGACCAAATAAATATATTAACTTATTTACAAATATCAATAAATAAAGGAAACAAAGCTCTCTGAACTACAGATTTCATACCATAATCGCAATAGCTATGGCCCTAACCATAAATACTGACCAGCGTGGTTGGCCTTAAATTTTCAAGGGTGTTTACTCTCCAATCGAAGATTAAGCCCATGTCGAATCAAATTGTAAAGGATACCAAATTCTATAGACACATAAACCATATAAAGGATTACAGACAACTTAGCAATATTTCATTACAATAACACACATTGAACGCGGCTTAAATTGTGCGTATTGTCTATATATTGATGGGTATTACTATAACGAGCATATTATAAATTATTACAGCAATTACGAGCAATTAAATCATAGACATTGCCATTTTTGCAATGAAAATTAATTTATTGTATATAAAAAAGAACTTAAGCCGGAGGCTGAATGCTTTCAAAATATATGATAGTAAAAATCATGGCAATTTTTTTATTTATTTTTTTTTCAATTTATTTAACGTTATATATCGATATATCGATGTGATTTATTAAAAAGTATATGTATGTTCCATAGAACTAAAAAAAAAATATAAAATTGCTGGTACATTTGTAAAAGAATTGGCGAAAATGCCATTGAAATGTTGTATTTTATAAAAAAAGCGATGAAATTGATTACTTCTCATTTATCTTAATATTTGATTTATGAAAGCAACATACAAGTGTGAAGGAAATGTTAGTTTATTGTGGAAAATAAATCCAACTGTTTAAAAAAAGCACAAAGGCAGCTGTAAGTTAAAATAAATAAAGTAAATTTTTTGGAATTCGGACATAGTTGCTAAGTACTTAATTTTGCCTAAAGCATCAAGACTCTTAATCATGCTTGTTTTGAAGTGAAGAGAATATATATATATATATTATGGATGGCTAAGGGGAAGGATTTTTTTCCTAGTGTTCGTAGACTTAAAAGCGGCGTTTGATAGTGTGCCAAGATAACATGTATGGGAGGCACTAAAAACTAAAAATGTTCCAGAGAGACTGGTAAACGCTATTAAAAGTGTTTATGACAAGCCGACGGGGAAAGTAAGACTAGAGGGGAGAAGTCAGAAGTATTTGAAATATGCTAAGGATTAAAGCAAGGAGACAGTCGTAGACCACCACTGTTCATCTTACTCATGGATGAAATAGCTAAATCGTGTAAGAGGCAAACAGAAAAAACAAAGATTGGGAACTGGAGACTTCAACCCATCTACCTGCAATTCCTATTATATGCGGATGATATTGTTATCATAGAAAACAATCCGAAAAGGCTACGAAATGCATTAGAGAAGTGGTCCAACAATCTAAAAAGAAAGGTAATGGAGGTCAATATAACCAAGAGCAAAGTAATGTGGGTCCCTAAAGAGGATAGGTCGACATAGAATCTGCAACGGCACAGAATTAGAGAGAGTGGAATCCTATGAATACCTCGGAACCATTGTTAGCTGTAAGGGAAAAATAGACCAAGAAGTGCTAAGCTGGACCAAGAAAGCGGTTTCAGCGTAATATCAGATAAGTAACACAATAATGGGTAAACGAGAGATAAGCACAAAGACAAAACTCAAGCTTTACAACATGGTTATAGTATAGCTATTAGAAAAACATCTGAGTAAATTCCAGGCAACAGAAATGAAGTACATACGAAGGGTCGCAGGAAAAGCCAGAAGGGATATGGTCAGAAATGAAAGAATACCTTCAGAAGTAGGATAGAAGAAGTCGATTATACAAGAAATCGAGGAGAGACAGGCAAAATGGTTCGGACATCTACATCGGATGGACGAGTCCAGAAAAGCCAAACTGGTACTTAAAATGAGAACGGAAGGCAATGCAACGAGAGGAAGACCCAGAAAAACTTGGGAAAATCGCATCCAGGATGTGGGAAGGATGAGGGGCAGAACCCTCGCAGAGATGAGAAGAGAGAGTCGGGACCGACCTAATTGGAGAAGATGGATATCCCGAGGCTACACCGACGCCTAACAGCAATTGGGGATTGAAAAAGAAGAAGAGAATATATAGTATAATTCTTTAAGGGCTTAATATTACCTCTAAAGCTAGAAAACACGACGTTTCTATGATTTTTAGATCGATTAGTTGTTAGAAGTAGTGAAAATTACTTTGAAAGATTTGTTTATGTATACGTAGAGCTATAAAAACATATTAAGGCATTCTTGTTCTGTTCAAATACTTCTTCTTATGTGGCCATAACAACCCGATTACCGGGTAACGGCCTGCCTTAAAACGTCTCTCCAGGCGCCTCTGCATTGCGCGCGCCTTCTCCAGTTGGTCACACCGAGCGAAGACAGGGCCCCTTCCACTTGGTCTTTCCAATGCAGACACGGTCGTCCTCTCCGCCGACGGCCGCTGCCTACCGCATCGAACACACGTTTAGCTGGAGCATCCTCGTCCACCAAGCCGCTGGGTGTTGATACGCTGAGCAACGTCCATGTCGTTGAAGAGCTCATACAGCTCCTGGCTCATACAATACTTTCCTCTCGAAAACTCCCAAGGCAGCTGCATCAGTTAGCGACACGGTCCAGGCTTCCGCGCCGTAAACAAGCACTGGAAGGATGAGTGCCTTGTAGAGTGATAGTTTTGTCGCGCGAGGAGGTCTCTACTACTCAATTGCCTATTGAGACCGAAATAGCACCTGTTGGCAAAAGTTATTCTGCGCTTGATCTCCAGGCTGACATCGTTGTCGGTGGTATCTGTTCAAATACTAAAAGTTAAAAATAAGATTTATTTTTGCAATTTATTAAAATTTTTTTTTCGTGTATCGAAGTCTTTTTTCTACCTGTTTGAAGGCATAACTTTGCCGTATTTCGGTTTGGAATTTATTATACTTCTCAATCTAGTCCAAAACCGCAAATTAATGGCATTAATTAAGCCGCAAAGCATTTTAAAATCAACTATTTGTCAGATAATTGTATTCCACATGCTGTAATCTGACATAAACGCATTCATATGTAAAACTAACTAAACACATGTGCATATAAAATAGTACATACAGCATGTATGTCGATTATGAGCGCTTTGGGCGCTTATGTAAAATTTATTTTTTAATTGGATTAAATGGCAGACATTTTGACTTATGCAACAGATTTAGCCAAAAACCAGCAACAAACAGCAAACAAAACAAACATTGACTTGGCGAACCGTACAAACAATCGAATAACCAACAAACCCAACCTAACCTCAAAACTCAACCTCAAGCGTTATTAAATTTTAATGTGATTTTTGGTAATGCAAATTTTATATGCACAGTATTGGCCGCAGGTGCAACAACAGCAACAACAACAAAAACAACAATAGCAACAAGAACAACAAACACACGCACACACACACAGTCAATAACACTTAAAAGCAAAGAATGAATGTGTGTGTGTGTGAGTGAGATAGCGGCATCGGAAGTGGAGGGGCGGGGCAGAGGGCAAACCAATAACGTGACGTGTAATAAACATTAGGCTTGAAGTTTATGTTTGTGTTAGTGTTCGGTGTAAATGCGCGCCATTTATGTATTTATGCATATGTGTGCCAATTTTCTATGCAAGTGCTCTTTACATAAAGGTATGTGTGTGTGTGTGTGTGTCTGTGTGTGTGTGTGCCATGTGTCAAACCAAAAATCAATAATGTATATGAATAGCAGCTTGACATTCTGACAACAAGGGACTTCACACACTCACACCACAGCTCACTTTCTCACACTACCTTACTCTTACTCTCTCAAATCACACACACACACACACACACACACACACAGTTCGAGCCACATTATTAGGTCACTGGTGGTTATAGCATATGCTCACGTGCATTAAATTATGGACACGCGCTACTTGGCCCTGTCCAGTAGCCAGCCATGTCACCAGTCACCTGCTTTGGCTAACTCTCAATCACATAGGTGTTACAAAACACACACACACACACACACCACACACCACACACACTTTGGGCTGGTCAACCAGCTGTCTGGGTGTTCGGTATAAATTTAATTTGAACTGGCATGCGTCGGCTTTTATAAAATTATAAAATATTATAATTGTTATAATAAACAAACTATTCGGGCACATGCGGCGTATACGTCATATTTTTTATATATTAAAATGCAGTCTGTACAGAGCAGGGGCTCAGAAAATTGGCGAGCCCACATTTATACCTCTTTTAAAGGTATTCCTCAGAGGGTTACAATGGGGTTTGCGTAGGGACTGATTGCGGGAGATTCAATTAATGGTATTGTTCTCGACGATATAAAGGCCTTTGTCTGCTGAGCTGTATGGATTGGGGTTACAAATTCCAACTATCACTTTACTGCTCTTTAGCAAAGCCAATTTGAAAAAGTATACGTATGATTTGATCCTGGCAGAAACTAAGCACAGTAGAGGTTTTCCCTTATGCTCACCATTCGACAATATTTCTGGTAATAGTCGGAGCGAACTTTCGAAAATTTTTACCCTAAGTTTTAATTCTTCGGAAAAGTCTATCGGGTAGTTAGCTGGCTTTTCTAAATATAACTAGAGAATGTGATCCGTGGAAGCAAATTCAAAATTTTTGTGGTCTCCTAGATGTTCTAAGACATAAATGGTCTTGAATATCCGAGCAGAGCATATTTTGTTAGATTCCAGACAATAAATTTGACTCTTACAGCAATCTGTCAATTCTCTCGATTTGCTTATAAATATTTGGACTTTGGAGAAAGTTTTATGATGGCGATTGGACTTAATTTCATGCAGCTTTCAGAGGTTTCTTTGATCATGCCTTAACTCATATTTATTGGTATAAGATTGACTTTTTGACAGTAAGAGCTCTAAATTAGTTCATTTTAACCCAAAGCTTTTTGATTCCATAAGAGATTTAAAAAACTACTAAAAAAATAATAAAAATGGCGTACATTAAGTCGGGCGCGGAAGACTTCGGGATACCCTGTACCACAAGCTTGTAATAAAGTCCGATTTCTTCACAAAAATCCAAAAACAGAAGAATTTTTAAGCAACAATTTTTTTTTCCGATCGTTCCTATGTGAGCTATATGATATAGTCCACCGATTTCAATAAAATTTGACACAGTGCTTAAATACCTTAAAAAAGATATGAATGCCAAATTTTTTTCAAATATCTTTACAAACAAACAAAACACATCGAATTTTGTATAAAAAACGTGTTTTTGGACCGATTGGTCCTATGGGAGCTATATGATCTAGTCAAACGATTTGGATTAAATTTAGTACAGTGCTTAGGAACTATAAAATACTCACGAATGTCAAATTCGGTCCCAATATCTTAACAAACAAACGAAACACAATAAATTTTGGTAAAAAATCGATTTTTTGGAAGATCGAAGGACCTATGGGAGCTTATGATATAGTCAACCGATTTTGTTCAAATTTGGCACATTGCTTAAGTGGTCTAAAAAATTTCCAAACGCCAAATCTGGTTACGATATCTCAATTAAAAAACGAAATATAGCGAATTTTTCTTTAAAAAAGTTATTTTGGCCGATCGGTCCTATGGGAGCTATATGATATAGTCAGCCGATTTTGATCAAATTTGGTACAGTGAGTGGGAACTATAAAAAACTTTCGAATACCAAATTTGGTTACGATATCTTCATAAACAAACGAATTATTCATCTAAAACGCTTTTTTTTGTCGAGGTCGTCTCAAACACCCCCATGGGAGCTATATAATTTATCCCCGATATCAAAAAAATAAAATAAACTTGCTTCCTATGGAATAATATGGGATCTAATGTGAAATTTTGGTTGCTCTAGCTCTTACCATCTCTGAGATCTAGGCGTTCAAGCGGACAAAACGGACAAAAGGACATGGGTATATCGACTTCTCTGGTCACCCTGATCATATTTTAAGTAACTTTGGGGTATCCCCACGATTCCTTCTATATGTTACATACATTTTCGTCATTCACAAACTTAATATACCCTTTGCACCTTACATTACAGGGTATAAAAAGAAGTACTAAAGTACTTGCAAAAAATTCGGAATAAGGATATAGGCTCTATAGCGAAGTACGACTGTACACTTATACACATGTACAGATAACACATGCATGTTTATTTTATTTTATTTTTTTCCAATGCATATGAAATGACAATTTTTTTAATGGCAAAATCTTATACACACACAATACAGAGACGATTTTTAGAAAGAACAACAAAAACAAAAAGTTAACCCCAAAACGCAAAAAGTTCACTAAACAATCTTCAAGATAAACAACAATAAGTAAACGGAATGAAAAAGAAATCGTTTCACATGCAGCAAAAGGACAAACTTGTGCCAGGACTTTCTTTTTTTTTTTTCTCTACACACACGTACAGACATACATATGTACATATAGAAAACATAGAACCCAGAGAGCTTGTTTCGCAATAATAAAGTGCGGCTGTAGCTTTAATAACTTATACCATGCTGTATGGCCCAGTAGAAGAAGAACCAACAACCACAACAACAAAGTTGTTGATATAAAAGAAAAGAAAAATAAATGGGTGAAAAAGTTGACCATAGTACGCCGAAGTTTAAATTCTCTGATGGAATCTATGCAAATAAATGATTGTGATTTTTTTTAATAAAGGAGTTTTGACGCCAGATGAATTGTCTGCTGTGTGTGCTTTTTTCTCTGAACTTGGGAAATGAAAATTTGGGTGATTGTTGAGAAAAAATAGCAATCATTCTTTGGCTCGACCATTTTTTTTTTATAGTTCCGAAAAATAGAAAAGAAAACTATTCAAAATATCGGTCAAAATTAAAGCCCTGATAGGAAAAACGTATTATCTTTTTAGATATTGCAATAAAACATAGGAGATTTTAATTGAACTATATTCCATGAGATTATTAAAAGGTTTTTGTATCGAACAATTGGAGGGTAACGAAATGCGCATATTCGTTAATCATAAATATCTCTCTGAAAAAGCGCAAGTTCCATTTTTATTTTATTTTATGGTAGCTATATGCAAAAGTGAAACAATTTTGATTGAACTTCACACAAATGGGTAAAATTCAATTTTACACATAAAAATATACTTAAAATGTAGTATTTTTATACCCTGTACCTATAGGCAGTGGCGGACATATCGTACAGGCAACATAGGCTGCCTAGGGCGGCAGAATTAAGGGGCGACAAAATTTGAGTCGCCTGAATTAAAAAATAACCACAATACAGGAATACAAAACACTGAGGCACCGTCGATGGTATCAGAATCTACAACCTGGTGAAAATAGAGACAATAATATCCAATTGAGTGGCCGTAACAACTTTCGTGTCAACACATTCAACGGTTTCTTGGACCGTACTTTGACAGAATTGACACGAAGACGTAAGGCATATCAAAAAATCTATTCGTATTTTTCTCTCATCACTGATATGAAACATCTGAGCAACAAAGAATTACGTGAGAAATCCACCATATTGGGCAACTACTACACGCAAGATCTTGAGAAAAATTTGAGAAATGAAATGGTCTTTTTCAAGGCATACTACATCGAAAAGTACATCTCAATTATGCTCCGCTGGAACTGTTGAAAATGATAAAACAGGATTATCTGTAGATCCCTTACCCTAATGTTGAAATTGCGTTGCGAATGTTTGTTTCAATTCCTATTTCGAATTGTAGCGCAGACAGATCGTTTTCTGTTTTAAATCGTGTTAAAAACTATCTCAGATCTTCATTGGGCGAAAACAAACTGAATGCTCTTGCGTTTCTATTTATCGATGTGAAGATATCATCCGCGAATTCGCAGCTGAGAAATAAAGACGTCAAGAACTGTGTGAGTGAGGCAAGTTATGGATTGCCTAGGGGCGGCAAATATTTAAATCCGCCACTGCCTCTAGGTACAAAGGGTATAGGTACTAGATTTGTGCAATGTATGTAACGGTCAGAGGAAGGCGAGGCAGACCCCAAGTCCTTTATACCATAATATAATGCTTATCGTAACCTCGGGTAGCGATTAAGCCATGTCCGTTTGTCCTTCTGCCCGTCCGTCCTTCCGTTGATATGAATGCCTAGACTTCGGTGACAAAAAGAGCTAGAGACACCATACTTTCCCAGGTGCGCCTATTTCCTCAGAAGATGAAGTTTGTTGAATCATGTTAATATCTCTCCCCGTTTCCTCCGTCGCTTTTTCTCTCCATTATTATTCCCGACTGCATTTCGTCGAGACAAAGACCGGGCCAAAAGAAGCATACTCTCCCAAAGGGTATACCTTAAAAGAAACAACCATAGAATAAAACTCAAAAGAGAGTAGATAGTAAACCAAAGCCAAGTGAAAACGCAATGTAAACACACAAAACTGCACACTGTGGTTTGACTACGGCATTTAGTCCTGCCAGACGAGTAGAATGACTGTCCAGGATGTTCCGGCTTATCGTTGTTGTTATTGTTATTGCTGCTCCTGCTGCATTCCAGATATCAAAAATGCTCAAAAACAGCGCGAACGCGCTCTGTAAACGAAGTAGACAAATAAAACGAGACAGACTGAACTCGGAGACAAAAGTTTTCTAGTTCAAAAAAGTACAACAATGACAACAAGGAGAACAAGGAGAGTTGGATTGCGCAAGCAGCGAGGACAAGAAGGCGTTGGAAGATGCTGAGAAGTGAAGACGAATTACATTTGTCGCACAATGTTTGCACATATTTAAAGCAACTTAAAAATTAGCCAACTTTTCTTGTGTAGAAAATGCAGCGGAAAATGTCTGCAGCAGCGTCGGTTAGGCGGTCTGGACGGCGCGCCGTCGTCCCACTTGCTGCATTCTTCTGCAGGAAATGCAGGCAACGTCTGGGCTTCGGCTTCATGCATTCATTCATGCTGTCAATCTAGAAACTCTCAGCTCTTGGCTCTCATTTCCATGCCATTGCCGTGGAAGTTAAAGTTGGCAATGCCGCCGTGGTTGGGCCGGGGAAAACCCAATTTAATGGCAGCCGCTTTGCAATGTAAATGGCGGCGTTGCAAAACTTTTTGTTGCATAATCGCAGGCGCAGCACTTTTGGCCCCCAGAGTTAATAAAAATAAAACGAGCAGCTACAACATGCGGAATGTGGATGTGACTGTCAATGTGGGGATGCGAGGGCAGCAGGAGCCGGAGCAGCAGTAGCAGCGGCAACGGCAACTTAAAGACAGCTCGGCACGAAACGAGAAAAATGCGAAAAGCAAACTTTGCTGGCAGTGCGCATAATGACAAGCAGACAAATTCATCTGGCATTCATGGCCAGGAGGAAAAGCCGGAAAATGTGCGGCTGCTACGCTGGCTGTAAGCTGTAAGTAGACAAAAAAGTCGAGGCAAATGGCAGCAGGAGCAGCACGAGCAACCAGCAGCAAAACAAACGACACTCGACAGTCGGCCATCAAAGTTTTAGTTTATGCCAAATGCGAAAAAGCGCACACAGTCAGTCCTAACAGTTTACTCACCGCTTACATTTCCGCCATTTTTATGATTATTTCAGCTTCATTTTTCATTAAGCGCCAAAGCCGCAGCGGCAGCAAATGTTTCCTATGCCATTTTGCTTTTAAAGCTGACGAAAAGTAGCAAACCCAAGGAAAAAAAAAAGCCGACAAACTGCTGCCAGCCACATTTGATTTATGCGCATTTCATCAGGGGCGGCTAAGACCTACCCGGAACCACATCTCCACATCATCCCCACCCAACAAAACAAAAGCAAATGTACTAAGATACACACACAGACACAGGCACATACTCGTACATGCGGCCGTCTTTTGTGTCCTTGAGCTTGTTTTTGTTTAGGCGATTTGATGCCAAAATGCGCTCTTTGTTTTGCTTTGATTCCTGTTGCCAACGCTCGACACTCAAGATTGAAAATCTCGTCCCTTTTTTTTATGATATTATTCTGCTAATGTTTCCTGATACGCTTTGAAATATTTAAGGCGCATACGTTAAGTTCAAGGGAATAACATACAGCGAAAAAAATAATGATTATCAAAGGGTGTTCATTGTTTTTTTGTGTATACTGTGATAATAGTGATCGGTTGGAATAGTTATCAAGTGAGCAGTGAACTGTGAATGGATTTTGTTCTTTTTACGTACAGTTGAAGTTTATGAACCAGCTAACAGTTCGTCGATCACATGAAGAGCACTTCTTTGAGTTAGCTCTTTGTATGAGCACTTCACCTTTGAGCTAGGGATCTATAGCCAGCTCACGTGAGCTTAACACATCTCACCGCGCAAATCTACAAGGATTCGTTCTCTGAGAGACATAACCATAAAAAATATATACTGCATACTTTTTTAAGATCCACTTTGCTTTCATAGGTGACATGGGTTTGCTTTTAATAGGAACAAACAAAGCTAGTAGGATTAAATGAAAGTATTCTGATTCACATAATATTGGGTCGTTCACTAATTAATAATAATTTCGTTTGATGACAACAGCTGATATTATTCAATTTTTTCGCAGCCAACTTCACATTTAACCGCTTAACTTTTATATATTCAAACAGCTGATATAGTATGCCTATTTTGTATAAAATTTTGTTAAATATTTTGGAATAGCTTTTGTTTGATGTCCTATTGAAGATGGAAGATCGAAAACAAATTTTTTGACATATTTTTCTTGTTTTTATCAAAAGGGTAAAAATACAGCTCATTTAAGGCGAAAGTTATGTGATATGTATGAAGAATTTGTGTTGACCGAACGCCAATATCAAAATTGGTTTGCAAAATTCGTTCCGGCAATTTAGATCTAGAGGATGCACCACGTCCTGGAAGGCCTCTTGAAGCCGATGTGGATAAATGAAATCGTTGGTCGATGCAAATTCTCGATTAACAGCTCGAGAGATTGTGAAAAGATTAAGTTTGTCTAACGTGACCGTTCACAAGCACATGAAACGTTTAGGATTAATCTCGAAGCTTGACATATGAGTTCCTCATGTTCTTACACTTAACGACAGTGATTGGCAAATCAAACGTCAAAAAGTGATTCATTTTTGAAGCACATTGTTACTGGCGACGAAAAGTGGGTTGTTTACAAGAATGTAAAGCGCAAGAGATCATGGTCTAAAAAGGATGAACCAGTTCAAACCACTTCGAAGGCCGATAGTCACCAGAAAAAGGTTATGTTGTCTGTTTGGTGATACCACGATTAATTCAGAAGTGTATTGTGATCAGCTGGACATATTGAGTGATGCACTGAAACAGAAGAGGCCAGAATTGATCAATAGAATACGTGTAGTGTTCCACCAAGATGATTCGAGACCTAATACAAGATTGATGAAACGTCGAAAGCTTTTGCAGCTTAAATGGGATGTGCTACCCCTACTCACCATGTTCTCCAGACTTAGCACCTTCGGACTATATACTTGTTCCGGTCTCTGCAAAATTTTTTGAATGGCAAAAACTTTACCTCAAATTAGACGTCAAAACCACTTGGACCAGTATTTTGCCTTCAAGCATCAAAAATTTTATGAGCGTGGAACCAATCTCTTTAATTTCATAAAATGTTTTATACAATAAAACAATCGTGCTTAAATTTGCACTAAAATAGACTGAAATTACTCATATAACGACCCAATAGATTGTATAACGTCATGAACAATCAACTTATTTATGAAATTTGTTGCTATTTAGTTGCAAATTCTGTTTTAACCAGTATCGAACTAATTTGCATTTCAATGAGTATTATATATGACTCCTAATCCGATCAACCTTTGCGCTCAATTGTAATCTAAAAGCGTAATCAGATCTTCAATAGGCTGGGCTTAAAAAGCTAGTACGCAGCATCCAAAAAAGCGTTCATATTAAACCAATTTTTGTGTAGATCAAATGAAAGCTTGCCCATTTTGTTGAATTAAGTCCGCAGGATGGCGCCAGCAGTAATCAGAAGCTCTTTTATTGGTGAGGATCTGGAGGAATTATATTTTATTCCCCTCTCGTATCAACAGTATGGCTTTTGAAAATCCTTATTTTTTCCCATGACGCAGGATAATTTGTAAGGCTTAAATGTTAAAAAATGACTTTATTTTTTTATTTATATTTGCCATTTTCCCGCCGAAAGCAAAATATTTTGGGTCGAAGGCCCAGTGCCACTCTAGTGCTCATTAAATTAACATTATGTATATTAAATTTAATAACGGGTGATTTTTTTTTAATGATTTGGCAAATCCATATTTTAAAGAAATGATGGGATCTTTTTTATGATTTCGAAAGGATATTTTATGTCATTTATTTTTTAAAAATAATCTAGTTCAAATGTTGGCCGCAACTGGGTTTTAAATGGTCCATCCTGAAGGTCCAATTTTCCATGACTCGTTCAAGCATTTCCACTGGTATTTGGCCAATAGCACGAGTAATGATGGCTTCCAAGGCCTCAATCGTTGCTGGTTTGTCCACGTAAACTTTTGACTTTACGCAACCCAAAAAAAAAAGTCGAGCGGTGTGATATCGCACGATCTTGGCGGCCAAGGTACGGGTCCCGTAGGTGAAATTAATCTCTCAACATATTGACCTCGCAATAGAGCCATTGTTTCATTGGCAATGTGAACCGGAGCGCCATCCTGTTGGAACCAAATGTCGTCGAGATCACGGGCAACAATTTCAGACAGCAAAAAGTCCGTTAACATGGTCCGATAACGTGCGCCATTGATGGTAACGTTCGCACCTTGCCCATTTTTAAAAAAATACGGACAATCATTGGCCACCAGCCCACAGACCCCACCAAACCGTTGTTTTTCTTGGATATAATGGCAGCTGGTGAATCTCTTCGGGTTGATCTTCTCCCCAAATACGGCGATTTTGCTTATTCACGAAACCGTGGAGTCAAAAGTGGGCCTCATCACTGAACAAAATTTTGGTCGAAAACAACGGATTTTCATCCATCTTACCAAGAGCCCATTCAATAAAACGGCAACGTGCAGGAAGATCATTCGGCTTTCCATGATGATTTGCCAATGAATACTGAACAACTTTGCCTTTGACAGCTGTCATGGATAACGCGTGATCCACACGAAAATCCCTATTGAAAAAAAAGGTCTTAATGAATCACCCTTTATGTATTAAAATAAATGAATTTTCAATGTGAATGGTATGCTTTAAGTTCTCTTAGGATGACACAATGATAACCATGCATAAGTGTCCCATGACTACATACGAGTATGTATTTATTTATTACATATTTTTTTTAATTTTACCAAAGTCATCCATGCAACCAAAACCTTTTTTCTTTGAATTTTAGATCCATTGAAAATTGTTTGTACCTGTTAAAAAGAAAGCAGATTTTTCCACAGAATGCAAGCTAATATTTTCCTTTCCATGCAAAATATAGTAAATATAGGCGACTATGTATTTATTATTTTTTTTAATTTTACCAAAGCCATCCATGCAAACCAAACCTTTTTTCTTTGAAATATTAGATCTGCTCCGTCTTCATTATATATTGTTTGATGCTGACAGTAATAGAGAAATACAATTTTTCCAAATAATGTAAGTTTAGTTTTGCCATGAATAAATATACTAGACACATGCAAGTTTTAAAATTGTATTTATTTGTTAATTTTTTAGTTTTACTAAATATAAATCTTTTTTCTGCAAATGTTATTTCGGTCCCATTTTCATTGGAAATTATTTGTGCTTGCCTGTAAAAGTGAACAGAAATTTTTCCAAAGAATGCAAGCTAATATTTTGCTCAGTGTTGCCATGTATAGAGTAATATACTAGATACATACTCGACGTATTTATTTATTGTATATTCAGGGCGTAACCTTTGGCCTCAGCTCTCGCATATAAATTCGCCTTATATAGCTGACATATGTTGCCAGTTTGAACCTTCGATTTTTTATTTATATCACTTTTGCTTTTAACACGTTAACGCCCCCCCATATGCCGCCTATTTTTGTAAGCAACTCAGGTTTACTTTATTTTTATACAAATCATTTTTAAGTGGGGTAACGTCGTGTATTGAAGAGTTGACAGCCGGATTGACATTTTGAAGCGGAAATAAAATAATAATAGCCCCAAAAACAAGGCACAGCCACGCATACAAACAAAAGGCATATAAAGTAAACAGAAACAAAATGAATTTCGATTGATAAGTAGTACATATAGTATTATATAACTTGGACAGGACAAACTTATGTATAAAAATGAGCATATCATAATGTCATGTATATATAATGTAATGACTTGTCGTTTGGCAAGGAAATCTCTGCGCAAAGTGCTCTGCTCCGGCTAAGAGGTAAACACAATGCTGCGGGCTCCATAGAAATCAATAAGAATCATTTTGGGATATTTTTTTGGTCTTTTTTTCTTGTGTGTGGGGGCGGTACAAATGATGAAAATGAAAATAATATGGCGGCCGAAGTCATTTGCAAAACGATTGTCATTTATTTCAGCTCAGCTTTTTGCTTTTGTTTTGCTCTAACAATAAGCCAAGTTAAAGGCATAGAAAAAACATTATTGAGATCATAAATAAAACATAAACTTTGCTCAATAATCAAAAAAATCAAGAGCACCAATTCCTTGACTTATTTATAAGCATATATCATAGATGAATTTAAAGTTGCTTAGTCTTGAATTTTAATGCTGGGCAATAACTTTATTAAAAGTCATTTATTTTACTTGCAGCAGGACGAATTTTGAAAGAGTTTGAGCAACGCCAGCTGCGCTTATTAGGAGCAGGCTCTGCTGCAGTGGCGGCACACATGCCAGCAGCAGGACTATGCGGCAAATTCTCTGCTCTCGAGCCGTATGTAAGAGCCTGAGCCTGCCAAGCTACCAATTGAACTGACTGGCAACTAACCGAAATTTATGCGAAAAGTTGCCAAAAGTAATAAGCAAACAACAAACAAGTATAGCTATAAACAAAAGACAAACCCAAGAAACTATCCACGAAAATATATAAAGAAAATAAAGCGAAAAACAAAAGCACTTAAATCAGCAGGAAAAGCAGCTTACAACTGGATCGCTTTTGCAACAAAAGACGCACAAAACTTTGCTCCAACAACAACAACAATAGCTACCAAAACGTGACACAAATCCGGAGTGTGTGTATATATATATATATATATATATATAGTATCTCCGTACTACTAAAAGTGATACAGCAAACAGTATCAGTGTCTGCTGCTTGAAGGCACATCATCCATATCATAATAGGCTACAGAGCCAGGCTAAAGGATTATTATGCTATAAACATGAAATACACATACGATATACGCATCATTGTGCTCATTTGCTGTTTGCTGCAAGGTAAGTGCCACACTGCCACAGTGCCACTGCCCCCCACTCCCACAGTACCACCTATTTTCCTATGCAATGTGTAACAATTCCAATTGTTAAAGTAGGTTGGCACAAGAGGTGCCCCTGGGTTATTTGGAGTTTAGTATAGTACACTCGTCGTCCTGTTTACAGCTGAACGCCTGTCTGCCTGGCAGGCAACAGCCCAGGAGTCGGGCAGCATCCTGCCAAAGGCAAGACGCACCTTGGCAAGTCAATAAAAAGCAAATTGTAACTGCTCTACAAAGTCACTTGTGGCGTTTTAACACCCCAACGCACACACTCACGCACACGCACACGCACACATCACTAACACACTCTTACACACACACACTCGCACACTCGCACACACGCACACACCTACAAACATATGTATCTTTTTGTGCGTGCGTGCGTGCAACAAAAGACCAAACGGAACACATTGGGCTGCTGCTCGCTATTAATACCCTAACTACAGTGCTTGGTATTATGAATGTTTTACGAAACTTGTTGCATATATTTTTTTAATGAGGAAGTATGCATATTGGAAGCGCCATATTGAATACGCCATATTGAATACGCCATATTGGATATGCCATACTAGATTCGCCATATTGTTTTTTTTTTTTGAAGAATCAATTAATGAAATTTCAATTGGTATTATCAATGCTTTACGAAATTTGTTGCATGCATTCGATTTCAAATTAATACTAGAAGTGCCATATTGTTTTATGTTATACTAGATTCGCCATATTGTGTTTTTTTTTAAGATCCAATTAATGAAATTTCAATTAATTCCGCCATATTGGCATCAAACTCGAAATCTGAAATATATTTTTTTGATTTAGAATTAAATTTTGTATGCCAAATTTTTCGATATTACTATCCAGCTTGCCGTTAACGGAAAATATTTACAGTGGAAATATAATCGATATAATAATTCTTTAGACTAGACCAATCTTACAATGTAACTAGCCGGTCTTCGTGACGCTCGCTTCGCTCGCTCGTCTAGAGTCTTTATTTTCTTCCAATGATTTAATTTGGTGCGTAGAATTCACGAAATTGCATTATGTGCAAATACTGGTCCGATCATATCAGTATTTTATGCAGAAATCAATGCAGGATTATGTACCCAAAAATCGGCAGAATTCTTTCCTACTTTTGAAGACTTATCTTGCAAGGCGCAATAACTTATTGCAGTATTAATCTCTACAGTTGACAACATTTAGTACAATCATCCTACCGAGTCTTTAAATTTACTGGATTTGCCAGGAATGTCAGAATTGACGACTTATCTTTTAGTATGCAAAATAGATATTGGCCGATTTCGAAGTCTGCCCGATAAGCATACATCCCTTCATGACGAATCAGTCTAGCCATTTGCAGTAGAGTCTGTTCACACGAAAATCAATATTTGTACAAATGTGTAATTTCTCATGAACCAATTTCGACACGAGGGTATTTGCAGGTCGGCTAAGAACTCCGATATGAAGTCGGAATAATGATATTTGAATTTCCAATATGGCGTATTTAGGATGGCGAATTCACCGATTTGCAAGTAAAACATGAGTATCTAATATTGTATAAAATTCTAGTTTCCAATGTAGTACATAATCCTCGAAACGGCTGGACCGATTCTCATGAAATTTTGTGTGCCTCAATAAAATAAAATTTATAACGTTTATAATTTTTGTGTTTCCTTTCGACAAAAACAATTAACTAAAAAATATTAGTTAATCTGACAATGTACACAATGCCAACCAAAAAAAATTGTATTGGAAAATCAAATTGTCCTTTTTAGTATTTTCGTCGCAATTTTGTTATATTTTCTCAAACTTAAACAATCCTTGGACTTCCACGAACATTTCAAGACCAAAATTAGCCAAATTGGTTCAGCCGTTCGTGAGTCTATAAGCTTCAAAGGAACATAATTCACAAATTTCTTCTTTGTGTTTACTTTCGAAATAAATAAATTTTTTTCAACGTATTAAATATTAAAAAATTTATTGTAATTTTTGCCATCTTCAGCCAAAAAAAGTAAAGAACACGTCTTTAAAAAAAATGGTGATTGACTTATTTGATGAAGAAATTACATATATTTTTTTTAAACAGTTTAAAAACTGAAATTTTGCCGAAATTGTTTTCTCTAAATGCATTGAACTACCTTATCCAGCTAGAGCCTTTATTCCTTAATTTTTCCTGATGCAGACCCTTGATAATGAAAATCTCTGTCCAATATCTGCTAGTCATCATCATCGTTTGGCGTTACAGCTCTTTGTGAGCTTTGGCCTGCTGAACATAATGCCTCCAGGTTGCACGATTATTTGCTGATTCTTTCCAGTTTTTTATCATAATCTTATCCATATCCTCCTTTAATTCTTCCATCCATCGCGATCTTGGTCTGCCTCTTGCTCTGGTGTTGTATTATTTTGCATCCAAGATTTACTTTTGGGCTCTAGAAGGTTCCATTCGTGACACGTGGCCTAACCACCTTAGTCTTTGTGCTTTAATGAAACGTATAATGTTTTCTCCTCTAATAAGCTGGTCTAGTTCGTCGTTCCATCTAATTCGCCACTCTCCATTGTCATTAATAGCGCCAAAAATTTTTCTTAGAATTTCCTTTCAAATACCATAAGCTTGGATTTGATTTTTTCACTCAGCGTCCAAGATTCAGATCCGTAGCATACTACTGGCCTGACTACAGTTTTATATAGCGCTAATTTACATGTTCTACTGAGGAGCCGTGATTTGAAGAGTTTTATAAGTGATGCGTATGATCTGTTGCCCGCTTGAATTCTATCGTCAATTGTGGCATGCATTGCGTTATTGCTGATTAACTTGCAGCCCAAATACGTGAAAGATTCTACCGCTTTAAAAGCGTATTACCCGATCTTTATTGTGTTTGCAGCCATTTTGCTTCTATTCCTTGACATCAGCATATAATTTGTTTTTTCTTCATTGATTTTCAGCCCTATTCTTTCTGCCGCTGCTTCGATATCATAGAACGTTCGTGATAGATCGGCTTTGTCCCTGCTAATTATTGCGATGTCGTCGGCGTAGGCGTATATTTGGGTTGTCCTATTTAGAATATGTCCGGTTCTTTTAGCATCACTTACTTCGTCTATTGCGCTGCATAACAAGAGATTGAAGATTGTAGATGACAGGGTATCGCCCTGTCTTACACCTGTCTTACACCGGTCTTACACCGGTTTGTATAGGAAAGGCCTCCGATTTTATGCTAGTATGTAAAGGCCTTCGATATCTGCTAGTGTGTAATATTATTTTTGTTATTACTTTGTTCTTGCTGTAGGATAGAAATCTAAAATGCTGTTTGTAAAAATCTGACCAGTTCAAATGACCTTTGTTCTTAAAAAAAAGGTTCTAAATAAAAACAACGTACACTTTACGACACTTGTAAACGGCTTATAGTTGTTGTTAGGATCGTTCACTTCGGAAACGTTGAACATCTGCATTTCTGTTCGACAGAATCAATAAACAAAGTTTTTTCGTAAAAAAAAGTTTCATACTTAATTATATTAACATTTTTTGAGCTATATAGGAAACCTGAGGGGATGGGAACTAGAAGAATTTATTCGGATTCGTTTTGAAAAAGAATGTTAGGTGCTTTCAATTCCACCAAAACGAAATTTTCATGTGGTACGAAAACGAAAATTTTGTTGCAAGAGGAACTAAAATGAATCGGCAAAAAAGGTTTGAAGAACGCTTATTTTATACTGAAATACGTTCGACTAATATTCTTAAATCGTATTTATGATGAATAATCTCGAGTGTTTATGACAGATTATACTGTCCAACCATAATTTAGAGTTTTTCATAGTTACCCAATGCACTGTACGCAAATCTTGATCAAAATCGGTTGACTATAGTCATATAGTTCCCATAGGACCGATCGGCCAAAATCAGACGTTTTTGAAGAAAAACTCGCTATATTTCGGTTTTTACTAAAGATCATCGTGACCACGATTATAGCGCTGTGTCAAATTTTATTAAAACCGGTTTGACGATATGCATTATAGCTCTCGATAGGAACGATCGAGCTTCAAGATAATATATATTTGCTTAAACATTCTTACATAGTAATTACGCGATTTTTTGTAGAAGATATCTAGGACTTATACTTACAAGTTAGTGGTACAGGGTACTCCTGAAGTCGTCCGCGCCCGACATTTACGTCAAAACGCCTTTACTTTTTACATTTAATCTTAGAAAAGTGTTAATTCCGAGTAAGAAAAGTTCTGGTTTATAAAAATCGGTCGATAAATGCTTAAGTTACGACGCTTATTGTAAACGAGAAAATTCAATTTTCATCGACAAAAAAAAAGTTTTAGATGGATAATTCGTTTGCTCATGGAGATATCGTAGCAAAACCTGTAATGAGGCATAAGAATAAGTTATTGACTTGCAAGTGCCAAGTTTAGTCGCAGTATTATAAAAGCAAATAAAAGTATAACAAGTATTGTTAAAAACTCGATATCATTGGAAGACAATTGCTATGTGAGCTAAATGATATTGTCAACAGCTTTTGTTCAAATTTGGCGTATTTGAACTTTATTAGAGCATTTTATCAAATGTGCCAAATTTCATCGAAATCGGTTGTACAATCTATGAACAAGTTCTTTACATTTTTTTCGATTTTGTAGGACAGTGTAATATATTAATTGCATTTAAAGTCTGACTCAACCCAGAAACAACTTATCGTACATGATCATACGGCCGATAAGGGCAACTGCGTATCCAGTGGTACAATTCATAGAAAGATATCGTTGATAATCAATCAATCAAGCCGAATCGCGAACGTATTAATATATGTATATGAATTTTACATTAATTGGATTATTGTTATAATAATTATTGCAATACAGTACTTGGGAGCTGCTTAACTCATAAACCTTTCAGAGCATTAAATTTAAGCAGTTCAAAAACGAATTTTATTTTTGTGAAATTCATATTTGATTTAGTCGAACCAATCAAATTTGGTACTTCAATGGTAGGGAACTTTAAAAAACTGTACTAAAACACAAACTCATATTGCGTCTTCGATATCTTTCTTCTTCAACAAAACACATTTGCTGTTGGACGTCGATCGTTGCCTAGAGGTGATCCATCTACTCCAATTAAGTCAATCCCGACTCTTTGGTCAAATTTGTTACCAGAACATCTGGAACTCTTGAAAGCTTTCGAATAACAAATCTTGGTATACGATATTAACAATCGAAGCTTATTCTGGATCTACTTGTCGATGTATAATTAAAATCATTTGTTTCTTATCCGTCAATAAAAAAGAGGCTAGCTGATTCGTAAAACCCCGCGAAGTCTATTTTTGGGCAATTAAAAATATGTTGTGCTTCTGCATTGGAAAATTCATTACAAATATATTACCATAATTTTGTTTAAAAACGTCTAAAACGAACCAGTTCCTTAAGCGTATAAAATATTCGTAGCCACAAATCCTAGCCACAATTCCCTTTTTGTTAGTTTTTTTTTCTTGCTTTTATTTATCCTTTGTTGAGCGTGTGGCGTGCATACAAAATGAGCTATGGGCATAGAGTCCTACCAAAACGAAAGCTGGCCCAAAGGCTGGAGAGGGTTCATGGTAACTCAGCTGTGTGGCAATTTTCGGTATATATTTAAATAAAACATGATAATTTTAAATAGAATTTTGCCACCACACGCACACACACTCACACACACACTTGAATTAACATTGTGGTTACTAAATTAAATGTTGGCCCAGTTGAGCAGCTGCCAATCGAGCATTTATGGCCATGTCTGGTAGAGAGAGGTGCATTGAAGGCAATTCAGTCAATGTCCAAGTCTGCTTGAAGGCAACTCTGACTAGATGTAAGAATGTCTATCATATTCAAACTTGTGCCGCAAAGACGGCCATTTTGTCGGTTGCAAGGCCTGCATTTGCAACAGGAGCTGGCAATCGAAGCGAGTGCGCCGAAACGTGACTTGCCTGGCATTTCATAGCAAGCTGCACAGTTTTTGTGGTTCGCTGCGCACACATGCCACATATGACGGTTGCAAGGATGCATATGATACATGGGCAGGCTGAGAAGTAGCTAGGAGTTGTAGTACTCCAGACTGTTGCTGTTTTTGCTGTAACTGTGTTTTATTAAAGTGATTGTTCTTTGGTTAATCGGAGTGACATTGGCCATGTCCTGAAAACGAGCGGTCGAGTACTGAATAGATGTAGATGTAGGATATTATCACCTTAAGGGCAGGCACGTGTTCCTAGAGCTCCCCGAAGTGAACTGCTTGAAGTAACTAGACTGCTTCAATTTTTCTATTTCTGTGGGATATTGTGATGCAAACTAAAGTTTCATCCTCTGTTACAAAACGAATTAGTTTCGTATTACTTTTCAGCCAACCCTCGTCTCTGCGTGCTTGTGTGAGTGTGTGTAAAACCCCCAAAGAAATCACTCATACATATTAAATGTTATTGGCATGTACAAACACACAGACACAGACATAGCCGCAGACACACACACTTACACACACACACACACAATTGCAGACACAAATATAGACGCAGTGCAACAATCCTGGCTTTTGGTTATAGAATCTGCTGCTGGCAATGCATTGGCATAAATTCCATTTCATTTTGCAAATATGTAATCGCACCTTAAGTGCACACAAAACACATGCAACACACACACACACACACACCGACACACCGACGCAGAACATGCAACACACACAGATACACACTTCTGCACACTTACACATCAGTCAGTCAGTCAGGCAGTCAGTGAGTGAGTCATACATTCAGCCATTCTGCCATTCATTCAGTCGTTTGGTTGGTTAGTTCTGGCTTCTGGCTTTTGCCTCAATCTGCTCCAAAGACCAACCGGCTCCCACCACGGCCCGCTTTGGTGTTGCATTTAGTTCCACTCTGTTGCAACAGTAACAAAACTTTTGCTGTTTCGTGCTGCGTCAGCAAATTGTTTGTCGAACGTGTGTTGAACTTAAAACCCCGTCTAAAGGCGACCATTTGCCACTTGCAATTTGGTTGCCTTCCACTGAAATATCAAAATTTTCAATTGAATTCATCGCTAGGGTCTCACTCGCTCTCGTCCCTACTCTCTCTCTGTATCTCTCACTCTCTTTCTCCCAAGCGTTGTTACTGCATTATTTCATTTTAAGTGGCAAGAAATGATTTTCAATTACGCTTCGTATACGTAATATAGAAACAGTCTTACGAGCTCTATAGCGAACTAGTTATCTGTTCCAATAACGATATTTTTGTAAATGATTTAATTAAAGATATATATTTTTTTAATGATCTGAAACTGGTTAAAAAAAAATTCAAGCTTTCAAAACTTAAATTGTGTCAATGAATCCGAAATACTTGGATAAAACCATAAAGTAATCGAAAATGTCAGATAGTAAGAGTATAGATATTATGAGAATGGAATTTTGTAAGGATCAGTGAATACTATGATAAAGATAAATAGAAAGAAAATGCTCTTGGAAATATACAAAACGCACTAAAACACAAACTCATATTTCTTCTTCTTCTTCAATCCCCATTTGCTGTTAGACGTCGGGGTAGCCTCGAGATATCCATCTTCTCCAATTAGGTCGGTCCCGGCTCTCTCTTCTCATCTCTGCCAGGGTTCTGCCCCTCATCCTTCCCACATCCTGGATGCGATTTTCCCAAGTTTTTCTGGGTCTTCCTCTCGGTGCATTGCCTTCCGTTCTCATTGCCAGTACCTGTTTGGCTTTTCTTGACTCGTCCATTCGATGTAGATGTCCGAACCATTTTAGCTGTCTCTCCTCGATTTCTTGTATAATCGACTTCTTCTGTCCTACTTCTGAACGTATACTTTAATTTCTGACCATATCTCTCCTGGCTTTTCCTGCGACCCTTCGTACGTACTTTATTTCTGTTGTCTGGAATTTACTCAGATGTTTTTCTAATAGCGGCAAACACTTGGTACCCTACAGTGCTATTGGCACTATAACCATGTTGTAAAGCTTGAGTTTTGTTTTTGTGCTTATCTCTGGTTTACCCACTATTGTGTTACTTATCTGATAGTACGCTGAGACCGCTTTCTTGGTCCAGCTTAGCACTTCTTGGTCTATTTTTCCCTTACAGCTAACAATGGTTCTGAGGTATTCATAGGATTCCACTCTCTCTAATTCTGTGCCGTTGCATGTTATTTGCAGATGCTGTGTCGACCTAACCTCTTTAGAGACCCACATTACTTTGCTCTTGGTTATATTACCTCCATTCCCTTTCTTTTTAGATTGTTGGACCACTTCTCTAAAGTATTTCTTACCCTTTCCGGATTGTTTTCTATGATAACAATATCGCCCGCATTTAATAGGATTTGCAGGTAGATGGGTTGAAGTCTCCAGTTCCCAATCTTTGATTTTTCAGTTTGCCTCTTACACGATTTAGCTATTTCATCCATGAATAAGATGACCAGTAGTGGGCTATGACTGTCTCCTTGCTTTAATCCTTAGCATTTTTCAAATACTTCTGACTCCTCCCCCTCTTGTCTTACTTTCTCAGTCAGCTTGTCATAGATACTTTTAATAGCGTTTACCAGTCTCTCTGGAACATTTTTAGTTTTTAGTGCCTCCCATACATGTTGTCTTGGCACACTATCAAACGCCGCTTTTAAGTCTACGAACGCTAGGAAAAGATCCTTCCCCTTAGCCATCCATTTTTCCATGATGGCTCTTAAAGTAGTAGAAAAAGACCTAGAAGAAAAGCAGGAAGCGCTCAGACTGGGTAGACAAACACAAGACCACATCTTCACTTTAAAATTATATTTTTCTATCCAAATTTCTTTCTAACTTACATTTAAGCTGCAAGAACTATTCAAAAATCTTCAATTTTTCAAACTTTTGAATATTTTACTTACACTACTCGTAAGATATTATTTGTACCATGCTTACATCTTAATTTTAGGTCAAGGTGGACATTCTAATTTTTCCACGTTAAAGCCTACTTATGACAATCCTAGTGTTCTTTAAAATAAGTTTCACTGTAATACTTTTGAAGGTTGCATGTGGCATGTGCTTATGTGTGTGTGTGTGTGTGTGTGTGTGTGAGTTCGCCTTGTTACATTTAACTGTGATTGCTATTATTTTTTCAATTACGCGTCACATGCGGCAAAAAAAAAAAATGAAACGCCACGCCTTCTCGGCAAGCCCCTTTCTCAGTGCGCTCAATCACCTGCGGCTGTTTTGCTTTCTCATATTGCACGCCTTTTAGCTTGCTCATTCGTTGTTGTTGTTTTTGTTTTTGCTTTTGCTTTCTTTTTCCACTCGTTGTTGCTATTTTATTCATAAATGTTTTGTTAGTTGTTGTCGTGAGTGTTTGTGTCAGTCGTCTCATCGCAGACAAGTTAAGGCCGACTCATACATATACAAACAAACAAACACGCACACGCTTATGCACACGCACTCTCACATGCACTCGTATTTAAAACACACACACACACACATAAGCTCACACACTCGTAGAGCTTTCGTCACTCTTTGGCTGCATGTCACACTCGCTTAAAGTTGCGTTTTTCCTTCAGTTCTGTTCAGTTCAGTTCAGTTCTCCACTCCCCTCTGGTTTTTATCATTTTTGCTGTGTGAGGATTTGCGCCAGATTTGTGTCAACTTGAATACATCAGAAACATTTGCACAGATTTCCATGTACTCCTAGTTGTGGGCAGTAGCGTAGCCACGCCTTTGCCAAGGGGGTGCGTTGAAAAATCATGCTTATACTTTGTATCTAAGGGAACCAAATAAATTGCTGACGAATGTTTCTTAAAAAGGATTCTTTGCAAAAATTCCTGCTTTGATTTATTAAAAAAAAAAACTAAACTAAACCAAAATTTGTTCGTTTTTTAACTTTTATTGCAAATACTTAAAAATTCATTTAGTTTTATATATTGCATTTATCACATGTGTTATTGTAGCCAATCCAGGGTATCGTCATGAACTACCATAAGGCCAATTCGGGATGTTATATTAATGCTGGAGTTAGTGAATTAAATTTCTTAACGATCGTCTTTTTACTCATTTTACTGGGTTGTCAATCAGTAAGTTTTTCGCCAGCTTGGTAATGTTTGATTAGACGCTCATTAGACATTTCCAAAAACTGATTTCTTCTGTAATAAAACCTAAATTACCCTTAGTGTTAATGCAAAATTTACTTCAGATAAAAACTAGTTCATTAGTGGTCAGAACACCCATTCGGTTTGGTAGTATCCAAAGATGTTATCAATAACACAGCGACACAAAAAAAAATGTTGCCTGTAGGTCAGACCATGTTTATTATAAGTTTTTTGGTCGCTGAATCCGAATCCGGGATTCCCACAGTCGCTTTTTCTCAAATGGCCGCGAAGTCATAGTCATATTTTACAATTGCGCCTGGCTGATAGGCAACAGTTTTTTTTGCACATTTTTTGTTTTGTTTTGAAATAGTATATTACGTATGTGACCGCGTAAAAACTTTTAAAAGGCGTGTTTTTTGGACCTTGTATTGATTGTCGAATAATTTAACTTTGCCTTTACGATATTCGTAATTAAAAGTTTTTTTTTAAGTATTCAGTGCGATAGATACTTACAATACATTCAAAAAACAAGCTTATCCATCTAACATTATTATTGGTTGTTTTTAAGTAGGAACTCCAAAATATCATTACAGATGGTTCTTATAAACTCGCAAAGGCCACCTCGTTATGTCTTATGTTCATTTGCTTCATATTTCATTGTTTTGGGGGGTGATCCCACAAAGTTTTATGATGCCACAATAATTGGCTATTATTAGAGCTTTCGTTCGCACTGCAGTGTCTCTCAGTAACAATGGCGTCAGATGCATTTATAACTGGGACGTCATTCAACTAGCTCTTGAACGATGCTCATGCGACAGTTCCTTTGGTCAAGAATATCTGCATATATTCGGACAGCCAAGCTTCGCTGATCACACGTCTCTATGCCCAAAACGTTGAAAAAATTTCATGTCACGAAGTCAAGCGATATACCGACATCCTCAGCAATTGTCTCTGATAGTGATTCGACGATTTTCTAAAACAATTTTCAATTCACTGCTTGATATGTTGGTTCATCAGTTGTTGACATGCTTAGGCGTCCAGAGCTTTGAGGCTGAAATTGGCATCTTGCGGGTCAACTGGCTGAGTTTGACCAAGTGTAAACATTTTTTACTCAGCACAGTCTCACCGTATGCTACTGCAACATTTCAAGTGTTACGGAGCACTGAGTATACCCATTTGACAGCATAAATCTGATGTAAATACGTTAATACATTTTTTCGAAACAAAATCTCTGTGCACATAAAACGTGGTAATTTCGGACATCGCAACACGTGTAGAATGGCATTCGCGTGCAAATCTGGTACCGATGTTCGGGATGACTGTCCAGTACAAAGAACCAAAAAAAACTTTGCTAGTCGTGAATACGATGCCCGCGAAGTTCGCAAATTCATCTGTACATTTGAGACACATTACGGGACACATGTGTCTGACAGTAGGATGTACCACGCATCGCGTTTGAATGCTCCCCACCACGACTTTGGCGTGTATGAAGCTGTCAATGCGGAATGTTAAGATTTGTGATATGGTTCTGAGATAGACGCAGTTGAGAACATCGAATATAGTATAGTAAAAACTGTTCAACATCGCCCATTGGACATAGGGCAGACAAAAGATTTAGGTTCGCTACAGGTCATATTAGTTCTATAAGGCTGAATCTATCAGTTCAGCTCTCTAAGAATCAGTACGTCCAAAATGCCTTTTAAGGTTCATGCAGGCAGCCGAAAATCTTATGATTGTCTAGATAAGCCAACTAGAGCAACTTACGATGTTTATACACCTCAAGACTATTCAAAAAGCTTGGCCAGGACAACGTCTTGCGGGTCCACTAGTATATAATACTAAATTGTCAATATTAATTTAAATTTATACAAAATCATACATTCAAATGCCTTTCCCAAACTTCCAAGAGGTATTTTTTATCATATTTAACCATCAATCTTATTATTATTCCATTTCTTTTGTTTAAACAACTTTGTTTTACCTCATAATAAATCATAAAAATAATCGGATGAAAATCTAGACTTTTTCTAAATTCCGTAATGATTCTATTCCAAAACAAAATATTTTTATCAAATCAAAAATATTGAAAATGCATTGAAATGTGTAGGGTCCTGGCCGGGTCCTATGTGCAAGCGAAGTAAAGGTTTAAAAATATGTGCCTGGGCGAGGGTGGGATAAAAATAAAATCAAGTTTTCCATGGAACTTGTAAATTACAAAAGCAATGAATTATTCTCAATATAACAAATTAATTTAAGAATAAGAATAAGATTTCAATGTAAATTTCTTATTTTTTCTTAAATTTTTATGAAAAAGGATCGAACTTAGGGTTCGTCGATATTCTTATACCTGCCCACTCTTCATTCGAAAAACTTGGATATCGCAATCCAAGTGCCCCTCAGTATATGTTCACTGTTAATTCCCCTACTTTTCAACTAAGCAACTTGAAATTCGGTGACGATCATGCAATTTTTGTATAAGGTGCGTTTTCATGCCTAACCACTTTTCATGCGAATCTTTTTTTTTAATCTTCAACGCTCTACAATCAACTTTTGCGCGAACATATTACGGATTTAAATATAAAACATTCTTGGAACTTTCTGGATTTAATAAACCAAGTTTGCCAGCGGAAGTCCCACCCCCTCTAAATGCACCACTGCTGCTTGCTTTTGTTATTGTTGCTGTTTTTAAACAAAAATACATACGCAATCGCACACAAATAGTGCAGCAGCTACGCATGGCTGTGTGCGTGCGTGTGTGTTTGTGTTTGTGATAGTGCTTTGAGCTGCATATGAAAAACTGTTGCATACTTTTTAGCTGTGTTTGCTGCTTAGCTAAGTCTTTGTTGTATTATACTGCGGTTGCCAGTCCTTGTTGTTGTTGCTGTTGTTGTGGCTACGCCCGCCATTTTGTGTTAGACTGTATGTGTGCGTGTGTGTGTGTGTGTGGCATAACGGCTGCCAGTGCCGTTTAGAGATTTGCGAGAAAACCCGTTGCGCGTATCTTTGTGTTTGCTCAGTTACTGCATAAACTAACCTAAAGGCTTTTTCATTACTAACTCACTCTTTGGCTCGGGCTCGCGCTTTTCTAGTTGCATTTCTCATTTGTTTATGCATATATATATATATGTACTATATATATGTATTTTTCTTTGCTTTATTAATATATAGCCAAGCCCGCCGCCGCCCCCTTTGGCTCACTGGCCCCTGGCCCTTGTTGTTTTCGCAGGCTTAATATAATTGTTTGCGTTATTTAGCACAAGGACACGAGCAACAGCCGCAATGAAGTTCATTTTACTGTTGTTTATGTTTTTTTTTTTTTGTTTCGCAGTTTTTTTCAATTTTAATTTCACTGCGCAAAACTTTTTTTTGAAACCATGCTAAGGGGAGGAGGAGGCCTTTTATTTTAAAGTTGAAACAAACAAGTGTTGTATACTTGTTTATGCTTACTTTAGGTCGACATTGTTGCGTATACGCTATGTAGGCAAGCCGTAATTGTTTTTTAAATGCAATTAATAAACAACATTAAAACAAACTTTAAAATGTCAATGACGCAGTGCCGCAGTGTCCCAGTATGCCACATAAATATTCATCAAGCGAAAGCTGCACCCGCAACAACCAGCAACAACAATGAAAAATACAACGGAATTTTTAATGAAGTCTAGACGACATGGCACAAAAACCAACAAAACCAGGCATAATGAGCTGCCTTTCCAGCATTTGACTGCTATCAATGGCAGGCTCCATTCCCAGTTCCCAATTTTCTGTTGTGTTTTCTACTTTTTGACAGTTTTTTAGTAACTTTTCTTCTCTTTTTTTTTTTTTTTTACCAATACCCAGCAGAGCATTGTCTCTGAACTGGACCCGTAAGCGTGTGTACCCGGACCCTTAGCTGGCTGTCTGGCGCACAGGTTGGCAGGTTGGCTCTCAAGCATTTAACGCTAAATGATTAAGCAGATAAGAAAGTTTTTCTGCCAGTTTTTGCATTTAATGTTGAGCTTACTACCCCAGCTACCCAGCTCCTTAGCCCTGTGCTCAATGCCCACTTGGGGGGAGCACATAATTGCTGTGAAGGCGCAAAACTCATTAGTGGTGTAAAGTTGAGAGTCAACGCCGTTGGCCAGGTCAGCTGCCCAATCAGCCCATTTGCACAAGGCACAAGGACACGGACATGGACACGGACACTGACAACGGCCAACTAAGCCGCTTCGACAGATTTTTGTTGCCTTATCTCTGCTGCTGCCTTCATTATGTGCTATTTAAGGTCGCACTTACTTAGACAAAAGCAGCAGGACCAACTTTGAGCACTGCCCGGCTCCATAGCACTGCTGGTCACTGGTTACGCATGTTACCACATTGATTTTACCTATTTCACAGTCGTTTGTTTGCCTTTTGTACCTTTAGTACAGCCAAAGCAGCTCATTCCGAATACCTTTCCGCATCTTTTTTTGGGATATTGTTGTCTGCCTACGCTTAGTTTGCCAATTTTATCGAATTATGCTAAACGCCCCAAATTAAGGCTAACCTGGCCTCGGGGGAGTTGCTCGAACCAAAGTCAAGCTGATGGACTGACAGCCAGTTTTCAGAGTCTGGACTCTCTGTTCCGGACGTCGACTCAAATATGAGTTAATGAACAAAATTATCATGCATACTTAATGTTTTAGCTGAAGTGCTTATGCATATTCAATTATGCTTAAGTACAAGTACATCCCATACACTTGAAAAAAAAAACGCACATAGTACAACATAGTATAACAAAATGGAAAGTAAAATCTTTTTTCGGAGTGTACAGGAAAAAGGCAGCTATGTGCGTTTATCTACATGTCTTGGCTTTCAGCAGCTGGCGACAGTGACTTGGACAGAGAGTGGCGGAAGAACGGTGGCGGAAGGACGATGGCATCCAAACAAGGCAGCATATGTAGACACATTAGCATGTCAAAGTCTATCTCCCGGCAGCTTCGCCGTCACTAGGTGGCACAGTGGTACAAAAACAACAAAAAAACGCGCACATTTTTATTTTGTTTTTGCCTTTAGAAGAAAAAAAAGCTTCTTGCACTCAAAGCACTTATACCCTAACAAAATATAAATTATCTGTCAATGTTTTTTGACTGGAATTAACTGCTCTTTCCTAGATCTTAACATATAAACCGATACTGTAGATACCGATTAGAATTTACCGGAGTACTAAAGTTTCAAAATTTATAATATAATACATAAATCTATTATAAATCATCTGCTTTAGCAGTACCAATTAAAAAGGCCATAAATTCATTTTGGAAAATTACCTTTACTCAATTCAAGGTACAAAATGTGTAAAAATAATACGAAACTTAGAAACAATTTACTTTCGCTCAATATGGCCACCTTTTGCCTTCACTATGGCCTTGAGACGGTCCAAAAATGAATCGCAAGCTGCCCGAATGTGACTTGCAGGTATTTTGGCCCACTCGTGGACAATGGCTTTTTTCAGCGCCTCGAGACTGTTGTATCTTTTAGTTCGGACCTTGCTCTCCAAAATGGCCCAAAGAGAATAATCCATCGGATTCGCGTCTGGTGAATTCGAGAGCCATTGTGTGGACGTTATGAAGTTCGGAACGTTGTTTTTCAGCCATTCTTGGTTCACTCGAGCTTTGTGAGACGGTGCCGAGTCCTGTTGAAACGTCCATGGTCTGCCACCGAAATGTTTGTCTGCCCACGGCTTCAAAGCAACCTCCAGAATACTTTCCCGATAATATTGCGCATTAACCTTGACGCCAGGCTCGATGAAAACGATTGGAGAGCGCCCATCTGCGGTTACAGCGGCCCAAACCATTATCTGTGTCGGGTGCTGCCTCCTGGTGGCCAATCGATGACTCAAATTCTCGTATGAACGGTCCCTCAAGTAAACCCTATCGTTTTGAGAGTTTACGAATTGCTCAATTGTAAAAATTTTCTCGCTCAGAAAACACAATGTTCGGCAATTGACCGCTTTCGGCCAAGCGAAGCAACTCCTTCGGTCTCTCAAGTCTGACTTGTTGCTGCTTCGGTGTGAGATCATGTGCCTTTTGGATCTTGTAAGGCTTGACCTTGAGATCATTTTTCAGTATGCGACGGATGCTACGGTCAGATATTTTCAGTTCTTTCGCCATTTGATTGGCACTTCGTCAGGGATTTCGCTCAAGTCGCTTCTTCACTTTTTGATCCATCTCACGTGACGTTGCAGTCTTTTGATGACCACCTCCATGACGTTTTGCGATGCTACCAGTATCATTGTAACGAGTTATGGTCCGATAAACGAAAACTTTATTTACTTTAAGGTGTTCGAGCTCACGAACAACCGCTGGTTGTGATTGTCCAGCTAAATTTTTTTTTTCGTGTTTACTCACGGCAAAAATGTAAACAATACTCTAAACTGTCATTTGGCTAACTTACAGACAGCTGATGCCCGTGCGTCAGCTGCGCGAACGGTCTGAATTTGGTAACACTTCGAGTGCCGGACCCTGTAGATTAGGTTCGCTTGGTCTTTCGCCCCTATACTCAATTCTGACAATCGATTTGCACATCCGAACTGTTTCGGTCTTCCATCAGGGTTTCTCCTTACTTCAACCTGATCATGTATAGTTCACCATCTTTCGGATCACAGCATATATGCTCAGGCAGGCCGGGATTTAGAAATTTGGAGCCCCTAGGCAGTTGCTCTGGTACTAAAACAAACCTTTTAAAACAAACAAAGCCTTTTTTCTAGCCCATAACCATCACTTTTGTAGCCAAAGCACTAAATCGAAATATTATATTAAAAAAAAAACAACAAATACCGGAAAGGCATCGAGCAAGCTCCAGCATACTCCTACCAAATCGGACGGCTAAAATAAAACTAGTTAGAAATGGCCATTAGTTGATTCGATTTGTACCGAATGAACTAGGGGCATCTTTTTATGAACGCATCTTATTTTTTTTTTTAATTTTCGTATAATATAGGTCTTTTATATTCAGTCTAGTCTTCGGATAGATTTTGTTTTCTATTGGAATCAACATTTTTTTTTGTAAAGCAGTTCTAAATGTCGAAAAGTGAGAATCTTGCCACCTCCACACCAGCCCTCATCTGGTACCGCCACGCCTATTTTATAAATTATGCTACCACACCTTTCGTCTGCCTACAAGCATTCTAAAGTCAGCAATAGAGTTATTCAGATTGATGATTTCATATTGAAAAAAAAGTTTTACTTTTTGGGTTATAGAACCTGTAGTTTCAAATTATATTTTTCGGATTACACTCAGTCTTAAATCTTTTTACATCCAGAACCCAAAAGAACAAGGATCACTTTTTTAAAGGTGCAACTTTTATATCTATTTTTTTTAATTTGTACCGTATGGTACCAACTTTATATATCAAATCTAGTGCATTCGGATCGGATTTATGTAGCATCTATTAGGAGATCTTCAGATTGAAGGACTTTCATAGTTAACTAAAATAAGATTTATATTTTGGTTTATAAAAAACAGTAGCGATATAGCTCGAAATTTTTGTCTGTACAGATCTACATCCGTATGAACGCTTTTTTTTTAAAGATGGTAAGAGCTATCGTTTCCAAACTTTACACTATTTAGTATCACATATATATGTCCATAGGCGGCACGTTTATCGTACCTACCTGATTATCAAGTATAAACGAGTATAGTTTTTATGCAGTGTTTAATAAAAACTCAATTAAAAACAATTATTCCAGATGAAAATATTTAAAAATTATGTTGAAATAAAGATATTAGTAACCACATTTAGTATTCGAAAGTTATTATAGTTCCACAAATTGCACTGTCTACACAATTTTGGTCAAAAACGGTTGACTATATCATATAGCTCCCATAGGTATCCGATCGGCCAAAATAAGCTTTATTTAAAGTAAAATTCGCTATATTTCGTTTTTAATAAAGATATCGTAACCAGATTTGGTGTTTTGAAAATTTTTAGACCACTTAATCGGTGCTGCCTAATTTGAATAAAACTAAATTTACTACGTCATTTAACTCCGATAAGTCCGAAATTAACACAAAATCAATTTTGTAACAATATTCTGTTGATGTTTCAAGATTCTATTTAGGTTAAGTTCCAGTATGGTACCAAATTAGAAATTCGTTATTTTTTTATAATTACTGAAACACATGTACTAAACTCAAAACTAACTCATGTTTTGTCTGGAGGATATAGCACACATAGAACAATTGGTCTAAAAACATGTTTATTATACGAAATACAATGTGTGCTGTTCACCAGCAAAAATAGTTACAATTTACAAATTCGATATACGAGGTGTCTTCTAAAAGTAAGGTGACTTTTCAAGCATTTCGTGTGCAACTTATATTCGAATATCGATGTTTGACTATATCATATAGCTCCCATAGGAACGATAGGTTAAAAAAAAAATTTTTGCTTAAAAATTCTTCTGTTTTTGGTTTTTTGTGAAGAAATCGGACTTTATTACAAGCTAGTCGTACAGGGTATCCTTAAGACGTCCGCGCCCGACTTTACGTCCGCCATTTTTTTTTTGGTCTTGGCTCTTCTGGCCGCTTCCATTGGTACGATTGGGCTTTGGTTTCGATATCATAACCATATACCCATGATTCGTCACCAGTTATGACCCTTTTGAGTAAATCTGGGTCGACGTTGACGTCATTCAACAGCTCTTGAGCGATGCTCATGCGACGGTTCTTTTGGTCAAAATTTAGCAATTTCGGAACAAACTTCGCTGACACACGTCTCATGCCCAAAACGTTAGAAAAACTTTCATGGCACCAGCCAAGCGATATACCGACATCCTCAGCCACTTCTCTGATAGTGATTCGACGATTTTCTAAAACAATTTTTTTCACTGCTTGAACGTTTTCATCAGTTGTTGACGTGCTTGGGCGTCCAGAGCGAGGCTCGTCATTGGCAACTTCCCGGCCATCTTGGAAGAGTTTGTACCACTTGAAAACATTTTTTTTTACTCAGAACAGTTTCACCGTAGGCTACTGTCAACATTTCAAGTGTTACGGAGCACATAATTTTATTAATTAATTAATTTAATCCGTTGATCCATATTTTTCGATAGCAAAAAATTGCCGAGCTCGCAAAACACTTATAACCTTTACGCCTCTCACAACCAAACAAAAAATGTCATTCACTTGAAATTTGGTACAGATGTTCGGGAAGAGTGTACCAACACAAGAAAATAAAAATAAAAAATCGATAATCGAAAATCGAAAATACGTTGCCCGCGAAATTTGAAAAGTGACCTTACTTTTTAAACACATAAATGAAACATATGTCTTACATGTTACGGGTGTTCTCATGAACGTGTCAATGAATTTCAAATCTGATTTTTGCGTGTGTTAGAAGTTGTCAAAATGGAGGTTTTAAGCCTATTGTTGTTGTTTTTCGGTATATTGGTTCGTGAGATATACGCATTTTTGAGAATATCGGGAATATAGCATAGTAGAAAATTGTTCAACACCGAGTATTGGACATTAAGTGCAGACAGAAGTGTAGTCGCAATGGGGTTGAAATGTAGCTTCTGTGGGGCATGAATTGAATAGTGATGCGAGCTCTCTTAAGAATACTTAAGTTCGTCCATACGGCTTTTTAGAGAATCATGAAAGTCAACTAATCCAAAAGCTTATGATTGTCTAGATAAGCCAACTAGAGAAACTTACGATGTTTATACACTTTAAGAGTATTCAAAAGTTTGAGGCAGGACAACGTCTGCCGGGCTCACTAGTATTATGTAAATTTCCACTTAGTTTTTGCTATTTTCATGCCACTGTTCAGTCTTTCGGCTGCTCTCCTTTGTCTTTGTCCTTGGCAACTGGTTGTTCCTGTAAGGACTTTGTTGTTTTTAATTAACATTAAGACATTTCATTTCGTAATGTTCCCAAAATGACATGTGTTTGCTTTGTCGTTGCTATATCTATCTGAATGTGTCTGTCGCTATGTCTGTCCGTCCTTCCGTCCGTCTGTCTGTCTATCTATCTGAATGTATATAAGTCTATTCTACGGGTGTAAGTTGTAAAGGTAATTGTAATTGTAACCTTGTTGTAGCACATATCTAAACAGCCGCATCTGGGTCTTAGTCGGGTTTTTGTTGCACACGGCACTGAGTCAAGTAATTTTAATTATATTAAAATTTCGCGTACAATCCTTTCAAGTTTTTGAGCCTATCTTATATTGTGACATCAGCAAGGAGCTTGCTACGGTTTACTGAGGCAAGCCGCAGACTGTTTGTACGGTTAGTTACCTTAAAGGGGCTTTGACATGGGCCGGCTATAAGGCGGGTACACAAAAGAATTACGCGTTATATTAAATAAAATGGCTTTCATCATACATATAAAAGCTTAATTAATGTCTACTGTGATGTTTAAAGGGTGTTTTTTTAAGTGTTTTTTTTTATTTATATAAATTTTAAGCTCCTATATGGTTCAGCTTAATTTAAATTACTTCTGACAAAAAATATGAGTTGCATTCTGTAGAAACAATTTTGCAAAATTTTGTTAAAATGAAAAACGATTCTTAAAACTAGCTTTATGGATAAACTGTCGGAAACGTTTGATAAACTTGCCACAACTTGTCAGATGTTCAAATTTCAATAGGAAAATTTGACTAAATGAAATTATTTTTATTTATTAAATAAAGTGTTTTTATTTAACAAATAAATAAAATCGATTTAATTTTATTGAAATTCATTCACTCTGGTTCTAAAGCTCTACTGAAAATATGTTTAATCCTCGCTCTCAGCCACCCTCATTGACCATATCAATTGCATTTTGTTAGACATTGAGCTTAAAAATAAACAATAAAAATTTATATTGCATTTTATAAATATTTTTTATAATTGCAGACTGGTCCACAACCAAATTTTATTGCAGAAAGTCAAATATATTTTTATAGACTTAAGAAAAAAAATATTTAAAACCTCTATCCCAGCCCATCTCGAAATCCTGAACATTTTATTTGCAACGAAGTCCTTTATATTTGCCTAGACCTGATAATCAGCTGCAGCTTTTGTGATTGTTCAGTCAAAAAAACATAACCTCATTTTGAGCACCTGGTGCGTAACTTTCTGGTTGATCGAACTTTCTAAGATTATGTGGAATACTGCAAAATAAAATATTGCGGACTTTGATAATGAGTCTTAAAAAAAAGTTATTTGATAGAAAGTTATTTTATATTGTGCATTGCTAATAAGGGCAGGGTCTGAAGAACAGATGGTTTCAATAATACGTAGAGACGAGCTTCTAGTTGTCGTAAGAAAAGATTTAAGAAAATGGTATTTTTGGGAAATGATTAATAGTAATTTTATATTCAAAATCAGTAAATTCGAAAAGTTTCGGTATTGAATTTTGATGATTCAAAGTAAAAATCCCAACATTATTTAAGTGGCGTCGCCTTATAAGTCAACCGACCGATTTTTGGATCCATATCCTATTTGCCGCAAATCTAAAATATATAAAGAAGCAATAAATGAGCTAAAGTTGAGGAGATGACAGAAAGATTCCGAATCTTTACTCTCAATTATGTAGATGCATGGCCTAGATTGAAAAGAAAATTCAAGGTGGCCGTAAAGAAAAATTGTGCAGTAGCCTTGCTGGTGTAAGCCACAGTTAATTCTGCTAAAAAGACAAAATTTCAAGAAAAATAATATTAGAAGACTGTAAAATTCCCCAAACTCACCTATCCATGGCATTCATGGGAAAACTTAAAAACCTTTCCATGGCATTCAATGTTACCAAACATGCGGCTTGAATTTGATCAAAATCGGTTAACTATATCATATAGCTCCCATAAGACCGATCGGTCAAAATAAATTTTTTTATACAAAATTCGCTATATTTCATTTTTTTAATAATGATATTGTAACCAGATTTGGCATTCAGAAGTTTTTTAGAGTAACCAAGCATTGTACCAAAGAACAAAATCGCTTGACTATATCATACAGCTCCCATACGGCCGATCTTCCAAAAAATCGATTTTTTAACTAAATTTGTTGTGTTTTGTTTATTTGTGAAGATATTGGAATTAAATTTTTTTATATTGTAGTTCTGCGGTAGACTATATCCAATAGCTCCCATAGGACGAATCGGCAAAAAAAAAAAATGTTTGCTTAAAAATTCTTCGGTTTTTGGTTTTTTATTAAAGAACCGGATTTTATTGCAAGCTACAGGTACAGGGTATCCCAAAAACGTTCGCGCCCTACTTAAGGTACGTCATTTTTTGAAGAAAGTTTTTGAGGAAAAGACAGAAAGCACCCAATACCTGCTATTTAGAAGATGAACCCTATTTCTGTGTAAATCATTCTTTGGGGATCTGGGTATTTATTTTGAATCTTAAAAAAGGTTCTGCAACATAAGAGACTTAGGCTATTGCCGATGTCCTACTAGTCCTAGTTTTTGATCCTAGTTTTTGATCCTACTCCGCAATGCCTCACTTTCTTCAATTCCTTTTACCCCTCTCTTAAAATGAGGCAACATAATAGACCTCATGGTCTCTGAGTGATCTCAGTCACTATCTGGCGTGTATTTCTTCATCTTCATTTCCGTTGCCATGTAATGGAGAAAATGGTTCAGAGACTTGTTACTAGGGATGCTCTTTCAAGAGAGAAGCACTTTTCCTCTCAAATGATAAGGAAACAATAAAAACGAGATGTACCTTTTTAAATGAGGCACCATAGAAGATGATTTACAATGGGCCAATATTGGTAGATATTCAATAAAAAATATATCTTATCGGTGAAGTTTTTTTTTTTAAATTGTATACATTTTCGGTTTTTTAGACATACTGTTGAATGTTCAAGAGTTCCTTGGTAGAGAAAATACTCTACAATTTGAAAATCATTTTCTTTGGAGATAAACCTCTTTTAAATAACTCAGGTTTAAATTTTGTAGTCAAAATTCTCAAAAAGGATAACATTTTCAAGTTCTTAAAGTTTCAAGAATATCACTTAATCGTGAAAAAATTATAGTAAGAGAGCAAAATACGTAGGAACAATATATACATATAGTACATAATTCTGGCTTTGAAACCGAAATCCTTTTTGGGCACTTACCACACAAACCCAACACTGGACTACATGTTGCACTATGCATTCAGTATTGATCAGTGTCCAAAGTTCGGACACAACTGAGGACAGACCCTATACAACAAATATGTAGCACTGCCATGCTGAAAGAAAGTAAGCTTTTAAATTCAATCACATTTCACTTTCACTTACACTTGCTCCTTTTTTTTGGCAATTTGCCGTATTGAGGACTTAGCCCACATACAAATTGAAAGACAAAGTTTTCTATATTGCTTTTGCTACTGCCAAAAATTGCAGTTGAAAGTTCGTGTGGCAAGCCAAAAGCTGTTGCAGAGAAAAAGTTGGAGCATTGGAGCAGGAGCAAAGAGCAAAAATGCCTTGGGATCGTTGCTTTCGTTTTGTACTTAATTCATTTATAATAAATCCCAATGTCTTTAAGCAGATTTGCTGGAAAAGTTTTTTTTTAAGCACTGGCTCAGTCAGCTTTGGACAAGCTGCAAGTCAACTGCAGAGCCGAGAGTCCTGGCAGGCTGGCAAACCAATTAAAGTGTCAGCCAGCTTGTTGGACGCTTTTAATAGCCTGCCATTCTTTGAGTTATTAAAATATTTATGAATACCAAGTGCCGTGTATATCAGCCTATCAGCTGGGTTTCTAATTTAACGCTGAATGAGCACAAATGCTAAAGGATGCGGGACGCGCGCACGGCAGCTAAAACCACTAAACGGGACGTATTTATTTAAGCTCACAGCAACAAAAACAACAAACACAAAAACAACAACAATGGCAATGGTCGCAAATGCCAGCCCCAAGTTGGGTGCCGTCGACAGCCAATATCCTGCACATAGTTCATAATTTGTAGCCAGGCAATGACAGCGAGGCTCTCGAGTTCTGGGCCAAAGTGTGAGTTGGCAGCCATTGTAATTTTACAAAGGATTAAGCCCGATTACGCACTCATTTATTAATATTTACGTGGCAGACAGCTGGCGGCTACCCCTCTAGATCCTCCACTCCTCTTCTATATATAAATTTTGTACATGTTGAACAGCATGCCAATGTGTGAGCTTATATATACTGGACACCATGTTTGGTGCAGGCAACTGGCCCCAAATCCACAGAACACCTGTCCTTGGCGTATTTCAAATTGTCACTCATAAATATGTAATTGTCGCGCCAGTTTTTGGCTTTTAATTAAAATGATAATTGTTTGGCAGGGTAAGAGACCTACACTGACTGGTACCCGGGTGCCTTCCAGAGACTCCCAAAACAGCAATCAGTATGTTACTCTGGGGACAAATCAATTATTCAAATATGTTCAAGGAAATGGAAAATTTGAGCGCATTAAATTTTATACATCTCTTTTGTGGCAATACAAAACAACAAAATGAGCATTTTCTTTTTATGCGTTAATTTTACGTTCAACGTTCTGCTTGTTTTCTTATGCTGCTCCTGCTGAAATCCTTGGCTTGGTTTGTGCCTTGCAGCCAACTTATTGATAACTCAACTTTTGCCTTTGCCACACTGTTGCTGCTTGTCAGTGATTTGCATTTTATGTAAATTTCATATCCTTAGGTGGTTGCCAGCACTCTATTGATTTTCTGTGCAACATTTCCAAGCAAGCACAATTTACTCAAATTCTCAAACTTACTTCACTTACAGGTCTCACGCTGGGCTTGCGCATGATCAAAGTCTCCATACCCGCGTACAAGTTACGCGGCGAATCCGCCTTCCTGGAATGCCAGTACGAGCTGAATAACACACATCGCAACACTCATACGCACGGTGATCGTAATCATCAAAATGGCGCTGATAATGCGCACGACCTGCATTATGTGGATGTGGACTCGGCGGGGGAGGAGCGTCCGGCCTACAGACGTATGCGCAACTATCAACAGCGGCAGCATGCCGCACGTAGACAACATAATCAGCCCATAGCCATGCGGCAGTATCAGTCGCAGTCCTTTCAGCAGCAGCCGCAGCAGCCACTGCAATCGCCCTATGGACAGAGTGTCTATCGCGGCAGTGTTGCCTCGGGCTATCTGGGCGGGCATGTGGGGGCCAGCACCTATACGGGCAGCAGTGGCAGCATGGGCTCCGCCTATGTGCCCGACTTTGAGCGCGAGGACAGCTTTGACGATAGCGTCGAGGATGTGGAGCCACAACAGGAGGGTGAGGCGCTCTATGCCATCAAATGGTATAAGGACAACGAGGAGTTCTATCGATATGTGCCAAAGGCGCGACCGCCCAAGACCAGCTACCGCGTGGACGGCGTCAGAGTTATCGTAAGTAGCAACCAAAAAAAAATTTTAAGAGAGTATTTGAAGACAAGAGATCCAGATGGTGACACGTGGGTTGAATGACATTATTAACGTAAATATTAAAATAGTAAGGAACACTGATTTACAACCCTCTGACCCTGGCACTACAACGCAACTTCTCGCTTATGCGATTGACAAGGAAATTATCTGCAGATCAGTGATATCTATAAAAGAAGCCTTTGTCATGTTAGAAAAGGAAGATGGGTAGCTAGGTTAAGGCGCCAATTAGCGTCCCAATTCAAAGGGCCAAGATTAGACCCGTTGTGATACCGATAATGGAAGTAAGTTATAAGGATGTAGAATAGATACGAAAAATTAGGGAAATGAGAAAAATGGAAAGTGC